>JAZARR010000197.1:1060000-1660000 GCA_037389465.1 Baylisascaris procyonis
TTATTGTTTATTATTATTACTCTTTATCATTATTATTCCTTGTTATTATTATTATTCATTATTAATATCATTCTTTGTTACTATTGTTGCCCTTTCTTATTATTATTATTATCATTATTCTTTACTATTATTCTTATTTTTTATTATTATTATTATTCCTTACCACTATTACTATTCTTTATTATTATTTCTCCTATTTATTATTATTATTTTTTACTATTATTTTTATTTTATATTATTATTATTCTTTATTATTATTATTATTACTCTTTACTGTTATCCTTATTCTTTATTATTATTATTGTTCTTTATTATTCTTATTGTTCTTTATTATTATTATTATTCTTTATTATTATTATAATTCTTTATTACTATTATTGTTCTTTGTTGTTATTATTATTTTTTGTTATTATTATTCTTTATTATTATTATAATTATTCTTCATTATTATTCGTCATTATTGTCATTATTCTTTATTATTATCATTTTTATTCGTTATTACTATTATTCTTTATTACTGTTATTCTTTATTATTATTGTTACTGTTTATTATTGTCATTATTATTATTCTTTATTATTATTATTATTATTTTTCTTTACTGTTATCCTTATTCTTTATTATTATTATTATTATTCTTTGCTGTTATCCTTGCTTATGGATTCCAGTCATATTTCGTTGCATATTTGGCGATACACTGATCAAATTTTGCATAAATTCGTTGATTCTTTTGTTGCCTTCAAAATCAACAAATAGTCTCTCTGACTTTGTTTTTGATGGCTATCACTTTTTTTTTTCAGAGGTTCTATTCATACTATTGTCGATGTGCTCGCAGTTTTTTTCCTAGTTTCTTTTAACTCGGTGAATTTGTAGAATTCTTTATCGGTTCATAAGTCAAACAATTTGTCTCCTTTACAGTTTTTATAATTTTTGGTGAATGACTGCTTTATATCAGTTATGATTAGTAATTATTCTGCAATATATGGATTTCACAATCTTAGTAGAACCTTCGAGAGGAAGGGAATAGATAGATCTACAAAGGCTCTTTGGCAGAACCTTCGAGAGGAAGGGAATAGATCTACGATTATATGCTCGTTAAAGTGCCAATCGGAGGACGATACGGTTATCAGCAGGAATTGAATGATCAGCGTATAATTTAGGTCATGAACATATGATTAGACCTTATTCCTTTTGCGAGGCGAATTCCTTGATATATAAACGAAAAAGCAGATGGTATAAAACGTTGCTCTGCGGAACCTTGCTATAGACGATCACTTTGTTCGAATAGATGTTTTCATTTTTAGAACTAAAGTTTCCTTTCATGATTAAAGAAGCATAAAATTTCACAATCTATATCATATGATACCAATTTCTTTATCAAAAGTTCAGCAAAAGAAAATGAAAATCTTTGAGAAAAACTTTTCATATGTGTGCAGTTGGCAGCTCTGTTCCACTCTGTATATATATATATATATATATATATATATATATATATATATATATATTTTTTTTTTTTTTTTTTTGATCAATCGCAGACGCAAATTAGAATGTGAGTCACTTCGAAACCGGAGCAGTCCGATTTACTGTGTATTTTTTGGCATCTGGCCAACCGGGTTTGTTGGAGGGATAAAAATATAGCTTAGGCGTGGTTCATTTTGCTAAATTAGCTCATCGGCCTAATCGAATTTTCGCCCTATCACTGTTTTTCTGTTGTTCAAATCATCCGTTATCCCAATTCAGTTGAAATAATGGAATGTTCAGTTATCTTGCAATAGATTCTAGAGGACAGATTCCTTCGTAAATTCAGTTGCCAATTACATTAACATGTTGATCGACCATTGCTTGTTGAGCTCAGCAACCGCGGCTTTGCTCCTCTGCCCCCTCCCCCATTCCAAAAGAAGGAGGTAGATGCACACGCCTCTATCAGTCGATTTTCGCGCATCAATAGTCTCGAGATTTTTTCCGATGCAATGAGATGCATGCTAATTGATCTTTAAGTTCAATAACTTAGCGTACTACTGTATTAATTCATGAACACCTTTCGCTTGCCAATCGTAGCATAGTAGCTGAGCGCTGTGCAAATCATTGATGAGCGATAAGTAGCTTTTGATCGTTAATCGGCATAGAGAACATAGGAAAAATGGTTAAAACATATTTGCTCATTAGTACGTCACATGAAGAGAAGAAAGTCATGTCCCGCGTCAACGTTAAGCATCTGACATTCACTTCATTTTTTTTTTTCAATTTTTGCTCGCCTTGGATTGGTCGATAATGCATTAAAACATCTCATTCGACTTGTTGAACGATCTTTGCTTGCCGACTGCGAGAATTGCCTCTTGTTTTGTATAGCGATATGTTACTTCATCTTACTTTATCGGAAGGGTCTCTTATTTCATGTTTCTTTTTTTGTATTATCACTGTAACTGGTCACAATTCAAAATCTTTTGTTCCATAATGAATGATTGAATTTTAGAATTTTCCCATAGGTTAGTTCAATCGAAGAGTTTCTTTCTGCTACTTGATTGATCAGTAAGAAAGAGATTGTATAGCACAACTAACTGAGTAGAGTGACAACTTAGTGACCAACTATATTCGGCATTATTGACTGCTCTCATCGAATTACTTCATATTTCCTCCTGTTTTTATTATGTTCCCCTCCATAACAAAATCTTCATATAGTATAAGTAATCGCATTGATATATGATGTGCGGTATAAAACGCAATAGGTGAGGAGATATTTAAGAATAATTTTTTCTACCTCGGCACAGGTTATTTGGTTGTTTGGATTGTTTTCACTAACGAAATCCTCCTCAGTCAGCAACATTCCCCATGGTATTCGTTCGACATCAATGGTTGGGTCATTCTCGTAAATGCGAAGCATCGCATTAAACTCAGGTGTCATCGATTGTGCTATTGCGTAGAACTTGGTCGCTCCATGTAGAATCCACATCTTAATTGTAGAATGCACATCTTAATGAATGAAAGATGGAAAGCTGCTGAAAACTATTTATGAATATAGAAATAAATTTTCAATGAATTCCTTTTTCTGAATATGGATTTGGCAGGATGAACGAAATGGCCTCATTTTCTCACTTTTTCAAATTACATAATTCGAAGGCCATATGTGAACTGCGTAAATTGGAATGCATGAAATAAAAAACCTTCCTGGTTTTGTTGAGGCTGCTGAATTGGGACGTGAAGGTGGAAATTTTCCGATCGGATGAACAATGAAGGTTGCTCACAGGATCAAACCGTTTATTGGGTGTTTGTGGGAACGGTTCGATCGGTTGAAATATGGATGAATTTTTTTGTAGCTTCTTTTATTTTTTATATTCGCTCTTATTTGAGAATTGCTGAGACTGACTAGTATAGTGAGCAGGATCATAAAATCATGCGTTATGCTAGATCGTTTGGAGTTTTTTCTAATGGCTTCTCTAAAACTAAAAAATTACTACTAACACTCTCCTTGTTCCGCTACGTTTAATTGTTTACAAGAGGAATTGTCAGCGTAAATACAATATTTTCTTATAAGTAAATCATTGGAAAAAAGTAGCAAAACCTGCAGTCTGCCTTCGGTATATTTCAAGTTGCAGATAATTTATTGCTCATGAATGCAATGTTATCGTTAGTTAAACATGGCGCGCACAATAAAACATTCAAAATTACCTTAAAATGCGGCAAGAAATAAGAATCAAACTTGCCTCAAAGAAACGAGGAAGAAATACCCATGCTGCGAGCTGTATGATCGGTGACACACAAACGGCCAGGCGATGCGGTCGTGGACGGTTACTGTCGACACGTGAATTTATTAGCCGTATTCGTTTACGAACCAATGGCTCCGCAGTATGTCCGATAGATATGGATGACTTTCCATGTAAAACTTCTTCAATTGCTTCTTTAGGAAATACGGCGTTAGCATACCGACCGCCTTAGTTACATCTGAAAAATTTTCCTGTGAAGAGCTTGTGGTGCGATGAAGCACTAAAAGAAAGCCCAAGTAAAGTGCAGTAAAAGCTACTTCATTAGTGAAGGAAGGAGGGGGCTGGAGCTAAGGATGAGTTGGGTGAGAGATGAGAAGAGGATAATACGTAAGTGAATATTGTACGGCTCTAAAATGTTTCTAATATTCCAAGATCGTCAGTTTCATATCGTAAACGCATCAACTTCGTTACCGAGTTAAACGACGAGAAGTTTTTGGAACTGAGAATTGATACTTAACTAGACTTCTGAAAGTGTGCTCACTCTCAGCCATAATCCACTACTGTGTTCATTTAAGCTCTGTGGTGTTTCCTACAATGAGATGTGTTGAAAGATTACTTTAGCCACCAATGTGGCGGTCAGATATCGAAATACTCGTATTCAATTGAGGCGGAATAGTGTTGGCCAATATACACTGTTAAAGAAGGTGAGCATTTGCATTTCTTTATCAGTGTAATGCTTATTTTATTATCGTTAACGACATATGCACTGACTGTGTATAACTGAAAATTGCCTATAGTTTTACATGAGTTTAAATCATTATTACAATTCATTTTTGGAATGCTTCATATAGGCGTTATGTATAAATTCTCCTGATAGGAGGTTGCCATTAAAAACGTTGAGATATATTGATCTAGAATCGCTTTTCCCAGGCTGTCTACAACATCAAATGTGTGTGTGTGTGTGTGTAAATTCTCCGTCAGGCTGACTATATTGCAATAAAAGGTTCCAAAAAAATGGAAGATCTGGATTTGATTTGTGTTATCACTGTAAGATAAAAAAATCGGAGGATTTCTACTATGGAAATATCCGAGTCGCTCGACAGATTAAATTCAGTTTATAGGGTAAATTATAGCATGTGAAGCATTACGGCTATAGGATTATGGCATTATGAAGTAGATTATAGCATATATCGTGCTATAATCTATAGCATAGCCTATATCATAACATACGATAATGCTATCGCAATATAGCAGCATAATATTTTATGGTATAGAAGTTTTAGCGCCACAACTTCTCTGGTCGGTTACTTGGGAAGTTTCAGGCAAATAGACTCAAAGAGTTTAGCGAAAATTTGCATTAAATTCATAAAATAATTAACTATAGGCAACAACAAAGCAATAGCAACTGAATTCATCTATAATATATTCATAAGAAACATAATTTGTGATATTTGTGATTAGCTGAATATTTCACTATCGATTGCCATCAAATACGGGTAAATCTCTCGGATACTCGATGGCTCAAATATGAAATAAGATTAAAATTTTTTGATATGGAAATTGTCTATGTGGAAATATTTCAGTTAGATCGATTCAGATCAATCGATGTAAAGCGATCGATTCGGAGAAGCTCATTTCAATCAAGGTGCTCTAATTGGAAGCAGATATGAGTGTGAAACGTCATTTTCAATCACTGTGACCTATACGATCGATCGAGATATTCGTTCATATCGCAGTCGTACAGTATTGTGTTGCTATGTTTTTCTCCCTCTATCCCCTTCCTTCCCTCCCTCATTCCCAATAAAACAAACGACGAAGTCCTTCAAAAATCTTCTTCTTTCGTTTGTTACAATGAAAGGAATGTTGAACTTTCTGAATCAAACTTTTTTTGTATAGCTTTCACTTATATTTTATTTTTACTTTCAAAATATGCTTTAACGGTATAAAATTTCACCTGCAATCTTAGTCGCATAACAAATGCCAACACGGCAAAGAATCATTTAACGTATATTTGCACCATTTTTAAAGGGAATATTTACACTGTCACCGTTACAATGTCTTTGAGTTTCCATTTTACTGATAGGTTTTGCATTTGTTCTGAAATTGCTTTTTAAGACAGCCAGCTGTCAATTAGTTATTTCTTAACATGTTCATTGATTTGGTTCCAGTTCCAGCTGATGAGCAAGAAAATAAAGTTATATCATCCGAACTGTTCATGCTTTTCCATCATCATAACGTATGCATTCTAATCTTTCTTCTTTCTCTTTCTTTATTTCCCTTTCTCTCTCGCGAAAAAGGCTTATCCTTATAAAAATGCATAGTACATTTTCTTTTCTCATATATTTTCTTTTTTTTCACTTTTTCTCACAAGAAAAAACACTTTTCATTTATTACACATTTCAGCCTTTTTCGTTCGTTGCAGAAAAAAGAAACTCTTCGTTGCAATAAAATAGCTAATCGAAAAATTCCATTATAGTAGA
This sequence comes from Baylisascaris procyonis, assembly GCA_037389465.1. Lineage (NCBI taxonomy): Eukaryota > Metazoa > Nematoda > Chromadorea > Rhabditida > Ascarididae > Baylisascaris > Baylisascaris procyonis. The sequence continues at coordinate 1,066,180 of JAZARR010000197.1, forward strand.
ATTTCCTAAGAAAATATTATTTACTTTTCAAAATAGTGGCCATTCGAGCTTCTAAAAATCAAAAATGACCTATTGATTATCTATTAAAAATGATGGTCAGAAAATCAGTAGTTCAAAGGTCATTTCATATTATCTTAGTTTTTTTTTCAAAAATATGCGTTTAATCATTGCATACAAGTTGATCGTAATGAAGTTATGAACTATGAGCTGAATAAAAGAAAAAATATATGCTGGATTGAAAACGTTAACATATTACTTCAGTAACAAAAGTGCCCAACGTATCAACAAGTGTGGATAAATCAAGAGCCTAAACGATGGAGTTTATTAAATTGTTTTACATTCATGAAATTCGATATACAGATCATTGCAGAGAATAGAATACAGCTGAATGGAATGAAATGGAATAGAGCAAAATTAGAATAGAATAGATTCGGATAGAATAGAATAAAATAAAATAAAATATAATAAAATAAAATAGGATGAAACGCTTCATTCTATGACAGATATCATGCTTTTAAGTGTATTAACGAAGCAATGATAATCTTTTGATCTATATTGCTTTCATATAATTCCTTTCGAAAGTGATCTGTTCGATCTAGGTGGAAAAGATATCTCCGAAAGCTTAATATGAACCTTTCAAGTACGAAAAATCGCTATATAACGGCATTCCTGCGAATATCACTTTCATGTTGGATTAGATTATGTTTTCTGAATATAAGTCTTCGTAAAGGAAATGACTGACATAAGCAATAACCTTTAGCTATCAATAACTCAAAAGTTTTCTTATAATGTGCTTGAACAAACTATCTCTATTCTTAAATCTTCCAGCTTCTACTTACCTGCCAACTGAGAGTTCATTTCAAATTCTGACCATTCCGGAAATTTACTCATTATTAAAAAATTTTAAAATATATGACTGTATAGAATACTTGGAGGATAAGAACTAAACAATGCCCGTTATTATACGGTAACCATAATCAGGCTTAGCTAGGCACATCAAATGAATAATGGGTTGCTCTATTTGGAAGAGGAAATGGATGATGGACGTTTTGAGATCCTGAACGAAATTAAAGTAAAATAAAATAGAATAGAATAGAGCATCTAATGAGTTAGGTGTAATCTGAAATCCGCTTGCAAAATGAGAGAAAAATTTTTTCAGTGGATGCACAAAGAAATTTTTCTCTGATTACACAAACTATTTTTTCTTCGATGAAAACGAATGGAAGAGCAAAGTACGCAAGAAGAAGAGCACGTTTTGCAACGATTTCATTACGGCTTATTCGCCGAAATACCTACTTGACTGTAATAAAACGTTTGCACCATGACGTCATAGGGAATGAGAATACGTGACAGATGTGAATATGCTTATGTCGATACCACTCATGGTACACGCTTCATGACGGATTCCCCCCAATATGACATCATTTGATTTAATAAAGAATTTTAAATAGCTCAAGTATACGACAAAAAGCATTCTGTAAGCATATGCGCGATTTCCAGCGCTTCCAACAAATTTGATGACCTCATGTTTTTCAGGTCATGCTCAGTTTGCACAACTGAAATAGAAGAAAAGATAAAGGGTCTTATCGCTCAAGATAGCGCCTTTTAATCTTTATAACAACTTGATTTCATCTAAACCTAAGAAAACCGATACCTCAATCTTCATATCCATATTCATATTGCTTGCTCAGCAACCAAAAAATTTTCAAATCTTCAAGCGTAAAATAGTGTATGATAGCGCTTATCACATTCTTAGAAGTTTTTGATGCTGATACAAATGTTACGTTTTGAGGGCTTTTTAACGTTTTACCTGAAATTTTAACTCATTTCAAGGGTTTCATAATTCCGAATCGAAATGGGATAGGCAATCGCAGAAGAATTTGTTGATCTACGCATAAATCTCATTATTAAATCGCACATCACATCGCAAAAATAATCCATCGGGCAAAAAAAAAGCGTTATGACTATTCTCTCTCATACAAATGCGTCGATTCTTTCATACTCGATAATCTAAACCGTAATATCGCTCCTCTTTAAGCAAATTTTATTTTCTAGTTATGTTTTTCACATGCTTATTTCTCTTTCTTTTTTCCTTTTCCATGAATGCAATAGTTTCGCTTTTTCTATAGTAAGTAAGAGTGAGTGTGAAAAAATTGACTTTCTTGATAGAATAGAGAGACATGCATCATTTGAATTCGATACCTCAGTGGAACTTAGCTATCACTGAAACTATTCTGCACTAATTCTTCGGTGTTTTTTGTAAGGATTGGGCAATTTATGCTTAAGTAGTAATAGCCTAGTAGATTACCGATCAATCGTTGAACCGAAATTGTGAATAATAAAAATTTTTTGAATAATTAAACAATCGTTTGAATAAAAATAAATCTCTCTCCAGTGTATATTTTAATTTATTTCTGCCAAATTATCGTATTTCTTCACATTTTCTATATTCATTTCAAATCTTATTATAAAAAAACAAATATTACTGAAATATGTGGGAACCGATTATGTTGATTAGAAATCTTTTTGATCTAGTAGAGAGTGTAAAAATGCATCAAGCTCAGAGAACGCAATCGTCATTATGTTCGTTGGTCTTTCACCCTTTTGATACATAAATATACCAATGATTAATTGCTTAATTGATTTCAATTGAATATTCAATGCATGATCATATTCATACCTGTTGGCTAACATTTCTGCAACATTTTTAAAATTACCTAAGCATTAAATAATTACCCAATTGGTTTCAATTTTTAACACTAATTTTCTAATTGTTTGATTAATTTTAATCAATCATTACCAGTTTGCAAGAAATCTTTTATAGTTACAACACAACGAGACTATAAATTAAGAAAATTGATTCTTTGAAGTGCAATTTTAAATGGAAGAGTAGTTTTTCGACGGGAAAGCACAATGAAATGAGTTCATCATTTCAGTGCCAGGTAAACGCGCTCAAAGTTCTTTTTTACAGTAATGCTTACAGTTCTTTTTTTCCAAAGTGAACTTTTGCAGAAATTGCACTCCAAAGCGCATCATCGCGTCCTGTCCGTTCGTATGTAGATGTATGACTTCCGGTCGTGCCAATCTGGAGGCCAATGAACCTAGAGTTGCACTGTTTAGTGACTAAAACGTTCAACAATGAAACTCATAAATCGATGGAATTAAATCAAGTTTTATTCACTAACTTCTATGATTTAAAATGAAATTCTTTTGTGACATATGAAAATGCATTACTGAACATCGTTTTAATGTTGTCTAGTCGGTTGAATGTGCTTTATTTAAAAAAAAAAAAACGCATACATATTGCGCTAATCCTCTCATCAACCCTCCAAAAAAACGTTTCCTTGATGATCTTTGATGTGTTAAAAAGATTACATAAACGAGACAACTAGCATAGAATTTCAATGACGGCCAAATAATTAATTGACGATGCAAATACCGTAGACAAAACTACAGTAATTCCTCATTTAGTTTAGCTTATTTCTGTAATGATATGCAATTTAATTATCTAGAAGCTGAAGCTGTACTTGCCATATTTGCGCAACGTTTCATGTTAAAATTGCTATGCATATATTTATTCATTGACGTTTGATTAGGGCTCAATATAGGATATGTTCGCTTATAGGTATATTAGGCTACCTGCTTTTTAAGCCCATCTTAGTCAGATGCTCAGGTTTATCAGGTAAGATTAAGCTATCTGAGTTGGGGAATACACTCCATTATAATATTTTCTATCCATTTCACAACACTAGAGATTATTACATTACCATTTCGCCGCTTTGACTACTGTTATTTGTGCATCCATATCTCTTATATAGATATAAAGATTTTATGTTCATAATCCGCTTAACTCGTCGAACAGTCATATAGATGAATATAAAGAATTACTTGAGATTATTAAAATCACTAAAATTTATAGCTTTCTTAAGAAATGCAACGATGCAGTTTGTCACAATTACAGCGCTCATTTCAATTAAATATTTCCTAGGCATTTATGCTAGATGCGGAAAAACATTCATCTAATAGGGAAGCAATTATTTTTAAATTGAGTACTTAACAATGTAAATGCTGAAAAAAATTATATTTAATTCAATTCAGTTTGCTATTCACCTGTAGTTATATTGTAATTCAAATCCAGTTATTTGCAGCTTTTTTCTAGCAATGTGTTTAGTTGTTGAAAAATGCAATGCAATAGAGTGATGAAAGAGTGCATAAATCACCATATTTGCAACATCGATTACAATACGCAAAGCGGCAACCCTTGATAAAGGCAATCAGTGCGATCACCGTATGAAAATGTATTACAGTATTTTAGGGAATCTGAAACCCTAGGTGCAATATAAGTGCAGCGCAGCGTAGTTTGATTTTCTAAACGATGATGCAAATACAACACATACCAGTTTTTGACGAAGAACCATAAGCACATCATAATAATTTCTGATTGTGGTAATACCAATATGTACTTTAGTTATTTTTGAATTTAGAATCAATGGCCTCATTACGCTGTTGTTATTTCAAGTTTGAACGTTGAATATCGATGTATTATCCGTTAAATGACGTTTGAAATAAGTACAGTATTTGTTTGAAAATAGGAAAAGGGGAGAAGGCTAAATTTAATGTTTTAAATTTTCGAAAACACCAATAGAGCTGCCGAATTGTTCCACATTCATCCTTCCTTTTTTTTAAATAATTCCTCTGCTTCAACGCATCCTTTTTTTGTGATTTGTTTCGATCTCCTATGCGTGAATTAGCTTGGTAAGAGAAAGTGAAGCTCGTAAATATTTTTAAAATATTTGTGGTCTTTTTTTTTCTGATTCGACTAGTGAAACATCACTCATTTTTTCTTAATGATATTTTTGCCCCTAAGGGTATTTCTTTTCTAATGGTAGGCGGTTCCAAAAGAAAGCAATTCCAATTGCTTGATCGTTCCATTTTATTTTGTTCTGCTATGAACGATCTCTATCAAATCAAGAACCTCGAAAGAATTAAACCTTTTAAAATTGTAGATGTATGAAAAACATACGAGAGCGAATATATTTGACGAAATGCAATAAATGACATTTATGTTCAGTTTGTGTTTTTAGGGTTTTTTTGTTCTTTTATTTTCCTGTCGTTAGCGTTGTAAGAGTGCTATTGTCACATCTCTCTTCGAAATGAACAACCCCTAAATTTAATAGTGAGAAGGTAAAAGTGGAACCCTATCACACCACTATGACAGTTCTATGAAATAATTCAATGAGGTCATGAGTATGTGAGGTGGAACTGCTGTGTTTGAACAACACAAATGCTATCCATCTTATGAAAGTGTGGCATGAAGCTAAATGTGTAGAACTGACGAGAGCAATCATCTGTTACAAATACCCGATGATGAGATATGAATAGTCAACAACACTCGAAAAATCATGGAGGAAGTTGAGTAAGACACTTCAGGATTGCATAGAAAATACACTTTGCTAGCGTCTCTCCAAAAGTTGTTCATTTTGTCGAATATTTAAAATTTCTTCCTGAGCGATAATATTTTTTGCTTCAAATTCACAATTTATTCGCCTAAATTCTCAAAGCGGCGTTTGCTGTCCATTAGAAGGGCTACTAAAAATCTCAAGAGCAAGATTGTGGCACATATGAAAATGTTGGTTAGAATGTTGATCACTATTGGCATTTGGATCGAAAGTTGCACTGGGGATTGTATTGTAATAACTTCAACTTCAACTTCAAATCCAACTTCAACTTCAGCTTCAACTCTAACTTCAACTCAGGTTTCGATTTATTTGAATCCGATGAGGGCGAAATCGATGATTCCAAAAAGAGAGACGAAATATGCAATTTCCAACGGCACAGCTGATGCATTGCAACTGGCGCTGGCAGATGATGTGATAGGTGGTTAGATGCCGGTTAGGCTATTCACATGAATCTTAACTGTCCATCCGTCAACCACTTCTTTTAAGTGAACTGGAAGGAAACAGGAAAGACGGAAAGAAAATTTGAGCGCTATGGCAGCGACTGCGCCAATGAAAAGTACCTTTAAAAATCAATAAAACGGTTCAAGTAAGTTCGCACATAGAACTGCATATGCTGGTAAAGGTCGAAATGATCCCTTCATCACTCTTTCTTCAATGATGAAACATGATTTTTATATGCATTTGACTGACGTAAAGGAATAGTTCATATGACTCTGTTTTGGTTTATTTGTTTCCATTCTTGCTGAATTGCGTTCATTTAAACCTCATAACTAAGCGGTTCTTTCACTATTTTTGATGTAGATCGCTGATATATTGTTATATCACTGCACTCATTTTGTATTGCTTCTTTAGCCAGTCATCTGCCTACAGAACTACGATGATGGTCGTCGTTTAGCTAATCGTTTATAAGATAGGAAAAAAGGTTGCAAGGGACCTTGACAGGTGCGAAATAATTCCAACGATCTACCTTAGCAATCCTATTCAGCCGATAGTTGCATTCGTTGTTTTTTTCTGTTTCATAGGAATCATGCCTATCCTATCGTGTCCTTTATTTGATTGTGCGGATTGTGACAATTAAACTCTTTATTGATAAATTAACCTTTATTGTGTTGTTCATTAAAAAAATACAATACAAAATACAAAGGACCGCATATATGGCCTAAAGATAAAAAGTGATATAAACATAGTGCTGTACTATTCTCGAGGAAAAATTTTTAGTGGTATTATAGTGAAAAATTACGGCACGATGATATCATTGACGGCAATCAGCATTGAAGTGTGATTGAAAAATCGATATTTGTCACACAACGATTAACCGGAATCTTCGAATATTGGAAATTCATTAATCGTTTTTGAATGATCTTATATGGACGCTACATCTGATCTAGCTGCTTTCAATGCTTGCCCTATATGTGTGGCATAATAGGTATGAGTGATCATCTGTTTAATACTTTTAAATCTTTGCTTTTATGTAGGTTGTTCAAGAATTTATTAGTGCCTGTGTGTTCTCGCCATATCTTTAAATATATTACTATCCTTGTATCCTTTTTCTGCACTGTTGTTTCATCCAACCTCTAGACGTTAGTTTACTTTCTCAACGCTCCATCTTCGATACATGAATCCTTGCGAATGGAATTCCAGTAAAATTAAATAACCTTTGTGAGTTGAACAGTAAGGAAAAATACTTGCTCGGTTGAAGTTCTGAACTGGATATCCTAATTTTACCGAATAAAGCACTAAGCAACTGAGCTATCAACGACTGCGCTGCATTCAGCGGTCATCACTTGAGCAGAACTCAAGTGCAAACAATGAAACTTATTGCAAGAAAATTTCTGCTATTAGTAGTGTTCCTAGATTGTGTGCAATTCATCACAAAATGTAATTAGATGGATAGCGTCGTTTGCGAGTTGCGAGTTGCATGATTGAAGCAGAAAAAAAACAGACGGAACGAGTTGCATGATTGAAGCAGAAAAAAAAAACGTGATCACCAAGAGCACATTTGTCGAATGTGAAAGGGGTGGAAAGATAGAAGAAGGAAATTCGCAAATTGACAAGACCAGACCGCCTTCTATCGTTCCCATTCATTGCTCATAAACAGCTCACTCCCCCAACATCAATCGGTGCCCATTTCGGCAATTCTCTTTCATCGCATCTGCAAGACATTTTGTGCTCTTCGTTCATTCATTTGTTTTCTTTTTATTCACTCTAATATTTAAAAGATTTTGCTTCCTAATTTGATTCTCAGAATAAGACACTTCTACCGCATATTTCATTGCTTCCTCTCCTTGTTCTTTTATGCATCCAGCACTTTCCTATGACATATCTTGTGCCTATTTTTGACTTCATCTTCCTAGACGAGTGAATAAGCGTTCTCCTTATTTAACGGTGGGTAAACAGTGAAGAAGGACATAGGACTTTCGATTTGTCTACGTTGAGGGTCCGTCATGCGCATGTGAATAATTGCGGTCTTTTTCACGTTCTTTTAAACTAAAGAATATTAGTGCGGTGAAAATTTTTGCCGATTTATTTCAGATGGATTCAAAATCGAAGCCAATATTTTCAATTCATTTATCTCTAGAGGAAGAAGATGATGATACGACCGCTCTTGAAGAGCCGAGATGTTTGTGTGGCTGCATGCGGATTACGGTTAGTTCCTCTCTCTTAATTCTCTTTTTTTTATGGCTTATCTGTTATGCTTAAAATATGAATCGCTAAAAGCAATCCTCAAATAAATATTTGTCTTACTATCACATAGATAAATATCTAATCAAATCATGAAACGATATTAAATATACCGATGTGAACTTCCTTATTTGCCCAGGATTTTGTCCTAAATAACAGATATCAGGATTTAGTTCATCAAAATATTTTCATCTCAAATCTGGGGATAATCCGATCTCGATAATAGAATTCCGATCCCCATTCTGTCGAAGTCATGAAGTTTGGCAGTCACTATTTTTAAGACTTATTCATTACTTAAAGCCCGAAGTGACTGAAACATACGAATCGACTTTCTACAGTCTTATGATTTTTCCTCCACACAAATAGCATTTTAGAATTTAGAAAGAAGCATTTAATCCTTTCTCCCGAAAGCATCGACAAATTAAATATTTTTTTTGAGAATTATTTAAACCACTGAGACTATTTTTTTAGAAAATATTGAAAACTATTTATTATTTATTTTAAAAATGAAAATTTTTTCAGAATGCATTAAAAGCAATCGCCATAGTACCATTAATATTGGATCTTATTGCATTATATGCAGCATGGGATACAATCTTTATTTATTTGTTAACATTTTCCTCAATTGGCACATTCACTGTACTATGTGTTGTGATTAGTGGATTACAAGAGGAAAAACGCAAAAAAATTTTCTATACAAAATTTTGGGTGGTAAGTGATTTAAATTCTTTTTTATCGATGAGAAAAAAATAAATTACCTTTGATTATGTTACTCATAACTTCGAAATTAATATTTTAAAAAATTGTGACGGCTATTATTTCATATATTATAGGAATATGTTCTGTGCGTTATTGCACACCAATTCACTCAATTTAAAGAGAGTTCATAGGTTTTCAAAGATGGAAAAAAAAAAGTTCGCGGAGAAATTCTCGTTTTATACTGATTCGGAAAAGAGGGAAGGATAGTTCTTATAGAGATTTTGCAGGCGGGCGAGTTCGTTGAAATCATTAGGGCATTATTCTTCATATGTTATTCTTTTGTTGGTAAATTTGTGAAGGCAACTGCCGAGTTGAATAGCACGAAGAATCATCTATCTTCTCGCCATTTACTTCCCTATAAGAACAAAAAGAAAATATATAACAAAAAAGATTTGCTTGAGAGAAAATTTTATTTAGTTATTTTAATATGGTGTTTATTGAAAAAATTTTTTTTCCACTATTTGTTGCAAATATTTCTTTGAGGATTTTTCACTCTTTTCATAGCATCATATGAAAGTTATTTAATTGTTTAACATGCTAAAAGAACAATTTCTGAGCCATGAATTACACTGATCACGTGAAAAAAGTTTTTTTTTTTTTTTTTTTTTGCAACGGTCCATTTGACCAAATTTGACGAGCTTCATGTTTGAAAACTGAAATTGCAAGATGGATAGATATATAGAGATAAATATATTTGTGCATCCAAACAGATATCGGCTATAATTATTAAAATATTATAAAAACTTATTGGAAGTTTGTTTCCGTCAACAATCTTTTAACTTCAGTTTTTTTTTTGTTCATTTCAATAAGCAATTTTGGGTTTCTAAAAAAATTGCACATTTCCAGCGAATTACACAAAATTGGCTTAAAAATTGTGGAAAATATTTGATTTTCGTTTGATAAAAATTTTCGCATGTAAGTCTCTATAATATCAAATATTTTGAATTAAAGCAATTATATCGAATTAATTAATTAAAATATATTTTTTTATTAAATTATTTCCAAAATTTCAATCATATTCCTTAATAAATTTCAGGCTTTCAAATTTATTGCTACAATTGCACTTATTTTAACGGTTGGTATCGGTTTATTCGAAGGAGATTTCGATTTTCTAAGTAAGATCAAGAATATTACGTTGCTTTTATCACTGAATTAGTCATAGAGTTTTTGTATGAGAAAGCTGCAATATATTTAATCAACACTGATATAATCGCTTCCGTATGATTACCAAGAAATATGTTTGTTCATGGATTGATGGGAAGGAGGGAAAAGGGGGGAGCTATTTAGCATATTAGGAATGAATCAAAAATAGAACACAGAATGATCACTTCATAAAAATTTTCAATTCAAAACAAAGATCTTCTAGCGGTGACGCCAGTGTGGCTACCTATTGGAGCTCAATGTGAGCAAATAATTTCAATTGCTCTACGTAAACGATCTAATATGGCCAATTTGATATTCAACTCAGCCCAACAATTTTGTGAGCATTCACAATGCTGAATTTGTATTAAGAAGTAGTCCTTTCATCAGACACGAGCCGAATAAACGACGCTCAACAAATCTAATTTCCAAAGGATTTAGCAAGTAAAAGAAGTCAACAAAACCTTCATCTCAGAATCATCAGCAAAGAAATATTCGTACAATACGAGCGTGAAAGTTCTACTAATTTCATAGATCTGCTTCAGCTATGAATTCTCTCGAAACTTTAAATCTCAGTTAAGAAAATATAGAAAATTGAAATTCTTGTTGAATGTACAATTCATATTTTTTTAGAAACATTACATCTCGACGCATATACAATTCTACTTATTGTTTGCATTGTTATGCTAATGATTGCGGCCATCATCCAATGGTATTTGACAGACGAGACGATTCGTTATTTAGCAATTCGAGATGATATTTATACGATACCACCAGGAAAATTCAAATGGAGACCTGAGATATTGAGACCACACGAGATCAAACATGAACGATTCTAAGCATGAGCTAGAACTCGAACTTCAACTCGATCATTTCTTTATTCTCCATAAAATTTTGCTCACTTACAATAGGTGGCGAAACGCCACACGAGTATTTTGTTATTTCTGGACGAATTGGAAACGAACGGTTGTCGCATTTGCACACCACTCAATGATGATTTTGACGAGGACTTCATAGTCTGATATTATGCTTTGTACTTTTTTGTTCTCTATGCTTGATGATGATATGAATGTGTAGATTCTGTTCTATACTGGTCTCTCTTTGCCATCCTCCCTCCTTTCTTTCCACTCCTTCATCCTGCAAACTCTCTTGAGTTTAGCAAACAACTCATTGATAAGGAAATCAACTTCAGGATAAATCCACTAATAAAATATGAGATATTTTAAAATGAAATAAATGCAATGATTTCAATAAATACAAGATTGAATTCATTGAAATTTTATTGTTTTAGGATTAAAACTTTCTTGTGAAGAAAAAAAAAAAAAGAAATTCTCGATACTTTCGTTTTCATCAACAGCGATTTGTCCTCAAATCTCGGTGAAAATTCATTTCTCTTTTTAGCTAATCAATGTTCTCTTTTTAACTGCAATGACAATTTCCACTCGTTATATTTCACATATATTTCTTTTCCATGAAAGAAATCAAAACATTTGAGTTGCTATTGTTCTCACTTAACCATTAGTCACATTCCTTCTCTCCATTATCAGTATTTCTCCCACCTTATCTTCACTAACCTCCCGCATAACTTCCTCTCCCCCCCCCCCCAACACATTAAGAACTTCTTCCTTTCCCTCTCCCCTTCCACTATCAGCACCTTCCCCTTTCACTTTTTGAATATGATAACCAAGTTGTACAGTTTGTTTTCATGGAAATGCCATAACGATGTCTATAAATAGGCTGATACTTTATACATCATTTCTCAATCAATGTGACAACCTATATCCATATTCATATCCTCTATTTAGAGGGAATACCATGTAGATCACAACGGGTAACATTGTCTCTAATATATGTCAATGAAATAAATTCAATTCAACCACATCTTTGCTCTCAAATATTATTGCACAATAATAATTAGTTATATCGAAATATGAACATTTGCAAACTTATCCACAAAAATCATATGGTCATATATATATATATATATATATATATATATATATATATATATATATATATATATATATATATATATATATATATATATATACAAATGGAATGAATATGACTACCATATACATACTATTCTAATTTCAACGTTATACATCAATAACGATAAAGCTCAAATTTATTTTGGTTAGGGAGCGGAAGGGCGGGAGGAGAGCGCAGTAGAAATTAGTAAAATTTAACGAACAGCCTGAATCATAATTACCGATTATTTTCCATTTTTTCATAACACGGCCACGCAATAACTTAAGAAAACTATAGCATTGACGCACAATTGTTAAACAGCGATCATGCACTCATTCTTAGAGAAGACGAAGATAAAAAAAATTCGACGAAATCCCTCAAAGATCCCATGAAGTGGATAATCCTTGTTGTTTCGATGAGCATCGAATCTCCTTTTTAGTGTTTTAAATTTTTTACATTATACATGACAACATCAAGAAAATTAGATTCAAGATCTCCAACATCTCCACCTTTACGTTCACTCAAGTTTCTAAAAATCCAGAATAACCTAGCGCTTATTTATTGCAGAAGATTTATAGATATTTAGTACAAAAGAAGCATTTATGCTTCTTTTGTACTAAATGCAATAAATATTTAATATTTAAATTTAAACAAGAATGAAGAACAGAGGAATAACCTATATACAGATATATACAAAAAAAAAAAGAGGTGAAAACAAATTGCTGACTTGTTATCAACAGATTTATGACACAAAACTGAATCTATGCGAATTACAGCGCTTATCACACTCAACTCGATGAGATATAAAAAAGAATAAAAGTTTTGATTGTTGCTCTATGATTCACTCTTAATGTTTTACTTGAAAGTTTGTGATTTGATTTTCATTATATAGAATGATTTAAATAATGACAGCAGTATAGAATTATTCATTTATTTCGAATGCTTTGCATTAAAAAAAAAAAAGAGATAATATTGCTTAATTTGGCATAATGGCATTGCAATCTATATGGCATAGAAAGTTGTCACCTATATCAATTAGAAATTAAATTAAAGAAGGGATAATTATAAATGAATTAATATATGAACTAAAAATGGATTGTTTATACCCATTCCTTCTCGCTCTGTTTTTAGACTTTCTTTGTGATTCACAATTTGAGGTGGAAATCTACGATTCACTAATTTGGCAAATTTGTTAGCGATCATGAAACTGAAATTAGCGCGCTGTAATATTGTTAGCAACGGTCTCTGATCCCGTGATCGGAAAATGACGAATGATCTTTGATGAGCTATTAGTTTGATTGACGAATTGATTGAAATTTCCAAATTTTTGAATGTTTCGTTAAAAATTTGATTGCAACTGATTTCCTCAAGATGTTGGAATTTTATGGTCATTTTTTCCACAATTAAAGAAGGTGATGATAGCATATTCCTGGATATAAATCAACTTCATAGTAATAATGATATAAGCTTTTGCTCTCCTCTGGGCGCATTCGCGATGATGAATTGAGATTGATTTCAGGTTTTATGGATACCCAACTGGGATCCGCATCGAAATGCAATTTAATGAATGAATTCCAGGTCTCCTAGAGAGTGAAAAAAATCTATTTAAAAAAAAAACTTATTTCATTATTATATTTATCACAACATCAGCATTTCTTTTCGAATTTTTATCGCCGAACGTTATTGTACGATGAATATGTAAATTATTATTTTAATATTCGAGTATTCTAATATCCTTCATGGAAATATTCTATCCTGAAATAAATTTTTTTATTCTGAAATAAAATATGCTTGCTCGACAATTACAACAAAATACAAAAGACATATTGTTGAATATTATCCTATAATAACAGGTTTTTATTTTAATAATGTGAGAAATATCGATTTATTAATCACATGATCTCATTTGGAAAGGACTATTATTTCCTTTCTCTGATAATGGATTTTTCGAATAACCGTTGAGAGTTTCTCTTTGAAAAAAAAATTTCTATAATTCTTTTTATTTTCTCATGAAAATAGCCCATTCGTCTCGTTAATTAAACGAATGAAATCGAATTGAGCCTACTAAAAGAGGATAATACATTTAGCTGGGAATTCTACGCCTCCACTACTATGTATTATTTGATTCTTTGATCTTTAATATTTCTTTAATTTTATTAGTCTAACTTTATTCATTCATATAATTTTGTTGGTCTATCTTCCATATTTCGCATAATTTTAAATAAGAAATACCGAGCAAGAAAATGAGAGGCACTGTCCGTGTTGTCCATAGGTAGTAATCATTGACTGTCATGGATCATTAATCCAACAATCCACGCCTATATACCCGATACTTCGTTGAACGATCACATCCAATTTTCATGTTGATACTCCCGTTATGCAATAGCAGTTACTCCGAATAGCAGATCTGGTGATACCAATATCGGCTCATATCGCAATAGCCAAACAATTGTGCCACTTGATAGTCTGAACAATGTTGACTGCATATCACCTATAATAGATTATTAACGTTTTACGAGAAAATCAACCGCAGATTGACTCACACTTAAATAATATTAATTGTTTAATAATGAGTGAAAATATTGATGATTTAGTGATGATCCAAGATCCTGATATCCACTGATGATATCAAAAATGCGACTTTCCACTTCCTAAGCAAATGCTCTAACTAGCTGAGCAAATGTAGGCCATTTGAACTATTATTAACTGTTTCTCAGATTTTGTTACTTCTACCAGCATATGATTTCCCCACTTCCATCCAGTATTTTCTGAAGGAATATTTCTTATGCATAAATGGCTCTATGTACATGGTCAACCATAAGGCTTTAACCCATTCAAGAATATGAAAATTCAATTGCAAAGACATAGAAAACTATGGAGAGACGTTACGCAATTAGAAAGATATAAATTAAATACGAAGATTATCACAAATATTTTATTGCTTATCATTTTTTCGTCAAGTTTCGATATTTTCATTGTCACTTTTTATCAACAATAATTTTCATATTTCAGTAAAATTCGATACTCGAAAAATTTTTCTTTTATGAGATTTTGATTTTTATATTCTTTTTGTGCAGCGCTTGGATGACAATAAGATGGTGATATAACTTATCAGTTAACGATTGGGCGTTAACATTAGATTAAATATAAAAATATATTTTTAGCGCTTATCAATCGAATTAACGATAAGTCAGCGATAGATTTGATGAATTTTAAGTCATCAAGGGGGTCGACCCACAGACAGACAAAGACACAGACATATGCAAAACGACGCTTATTGGAAGGGAGAATATTATGCTTGCTCAGCGATGAGACAAACAGTTGATTTTAAATTTAACTAATTCATGAGTGTAAAATGGAAATCTGCATAGGATTCTTTTCAAACAGTACATAACAAAACCGCGGAAAGAGAGATTAGTAAAGAGCACGTTACGGCTGTAGGCGAGTGTATCGTTCACATTTAAAAACCTATTCACCAATGCGTGCTACAAATAAATTCCAAAATGGTTTCTTATTTTCGCAATCATTTAGTGTTATGCCAGAATCGGAGATTTTTGAGATTCTCATCATCATTCCTCAGCTCTCCTCCCTTGCTCCTCCTTATACCATGCCCACTTCCCATGCAATGGAAGCCCTCTTCCATATTCTCGATTTTCAACATAGAAGTTCATAATTCGTTTTCCACGCATCACTATCTCGACTATAATGAAACATAAGTGACCTCAATTTCTCCAAGCAGCAAAAGAACCTCTCCAAGTCGCACGGCAGGCTCTTCCACGCCCGTCTTCTGATAGTACTGCAGAAGTGCGTTTACGCCCCATTCACGCCTTTTCTGCATTATTCGCTTTGTTGGCTCAAGAACATATGAGTTATCTACAAAACAAACTGTCTTCAATATATTTGTCCAACATTTTTGAATTCATGTATTTTTATCAACAATCCTATGAAGTGTTAAGTTAAAGAAAAAAATGTTGCTGCAACATTTCGCGTATCAGATATTTTAATGTTACAATAATGCACCTCAATGTGGAAAAACTTATTGATATAAGCTTGATAATATCCGGAGGACTACTAAGGGCTTTGTTGATAACAGCTTAGTGATATACGAAGGAGGGCAATGCTACTATGAGTTCATTGATAAGAGGAGGGCAGTTTGCTGTTATCAATTCATCACTTAAATATCATTTCAGGATCTCACAAGCCTCTTCGCATACTTCTAAAAACTTGCCAGCATACGAACAACGCCAAAAGACTTCGTAATGTCCACAATATGTGTTTCATCTTTAAACTTCAACTGAATGAATCATCATCCATTGCTAATATTCCTGCATCGTTTAATAGCGTCCACTTCGAAATAAGCTTTAATTATGGGATCAAAAGCTATGAAAAACAACGACTTTCTTCTCTCAAAATGAGCGATAAACTTATGTAAAGATTCTCTTCCTAGAATTTCCATTTTTAACAAACAAAGTTAAACTATTTTTACGTATAGTTTTCCTCTTGAGAGTTATTTATATTAAACTGAAAATATCCGACGAGGAATTTCAATGATGGCTCAAAGATGGATGCATTTATATAAACGATGCTCCCGTTTCAATAGGTAGAAAAAAGATTAAGATATATGAGATGACGTTCGTTAGTGGTGAAAATGTAGCCATCATATGTGCATTATTGACAGGTCAAAGCTGCTAAATAGCTTTCGAGTCGGTTCACTCATTTAAGGCACTAAATCAAGTTCCAAAGTTATTTGCTTCATTTTTTCTTATGAATATCTGCATAAATCGGCAAATTAGAGCAAATGGCGTGCACTGCACTCAGCCGTTCCGTGATAAGATAGCTGAACACTGTCTTCTCAATTCGGAAAACGATTAGATTTTCCGGCGTAGCTGCGGAAACAGATGAAACGAGTATCTCAGAAAGCATAACGTTGGACGGTTACCTAGGCAATATGACCAGTTTATGTCTGGAAGAACGAAAAGAGAATCTTGTCATGCCATTATGAAGCTTACCAATAATTGCGATGCTGACATCTTGCCGTGTCAGTTATCCAATAATTCCTCATCCCCATTACCTATGTATTTCATCGTCAACCATATTGACCGCTATGTTGATTTGCAAATATGCTCGTATATGCAGTATATTAAAAATGCATCGATTCGGTTCAAGCAACAGATCAAAAATTTTCGAAGATTGAATATGGCTAATAATTATAACACAAAAAGGCAAAAGTTTGATGAGCGATCAAAAGATTCCTTTAATTTTCGATCGCATGTTACAGAGGAATGAATGCATCTCACATATCCTGACATTAAAGAGCCATCAGTGATGAAATGTGACACTGTCTTGAGCACTCTGGAAGGAGTAAATAAACCGACTGTACTAGCGGCTGTCAAAAATTTGAAAAGAAAAAAAAAACGTGTTTCTTAGTGT
The DNA here is from genome assembly GCA_037389465.1 of Baylisascaris procyonis. Taxonomy (NCBI): domain Eukaryota; kingdom Metazoa; phylum Nematoda; class Chromadorea; order Rhabditida; family Ascarididae; genus Baylisascaris; species Baylisascaris procyonis. Next base: position 1,083,621 of record JAZARR010000197.1, read on the forward strand.
TTCTTAACGTTTTAGTGGTTGAAAATTATAATAAAGTTTGATGAGTATACCAGCACTTTTTAACATCTTGATTTTACTTATACATGGAGCTCCCACTCCCCTTTTTAACCATAAATAGTGACCTTTATAATATCTTCTATCCAGAGCCTCTTTAACTGCGAAAAGTCAGGAAACAATACTTCGGATTTGGATGTTATATGATCCTTAAAAAAATAACTGATAAGAACGAACTTAAAACGCTCCATAAGAGGAGCATATGAAGGACGACAATCTCGGCATCGGTGATATGCAATGAGGCAAATGGTGCCAAAACACTTTGAAATGCTCGCTGTATCGTAGGCAATATTACTCTGAAATTCACAAAAAAAAAAAAAAAATTGGTAGAAAACTATTGTAGCGATTTCCAAGACAAACAACAACTGATCTCAAATATATATATGGCTGAAAGGAAAACAAGACTTGAAGTTATTAATAGAAGTGCTGTAATAAAAGCATGAAACATTGAAAAGATCCTTCAATAAATACATTACCTTATTATAAAAGTAAAGCGAAACTCTATCGACAGAATAAAATTTTCTACATATTCCTAGTAAATTGTTGGAAAAATATACATTGACGTCATGAATACAGGGATAGCCAGGATTTACTTCTTCCGTTCCTCTTCTTTCCTTCTCAATTTTCCTAATCATGACAGAGTTCATGGATAAAAGGTTTTACAAATAAAAGATTGACGTCATATGGTTCATCAGAGCATTTTAGTCTAGGTCGATGGTAAAGCATTCGCCCGGCTAGCTAAAAGTGGCGGGCGAACTCGCCAAAGTTTTCATTCCTTCTTAAACAACAATTCGAGTGTTGTTCATAATCAATAAACAATTAATGAACTGCTGAAATTATTTCTATTAACATAGATAGGTGACTTTACACTTATCATTGGGGCCAAATTGCAGTTTAATACTCAGAACTGTTGCGCGCTAACCAATGTATTCTAAAACTTCAATACTGGTTGCTTTCAATTGAGGCCTAGAAAATTTTTGCATCAGGGCTTTGTATCTTGTTGAGTATATTGTTTTCATATTCTTCAATTGGGAGATGATTTCATTAATCCAAATCATTGCCCGATATATCTCTATTCGACCTTTCATTGTTGTGTACTTTTTTTTATTTGCAATTATAGTGCATGCATATTCTTAGTGAAGCTCTGCAGTGAGTTAAAAGTTATTTACTTTTCACCAAAATAAAAGAGAAAAGAGATGCCAATTAATTAAAACGTTCAATTTTTTTTAAATAATGTAAAAATCTCGAACAGTTATGAATGATATCATTTAGTATCTTCTTTAAGCTATTTTAGGGATCAGCTTATTTGTTGAAGCGTTGATTGAATGCTTGCTAGTGCTGATGTTTGCTCTCTTTTATGGTATGCCAAAGCTCAAGGATAGCTCTCAAGGTTTTCAAATCCCCTATCGTGCGTCAAAACTTCTTTATACTAACCTTCCAATAAACCATCCTGATGGAGCCGTTATGTTGTATGTTTATGATAGTGTTGAGAGTAGGCTATAAAATGAGACTAGAATACTGACTCGCGTTGCGCATTCTTTGTGCTCTCGTCATCACCGATACCCTCGAATCCAGTCTCGCCTTCTGGTACATAGGTATTGTTGATCATCACAAAGTTGCCCGTCTCCATCATCTGCACATGTTTTGAGGCATGATAAAAGTGGTCGAGACTCAACTTCCGAACCGAATATTTCTTTAGCAATGAAGTCTGCAACCATTACATCGTAAACGATTTCAAATGATTCACTACGAAACAATAACATCTGGGAATGCGGCAATATGGAAAGTGTGCTCGAAGGCTTTGTGTAGGAAAACCTCGACATCGTCGAAAGCGGGCATTGGGGAGAGTCCATGCATGTCACCATCTCAACAACAGATGTTACCCGGTGTTTTGGGAACTCCCCCTCCCAAGAAGACATGTATACCTTCCACGACGCCATCATTCTCTTCGGCGCAACTCATCTCTGCATGCCTTCTTCGCCTCCTAGGGGACGATGTTTATGTTGGAGAATGACAACACGCTGCCCATGCAAGCGATACGTTCTATGATGAAAATATTGTGCGGAAGGAATTATCGTCCACAAAAGTCCCTGCGAGGTCATTCACGGAAGGAGATTGCCCGTGAAACGATGTGATGGAGCAAGCCTTTCGTGCCCGTGAGACCTTCCTGGGAGTTACGTTTTGAAAATTTTCCGGGAGCAAAAATCGCAAAGCGGAAGTCCCGGTGAGAGTTGAAAAATGCTCAGTTTTGATGAAAGACCGTTCATAAATGCCGTTCTAAACGTAGCAAAGCCTATGCGCTTTGCTACGTTCACATAAAACTGCAGCGGCTTAGCAAATTTTGAGAAGTTACGGCCTCACTATACCAATGCAATGGGCGCAACTCCCTCAGCATAATAATTCCTACTAAAGCCCAATTCTTTTACAATAAACTGTTGCTTATTTGATAAGATTTCTTCGTTACGTTCCATTCGGCACATTCTATTCGAATACATCGTCTCATGTAGTTGCCTCATGCACCTTCCACCCTATAGAGAATTAATTCGCCTCGAGAAAACAAGTCCGACGTTTCTAACATCCGCCATGGAGATGAAGAAGCAAATGAGAGCATCTTCCGCATGGGCTTACATTCAGAGGAATCCACCATCGAGGACAGGGTTTTTGGAGCTCGCGGATCCCGCAACAAAAATTAGTGATCGAAAACCACTGAATCATCTTTCCGCTGCGGCTCCGGAGGGGAGGAGAGGATAGCGATGGACTTCGGATGCTAGATGAGACCTCAAGTGGCTTTAGAGGGGCGCGAATATAACAGGCTTTGAAGGCAGTTAGATATAGTGCAATCTGGATAATGGATGTGCTTGAAGTAGTTATGAATATGATAAAAGTACTTTTGTTATATGTGGTTCATTGCATAGATTGGCGTTTAAAAGCATTGCTGCAAAGTAAAATCGCTTACACGTTCGTCTAAAGTTAGATGCCTAAACGGGTTCATCTTTTCGATCCAATAGAGCAATCCGCTAAGCTCGACCGCATTAAGCTTTTCCACATCGGTTGGCATCATTTTTCGTAATCGTATTCGCTAAAAATTTATAAATTTTTATATTCCTCTATGATAATAATGCAATAAATTAAGCAAGCCTCGCTTCCTTCCCCAATGATCCTTGAAAAATTTAATGAAACTAAAGTACCACACCGGAAGTGTAATCAAAGCTTCATTAACATACTTTTGAATATTCATAAGCATACGGTCTTTTTTTTTGAGAAAGCCGTACCACAATTATCATATAAGTCTTCCTAGGAATATATTATAAAAAGCCGTACTATATAAGCCGTACCAATTATATCAGATGATTGGCCTTTTTGCTTCCTAGGTATTACTCAAAATATTTTAATTCATTTGAAGGAGCGTTCAACGAATAATTATGGCCAACAAATAAATAAACATAAACTTTTAACACAATCAGATCGCTGTTAACGGTGACTATTTCAACGCATTTCAACGCACTTCAGCAGACTAAAGCTTTCAAATGCAATATAGAAAGTAAGAGAAAATAACGTTCTGTTTCTGATTCGAGAAGGAAATCATCGATCGTTGTGAGTGAGATTTGCATAAAACGTTGATGCTCTCGATAGACCGTAATTAAGCTGAAAATAATAAATAATTGCCTAAAGAAATAGAGAGGTTATTTCTGTTTAGCAACATGAATGACGAGAAGTTTTACTGGCAGAAAATCAGGTATGACTCTTAGGAAACTAGCAAAACGTCGAGAGAAAAAAAATGCTCGAATGAAATATCGAGGTCAGAGAGTTTTGAAGTTGCTTCTTTCAAATTTGTTGCCGCGAATATGACGATCCTAATTTCTCAACCCTTCCATCCCAATCTAAAAAATTCATTGGCAGTACTTCCAGGATATAAAGAACTGGAAAAACGATACTGGTGATTGCGGGGTTGGTGAACAGAGATGCGACTAAGTTTTCATGTTAGAATAAAGATATCATCAAATACCTTTCAAATTCTTCTTCGATATTTTCTCTTGCAAATTTGAATTGGCGTGTTGTGATCGTTTCAGCGAAAGCATTCTCAACGGGCGTACTACTCGATGGATCCTCTAGAGAGATGTACGAGTGGGGTTCAGGAGGTTCTGGAGGTGCCTCTTCTTTTATGGTGATCGTCGATGGCGGAGAGCGTGTATCCGAGTTGTCTCGTCTACAACGAAGCCGTCGCTCTTTCTGCGAGCCGGTCGGATCACGTCGCGGCTGCACTGCTACAACAAACGCACTATTAGCTAGCTGCAACTGGAAGTGAAAGGCGATTTTTGTGTTTTTCGCGTATGGCGAATCATGTCAAGTATATGCCCGTGTCTAACTATTCTGCACCCCAAACTTTGAAATCATGAAATCTACGGTGGTCTTTCTCACCCGCTAGTCATCGCATAAGAAGAACCACGTTGATTTCCACGATCAATTCTATTTCAATCATCTATCTCCTTTATGAGTTAGGCACACTTAAAGATGCTGTGAAAGTCAAATGTGCAAGTCGTTGCATACTGGCAAAATGCAACGAAAAAGTGGAAAAGACCGCTAACCACCTGAGCTCGCACAATATGTGCTTTCGCATTCGGTGCATTTGATTAACCAATTTTATAAAGTGTCAAAAAAAAAGAATTTGAAAAAAATTAAAAATGAAACAACATATTCACATTTTTATCAATCGGACTTTCATGAAAAGCCCGATTGTTTGCGGCATGAGCGGTGTGAAATGGATGCAAGTTTCTATCCACTTTTGATCACTTATAACTGCTTTCGAGTTATGTGATTCAATGCAAAAGATGATGAACGAGGACGACTAATGGCCTACAATCAGAATCAAAAAATTTAACACTCCGGTTTCAGTTGTTTCCGGAGTGAAACCATTGGACAGGCGGGCAAGCAGATAAAAAGACCAAGTACGGACATGTTGTTCTTATATTGCATCTTGCGAATGTAAATTTGCAACAGCATATAAAAATATTATCAGACGCTATCATTGCTCCAATATCCGCAAAATCGATGAGTCTGATCGGATGGATTACAAAAAGTGCGCATTCTAGTAGCTGCTCTGACATCTCAAACTTCTCAAAATCGTTTTTGAAAATCCACCAGAAACGAAAACGATAAAAACGCCAACCGGAAATAAGCATTCCAGCCGCAATACATTTGTTGAATCGACATGCTCTACAAGCGCAACGTACTTGTTGGCTAATTTCACATTTACCATCTCGCCGACAAACATATTTCTGAAATTAATTTGCAATTAACAATTTGGTAAAAAATAAAAAGTTGCTATTGACAAAAACATATTTCATTATGACACTATCAACTTGAACAGGACAGTCTCGAACACTTTAAAAATGTAATCACCTCTATTCACTATTAAAACGTTTCCACCATAAAGAGACTAGACGATGGTCACTAGTAGTAACATCTTCTAGGCCCTATGAACTTGTACTCATAATTTCAGAGCTATTGGAAAGCGTTAAATGATTTCATGATTCAGGAAAATGCAAAAGATTTTCACCAATTTTACAGAAAACCTTGTATCGTTTCAAGATTCTTGCTCTGTACAAGTAAAATTACAGAAAAGCATCCTACTTCGCATTTATACAGTGAAATGCTTCCATAGCACAAAATACATTGAAAAGCACATTTACATTGTGTATATCTGGACTTCATCATGTTTCCATTCTAGAGGCATCGTTTACACATCACTTCGAGCTCATTTATGTAGAAGATCTCTCATCACCGTATGCAATCTATAACTCGATCATAAAGCCATCTGTTGCAATATCGTCGTATGCTTTACCGATGATTTAGATTAAGAGGGCATACCTGTTTAAAGGTGACAGCTCGTCTAAAAAATGCACTGCAAGATCGACATGAAATAGCGCCATAATGAAGACCATCCGCTTTGGCGCCACAAATGCTGCATTTAGAGTCAATCAGCTTCTCCTTCATTCAATTCTGAAATTGAAGCGATTAGAAAACTCGAAGAAATTTGTTAATTTATACATTTTTGCACATATTTGTATTAATCCAATCATTAATTCTTCTCCTCTTTTTCAATAATATGGACACAAAGAAATTATAGGAATAAAATTATAACTGCTATCGAAACGTTACGGGAAAATTCAATTTCAATTTTTCTCGAAATGTGGTTTTTTGAAATTTTTCAATCGGATATCCGCAGAAAAAATGGATAAAGGACGGATAGAAATAGACAGTTTCAGCCCTTCACGACCTCCATCAGCCGATCACTCGATTGCACCAGTAAATGCGCAAAACCTTTGAAAGAAACAAGCAGCTGAAGGTGAAATAACACCACAAAATTCATTTTGTATTACGCTTTAATTTATGCAAAGTTTTTTGACCGAAACTGTTCTAGAAAATTCTGCAATGAAGTTTTTTTTTTCCATCTACTCAATATCGCAATGAGAAATGATCGTGGAATTTAGTAAATATAATCTTTATGCTACTATTTGATAATAATGAGCGATAATTGTCATTAATGCGCTTTAGTGATGCAGCTTACTATCTTAGATATAGATGCAAATTGAGGTTATCTTGAAAACTATCTTTTTGCAAATTCATTTGCATATATAATTCAAAATGAAGCAACTAATCTCCAATTGAATAACAAACCCTGAAATGAGCCTTCATATTGATAGAATTCAAATCAATTAAGTTAGTGAATTTACAAAAAAAAGTCAAACTTCAACTTTATTCAAGAATAAATTCAATTATTTACATTCACCTAATCCAGCCATTAACTACTTCCTAAAATTCATTATTGTAAGAAAGCAATAACTGTAAAAGGCAATGAAGTTCGTCACATCAAAAACTACAATTGTTCAAATTAGAAAACTTGACTATTACTATGGAACTATTCAAATATAAAATACGGACGAGTTATTAACAAAAAAAAATGGAATATGTACTCTATAGCGACTGAGAAAACAAATAAAATATGTTTAAATATGACTTAATCTATTCGATGCTTCATGAAATGCTGAGAAATTTATTACTGCTAATTTGAGATGTAAAATTTCAGAATACGATCGAATTATATTAATTTTTTTCATAGCCTTTCCCATATTTCACTTTTCAATTTTATTTATTTTTTTATTTGAATCAAATCTTGTAAAATTAGTTCGTTCTATTCCGATGTTCAATATATCCAACGATAAAAAATTCCATCCCCTATGCATTAATTCGACGATATCACTAATTATTCAACAATCATCAAGAACGCAAATTTTATATTCAATTCCTTGACCTACATCGAAGTTTATCGTTGGATCGCTTCTTTCAATTCATCTTCTTTCTTCCTTACCTCCTTTCATTTGTTCCATACCATAAAAAACTCCACGAAACAACGCAAAAAAATAGCTTTTTCTTAAGTGGAATGTGAATGCATAGAAAACGTTGCATAGACCCTTTCAAATATCGACAGTTGTGTTCTATTTTTATGAAACGATATCAAATTCTTTGCAATATCTTTTCTCCTTTGCATTTCTTTCAGAATATATGTACTTTGAAGGTTTTTGCTTATGCTGATTTTTGTGTATTTGATAACGCAACGATATTAAAAATATTCGATATTTTTAATGAGATTTTTAATCAAGACAAACAAATAAATGTATCTTTTATATCGCATCTTTATTATCTTTTCTTCTTTTATCTAATTGATATCTATATCTATCTGTTTTATCTATATCGATATCCATTCTTTTCTGCATTGAAAATTTTACAATTTGAGAAAAAATTTTCCTTCTAAATGAAAGTAAAGAAGTGGAAAAGCGAAAATTTTTATTATTATTTTTTATTTTGATTGTTTGATTAAAAAATTTATCTATTTTCGTGTATGCATATATAGAATTTGGCCGTTAGATAATTTTCATTGTGAATCACAACTGTTGAGATGATGAAAAATAGTGCACTCAGCCGAAACGGCAAAAAAAGAAATTCCACACTGCGATTTGTGATCTTTTCTTCGAACAACTATTGACAGATGGTTGTTGTTTATCGACTGATGTTCAATCATATGATGTTCAACAATGAATTAGGTGAATAGAGATAACTAAAATTTTGTTGATAGATTTTTGGAATCTAAAGATTGCCAATGAAAAGTCATAATCATTCTTCATTACTGGGCAATCGACTGATAACAGAGAGACCAAAATACAAGAGTAAATCATGCAGATACCTTTCCGGGCATGTTCTATCCTTATTTATGATAGCTATTCAGATTGAATCAATTTAATTGAATTCAAAACGCAAATAAGGAAGTGTGGTTTATCAACGGATACCTAGCTATGAATATATATATATATATATATATATATATATATATATATATATATATATATATATATATATATATATATATAATCATGTGAGAAACACAAACATTTTAACGGCAATTTGGTAGCATTTATTCCCTTCACTGAAAGAAAATAATGTTTGTTTTGTTTTCGACAATATTTTATCTTTCAATAAAACGAAAGTTTTTAAAAGGTTTTTTAAGGCTTCGAAAATATGGAACAACATTTTTTTGGAAATAGAAAAACAAGACTTCTAAAATGTTAGTGAAAAACGTAAACATTTAGAGAACAAAAAAACGAACAGAATTTCATTTTAGAATCATATGACGCTATACACACTCAAGAATGGACTCACTCCACCATAGTCGAAAAATCTATAAGTTCATTCTTTAAAGGATATTGTTCAATATTATCTGTATTTAACCGACAGATGGTTCAAAATGTCGCAAAATAGATTTATCAACGATCACTTCACTATCGTCCATATTTATTTGATCGAATCTATGACTTAATTTTCAACAACACTCAGCAATTACAGCTAACTTCAGTTCCTCTCATAAAAAGTTCACTTTTATGTAGTTCCAAAACGAAAATTGTTACTTAGAAACTAATTTAAGTAACAATTTCCCACCGGAAGAAGCGAAATTAAATCCACCAAAGAGCATGCCGTCACTAAGTATATTAATATAGAGATATTAATAACCATCGCTAAAAGTATATTAATAATAGAAATTTTAATGACGTCATCGAAAAATAAAATTTCACTCGATATTATTTCTTTAACCTATTTTAATAAGTTTATTCAATAAGAAAATATTGAAGAGAGGAAACCGAAAGTAGCTGCCGATTGATTGGGCAATGCACTATAGCAAACGGGAAGTGAAAAGTGCAACAGCCTCTAGTGTTTTTTTTTTCTTCGATGGGAATGGATCGTTGTCGTATTGCGAATGCACGTGCTTCTTTCCATACGCAACCATATCTATTGATCCATAATTGTGTCGCATTGCATTTTTTCCATTTTTTCCCTTTTTTTTGTTAGATGGGAAGTAGTTTTAGCTCAATGGAAAATTCATTAAATGTCCACATTCATCGTTGTATTTATTGCTTTATTTTTCCGGAAAAATTTCATTGTGCATTAATGAGTACTTGTATAGAATAGTTACCGTATTTGCTTAAATATATCCCCCCTCCCGCCGATCCCCACTTCCAGTACTAATCTATTCTCTAAAAAACAAACGTATTTGTCTGACAAACCTTAAATAAGCAAAGAAAGGATAATTATGTACGGAGATAATAAATAGGTGGCATTATGATCCACCGTTGCTTTATGTGTTTATATTGATATTTTGGAGAATTGATTAACTGATATCGCAATGTAAGATTTACGCATAGCCTTGTGGATAACGCGTTCAAATGTGTCGAGGGTCAAAGCGTATAGGAAATTAGTTTTGCTTGCGAATGATGCGCAAATTCTATATTAGAGAAGGACTTCAAATCAAGAGCTGATGATGGATAATATAGCCCCCAAACTTTGCTAAACTCAGAAAGAGGGAGCATTTAGAAACGACGTATATGAAAATCAACTCTTCAAAAACAGTCGCTAGCAGATACGACTCTTATCACCTAGCGGCTAAGATTGATCCAGATCTGCAGTTGGTAATAGATAACAAACATTCTGGAATGATAGAAAATTATGTAGGCCATTCGCATAGTAGAGAAAGAGATATGCCAGAAACTAGACATCCCTATATGTTTGATAACAAAAATGTTACAGTAAAAAAAAAGAACATTTGGGATGATAGACATTAGAAAATTCTATGAAAATATCATTGAAATGATACATGGAGAGGAAAATTTTTAAGTGAAAAAAAATGAGAGCACTCACATCATGGAATAGATTTCCTTTCATCTCTATTGTTCAGCACTGAAAAAAATGACGACTGGGTGAAGCGAATAACAGAATGGACACCACGGATTGGCAAAAGAAATAGAGGCCGACCTGTAATGAGGTGGAGCGATTCTTTAAAAAAGACGCAGGAACCAACTGGATCAGAGAAGCATTGATTCGGGACAAGTGGAAGCGATATGAAGAGACCTTCATTCGTAATGAATGCTATGTTGATTGAATTAAATAAATAAAAATAGTTTTATTTTTTAAATAAATAAAACTATTGTTCCGCACTGATCTTCGACATCATTGGCACATTCTCACCTGCCTAATGTTTGAGCACATAGTTCTCAATGCTTTCGTTATCATGAGTTCTGGTAAACTCCGCTTTCAGGATACCTTAAAAAATAATTCCCCTCCTCTCTTCCTATCGTTTCCTTTTGTTCTTATAATGTCGGGTATACCACAACATTATCGGTGATCGTATTTTTTATTTCTTCCTCGTTTTCGATTGAGAACATATAACTATAAGTGCCAAAAAAATCAGCGATAAGCGCTAACTAAAGCAACACTTTAAAATTTACTGAGATTTGCAGTAACAAATGCTGAAGAGTTTATTCGACGTCTCGACACCTAATGTCTATCGCTACTCTCTCCACTTCTGTTGTATTTACATTTCAATTTTTGTGTTTATTGTTGAATAATTAACGACCTTTATAGTCATCGATATATGCGTTGATTAATGAACATTCCATTCTATCTTTTTTGTGTCCTTTTATATGGTTTTTTTGCAAATTTTTGCATTTGCCATTGTCCGTACGAGTGCTCTCCGCATTGCAATTTTTGTGCATTTTTGCAGTTACCACATTGTGTCTGTGTGCACGAATGGATTCGTCCATTTAGCACTGTTAATGCCTCAACCATAACAGCTATGGCAACGATATTTAGTGAGTGTAATTTCTATTTCTGAAATCATCATAAAACTTGCAAATAAACTTTTTTCAAAGACTCGTTAAGCATAGTTATAGAGTGAGAAATTTTCCAGATTTATTTATATTGATCACTCGGACAAAACCTTTGGCCACTATTGGTCACTATAAAGCTTTATTTCGTTGTTTTTTTTTTCAAACGCTGACGCAAATTGATTTCATAAGTGGAATTGCAAAAAAAAAAACGCATATCGCGCTAGTATTCCCACCCACTCGTCAATTCTTTTCATCGTTAATGAATGTTCTTGAAAACTAAAGAACGCATAGGTTGAGTCACATTGTTTACTTACCAGTTGCACTTTGAACGTTTCTAAACAGTGGTGAATTGCTATTCGTCTTATAATGTGCTTTCGAGGTGAATTGGTTGAATCAAGAAACAACGAACTAAGCAAACAATTTTTTCGACAGTAATATAGAAACTGAATTTTCGACAGTAATATAGAAACTAAAGAAAATTTCATGACGATTCAATTTTAGAAAACGAGATATCTGAGCATTGAATTTTTTGGTAAGTTCCGCTCCCCTCCTTCCCTTTCTCCTTCTTTCTTTCATCTATTAATTAATCAGAAAAGGATTAGAGAATCCTAAGAGTAAAATTTGATTTACTTAACCTAAGTATTCATTAGAATATTCGTTTCGTCCTAGCCTTGTTGTATTCTTTCGTTCTACAAAGGCATTATCTTGTCTTGAATTAATTTTTTTCAATTCATTTTCCACTTTTGTAGAAATTTCGCATAATGGCTTACCTAAACTGTAATAATTCTTACTGCTACCTTTATAATAAGGATCAAATATTGTGGGGAATTTGAAAGAAAAAAGCGTCAATTTAGTGGAATTTATGAGAGAAGTGATCCAACGGCATGATTTTCCCTACATAATGAAGAAGTTTTCATATTGTTTATGCTACGCTACTCAATAAATGCTTCACGAAAATCCAGGTATTCTCAAGTGTGCCTCTTTTTAATCGGATGATTTTCCGACAGCTTAAGCTTCATACCTGCGAAGTTCTAGAAAAGCCAGACCATCTGAACAAATGACACGGATATTTGAAGCATGTTGTAATCATGAGCGACACAATTACACTAATCTTACAACTTCACAGTAATTTCAGTGATGTTCCGGATACATCCTTCACAAAAAAAATTAACATCTTTATTGCCAATATCCGTCCATGCATGGATGCGTCTTTGCGTCGGCTTAATTACATGCTGAATTCACCTGTAATCGGCTGGTTTTAACTATACTATCCGAATTTGAATGTTTATTAGACTTGATTCAGCGATCATTGACTTAATCGCCTTGCCAGCCAACAAACTGATATACCCTCTATAATGCCTGACCTGCCATATCCTATAGATCCGTATTAGTTCTACAGTAATATAAAGTTTTGATGAAGTCTTCTTATAGATTTGATTATTGCAACGTGGCGTATCATTCGAAGGAGTTGTCAAATCGTTCACCAATGAAACATCTGTAAGTGCCATATTTGTATACCGTAACAGCTCATCTATACCGTATGTCAATTAAGAAGGCACATAGTCATGTACCGGAAATGACACATACAATACGACATTTTATAAATGATGTTGTTTATGTGAATGTGCTCAAAATAATATAGTTCAACGATGATACATCTTAAAAGTGCACTATATATTTATCGTTCTCATTTAGCACTTTTCAACTTTTAAAAATCAGCAAAGACTTTGTTGCGAATCCTAAATATGCAGAAGAGAAGATAGCCAGAATAATTGTATCAAATTTTCGGAGAAAAATTCTTAGCCAAACATTATCATACGACTACAGAGGCATATCCGAGATAAAGCGGTATCATCCATTTGTTAGATTTATTTATAATAAGCTAGAATGCTACATAACATAGATTAGAACGCGGCAATAAGCTTCGAATTGCTGCAATTGTGATTCAATGCTTAGGGAATAAAACGCTGCAGATAGCGATTTAACTCAATAGAATTGATAGAGAGCTAAATCGGCTTAAATTTGAGAAGAATTGAAAATTTGTTATAAAGGATATTTCTTAATTTAACATCTGCGAAAAGATCGGAAATTAAAGTTTTACATATTGCTAACATAGATCGATTAGATAGGGTCATAGACTTAGCACTAGAAATTAAGTATTTGATAGAAGGATGTGTTTATCATGAAGTCGATAAAAACATTACGTGAATATGCGGGTTGACTTTTGTGTTCAACCCATATCAGTCACCCAAAAAAAAAAAAAATTGTGTTCTACATTGATATGGACATATGAAGCACGCAACGATCACATCATCAAAAAGTATGATAAGCACTACGAATGACGTGTGTAATATATACACATAAAAGATGGTGCAAAGAAGTTGATTGCTTTAAGTTGGCAATCAACAATTATTGAGCTAGCTTGATCTGTTGATTCAGTTCATCGAAATTTGTTCTGAAATTTGATCTAATGTTCTGTGTTGATAAATCGCTAGAAAATTATTGGAATAGAACTATGTTGGTGCGAGAAATGCAGCATAATTGCAAGGATTTTCAAATGTTGTCTAAACTTCTTAGATCTCCGGTAAGTCCACATCCCTTTCTGCAATCTTTTTAAGAAAAGCTCTTTTATTGATTAGTGATAGAAGTTTAATGAAATACTGAATATTTCTCTAAATTATTTATATGCATATATACATATATATATATATATATATATATATATATATATATATATATATATGTAATCGTTAATGGATATAATATATTGCAAAATAATAGTACGATGAAGTAGAGTGATTTAAATTAGTATGTTTTTAATGAAGTTGAAATTGCATATATCTTTCAAAATTAAGTTTTTTTCCTATTATTTTGCATATTTATTCTTAGATTATTCTTTTTTATATTATTTATACTAAATTATTATTTCTTGATCAAGTGAGAATAGTCCTGGACAACTTAAAACCCTCATTTAAACCAAATCCTTTTCAAACATTCATAATAAAAATATCTTTACTTCTAACTGAAAGTATCTAATTAATTTTTTTTTCTGATTTACTACCATTCATTAAGAGATATTTAAAACTTAGGTGTTGGAGCAAATATCAGCTAGCGAAGTGGATGAATTTTTTGCAAAAGATGCTGCATTACACTCCGTCGAAGCGCAATATTTCGCTTATATAAATACGTCATCACCTTTGCAATCTGATTCTGATTCAATATTTACATGTATGTTCATTTCATAAATCATACTTGAAAATGAATGAATCATATCAACGAACATATATCACATCATTTTATTATCAGTTAATTGTTATGATCAAATCTGGGCAACGTTTCTAAACATTTAGTGAGTAAATTATAACATCAATTTGATGCTAAAAAGCTATAATTTTATTATAAAATTTGCATATTTCGTTACGAATAAATGCCAAAAAATATTAAGGCGATTAATATTTCTATTCTTCTAAACATTGGTCGATTGGCTTTAATAATTTCACTGATTGTATTTTAAATTTTTTTTTTTTGTTTTTGAGTTCTTGATAATTATGTTTTATTATAAAAATTCCGATTTTTAATGATGATTATAATCTACCTACTTAAATAATCACATAAATATTAGCGTTGAATCATATAGAGACAATAAAATACCTCAAAGTGCGTATGGCCAATCATTTATCCTGTCGTAAAAGTGGCTATAGAAATAAAGGGCAATTGTAGTTAAGATCAGAAACGTTTTCTTCAATTAGGTTTTTTTTTTCTTAATAGCTTCAGTGCTTCTGCATTTGTAAATTGGTGAACTCTTATTTCTCTGGATTTCCTAATTCAACTCATGAAATTTATTTCCTCGTTCATCGTTCATATTCAATGTAAATTCAAGACGAATACAATTATTGAAAGATCGCATCGTTGTATCATCTATAATTTAGATTACGGCACGAAGAGTTTACGTTAACAAGTGATATTATTTTAAGCTTAATCTCGATGATTTCCCATTATTTAATTCAAATTTAATTGGCAAAACAACGAAAAATTTTATTGAAACAAATAATACTTGAGATATTTGAATTGATTTTTTTTTATTTTTCTTTATCACTGATGCACTATTTATTAAAATTTCAGATCGAACAATTAGTGAATCTCATTCTGCGTCACCTATATCTCTAGAACGTTTTGACTGTGATAACCGAGAGGAATCTTATGAAAGCGCCAATAATACTTCTTTGCGAAAACAAGTGAGTATGACCTCATGACGTCATTACTGAGTCTGAAAGGATAATAATGCTTATGACAAATGAAAATCGCATCCAACGGTTTACTTTATGATCTAGAGTAGGAGAATAGCGATCTTTACTGCCTAATCGATGGATATAACAAGCATCGCATATAAATTTGATGTGCTGAACAAGGCGGTTAAAGCTTTCGAAAATTCTCACCCCACTTTATAAAATTCGGATGCGATTTCCGTTTCTTATAGAAAGAAACGGAAATCGAAGAAATAAAAAAGAAACCAAAAAAAACCAAAAAACGAAGAAATACGAAGAAAAAAACCAAAAGAAAAATTATTTATGAGAAATGAAAGTTTATATAGGGTAATAAAATTTAAAAAATATCGTAGCACGTTTATTATTCAATTAATGTATGATGCATCATTAATAATTCTAAAAACTCTTTTAGAATTGCGATGATAATTCAACGTTTGCCTCATGTTTATTGCCTCCATTACAAAGTTCTTCCTCAGCTATCATTAGTACGTTATCAATGAAAGAAAATGAAGAGATCGATTTTATCACACAACTACCATCGCATATAAAAAATAAGGTATTCGAATTGTTCCGTTAATTTTTCTCACTTTTTTTGTCAGATTTTAGATGATATTCATAAAGCATTTTTACTCAATATTTCACTTTGCAAATCGTTAACTTTATAGAATTAATATAGGTGCGAGTGAGTAATCGAATATTTAAGCCGTTAGTTAATTAGTTATAAATCCAAAAATATTGGAGCAAAAATCTATAATAGAATGAATATAAATAAGCTAAAATCTTTATCGAATCGGAAATTGCTTTCAGGTATACTTCCCTCCAAGTGCGATCAATCCTAAGGAATTTTGTAGACGTGTGAGAAAAAGTAATTCAGAATTACAAAGTCGTCGCGTTCATCGGTGCAATTTTACAGGTGACTCAAATGTAATTTTACAATTCTACGATAGAATGCTAAGCCATTTTTATTGCTTTCCGCTCTTTATATATAAAAAAGTTTTTCTAAGATTAGAATGAGGATATTATTAGAAATAAAGCAAGTTGGTACAAAAAGGATTTCAAAAATTGTACATTCTAAGGCGATATTTTCATTTATGAAGAATCGATAAATAATATAAGCCACTAATTCCTATTCTAGTAGTGAACTGTAAAGGTATTTTTTGATGATGAACTGTTATAAATAGAAATTTGTAATAACACCTTACTTGATTCGAATAAGATATAGTTTCTTCGAGAAATCTTCCATGTACGAGTGCTATGCCTAGCGTCATTAACAATGGAAAGGAATTGAAAAGAATTTGTCGAAATAATTAAAATATTTAAAAGAAATTATGTCCTTTCATATATTAGACGCTTTTGAATTGCAGGTTGTAGCAAAGTCTACACAAAGAAATCACATCTCAAAGCACATCAACGAGTCCATACAGGTGAGCCGTTAGCTTGTATAGAAATTTTAGCATTTACTAAGAATGAGATCAGAAATAATTGGATAGAATTTACCATTTATGCCTCAAGCTGAGATGCCAAGAAAATCCTTTTTTTTTCCTAGCCTGATTTTTATTTCTGATGTTCATTACTCGAATAATCACTTCAAGCCTAAAAGTTTTTCTCGAATTGATCTATCCTAAACGATCAAAAATTCTCGAAAAAAAAATACTCCAAAATGACGTCATGATAAAGAATTGCTAATCATTTGAAATTTTCATTCATAATGATGATCTACGCAACCAAATAGATATTCATAAACAGGAAAAGAAAATGACATCATTGCGCAAGAAAAATTTGATAACGTTTGCAAGCATCAAATTTCACATCATTTATAATATAGACTTCAAATGTTTTTTTTAAATTATATTTGAGCAATTTATTATGCTCTTTCCCACCCACACTACGATCTTCACTTAGTCGCCCCCATAAGCTTATCAATAAGTCCCAATGATAACACTTGAAACTTTGATCATTGAATTAATAACGATTCGTTTTTTTTTTGCAGGAATTCCATAAACAGTTGAATTCATTTGTGAAGTTGAATGCTCTAAGAGAAAAAAAAAAGCAATTTGTTTGCAAAAGCAAAACGAAATATTTTCATAGTGAACTTTATGATTTATGTGACATACTTTGCTGTCGAAACATTATCGAGTAGCGTCATATTTACTGATAATAAACTCGTTGATAATTTTATTGTTTAATTCAAATTGATTAAAATAAGCTGATCAAGAGAAGTGAGAGAAGAAGAATGTTGAATTAGTGAGGAAACTTGAAAGAAAATGAATTTGAAATCAGTAATTTATGCGAGATGTTGTTTCCCGATGGGTCACTACATTTGAGAATCACTGAAGTTTGGGGCAACTTTATGCGAAAATGTGACGTTTCAATCTGAAATAGGTGAGGGGAGTGTGAGAATTATACGAACTTCAATCTCCGAATGGAAAACTGTATTCAGCAAGGAAATTAAATTCAAATATTTACACTATCTAAATTCAAATTAAAAGTTAAAATACTGATATATAATTTGATTAAATTTTCAGGTGAAAAACCATATAGATGTGAATGGCCAAATTGTGGATTTCGATTTGCGAGGAGCGACGAACTAACACGTCACTATAGGAAGCATGCCGATGCGAAACCATTCCGCTGTGAGCATTGTGGACGTTGTTTTGCTCGTTCCGATCATCTTCAGGTTCCTTATTTTCTCGTTTTCTGATTTGGAAACACACAATTATCCGGGATCATTCATCGTTCTATCTCTCGCTTTCCCCATTCTAACCGTTCGATCGCTTCCGTAGTAATGAAATCGCCTTTGAAAGAGGAGGTTAAATTTTTACTGACTGTATCTATCAGTGATTGTAGTACTTCACTGTAACTGAAGACGAGGACATTCTTTTTGTTGTCTAAGCGTAATTAACTAACCTACTGATCTCTGTTTTTTAATTCCACATCCCTCTACGCCACCCCTTCGAATGCCATATTTAGGTTCAAGCGACCCATTTCGCTGCGTAAAGAGAAGATGACATACTCGTACTAAAAGAGAAAAGACCGTTTAGTTTTCAATATACGTTCAATATGTGAAAAAATAAGATGAAGCAATTTACTATTTAAAACCTAAAGCCGAAACTAATATTTACTGGTATTAGGCCTTTAATGAGAGCGGTAACGTGAATAAAAGAGCTATATATTTTAAGCTGATTTCATTTATCGCACGTTTATATAAAATGTAGACCACTAATTAGAGATGAGATTGCGCATTGGGTTGCGATTATATTCTAGATGCGTGGATTCATTTCTAAACTTCGACTAATCACTTCTTTTCTTTCAAACACTATTCCTGTGCCACCTGAAATCGATGCTGTTAATTTCAGGTACATGCAAGGAAGCATATTTCCAAAAACACAACTGAAAACATCCATTATATAAACAATGGAAAATGTATATAAATGTGAATTTGAATTGACTAATTTTACGTCTATAGCAGTGAATTATTTTCATATTTGTGACTTGCACTCCAATGTTGTATGACATTGAATACAGGTCTTGTGTTATAACGTTTTATTCTCGGATCTGAAGCAGAATGATCCATGATATTATTGAATTACTTTTGTTTGGGCCTATAAATTAAGAAAAAATTAATGACAACTGATGAATTTCCCCACGTATTGATCACTGATAAAAAGAATTATCACTATCACTACTGATAACATCAAATCTTTAAAATATTTCTTGTGCAATTTGCTAATTCGTCACAAAGATAGGCATAAAACAAACTTTTATTATTCTTTTCACTATTTATGCGCTATTTTTCTCTCACAACATTCATATATTTAATTTCTACAGGTCGAAAGTTCGCATATGTTTTTCAGACTTCTTTTGAAGATCTCATTCTATGTTGTTTATATAATAGATTGGATTCAATGTTGCTATTGCTTATTCATCTATATCTATTGTTCCACACTGAAATGTGCTTTAATAACTCGTTTATTGATAACTCAATAACTTAAACAATCAAGCCTGTTATACGTTTATTGAAAAACGAACCCCTAAACAATCCAGAAATCTGAATTTTAAGTTGCTCAGTTTTCTTTAACTGTAAAATCTGTGATATTGTCGGAAATAAATGCAAGAGTCGATATACATTTGAGAATAATAAAAAAAAATTTTTTCTTTTCTTAATACCGCTTTCATTTGCCATCGTTTTGTTTAAAAATTTATGCGTTCTTCCGTTTAGAGAGATTTCATTATCATATTTGCCAAAATTTTTTCTCAAAAAAAAAAATTTTTTTTTCATGAAATCATACAATCATTCATAAATTTTGTTTAAGAAAAGTTCGTTATCAAAATTTTTTTATGAATGGAACTTTTTCATCTTCCTGATTATTTTCTGAGAATTTACCAGAAAAATTTTAAAAAAAAAACTCAGGAAAGGAAATGAGGAATCGCTTGTTTCCTGTATTATATTCGTTGGAATTGTTTTTTTCTCGTGTTGAGTAATAAACCGTTGTGGATTAAAATTGTCATTTCATTGGCGAATATTGAAGTTATATGAATGCAACGCATTTTCATAACAAATTTCAGCGCTTTCATGTTGCTAAACCTTTATAAGCTTGGAAAGCTCCTGTCATTCACGATAAACAAACTGATCCACCTTCGTTCCACATCGGAAGTCACCGAACGAATTGAATTCAGGGACATTTTTGCGTGAAAATCAAACGTTTTACCACTCGGTAGAACGAGAAAACATAACACCCATTAATTATCCGACATTTTATATGAGTTGAATTACTGATGCTACGAAAAATGTAGAAGTTCGCGTTCAACGCTATAGACGTTTAAACATACAAAACCATGATAGGCATTTTCACTTAAACTAGATTGTGACTAATGAAATTTTCGAGATTTTGCCGACTGACCTGAAAAAATCCGGCCACTTAAATTTTGAGTTCATTTTTACGATTTGAACGAACTGATTTAATGGCATAACTTTTACTGCTGCCTTGAGACCGGGACCAATGAGTATAGGGATGCATCGTGGGAAATCACTAGGTTGTCTGATATATTGAACGGTTGCGATGAAATGAAATGATGTTTATTCTTTTCTGACGAGATTTGGCATCGTGTTGGAGTGTTCGTCGTGCAGATGGATCGGGAACATCGCTCAGGGTGATGAGAGGAGGACGCGCTGGTCGACTCCAAAGGTTTGGCGTCGACTAACGACTCCTCCTCTCATCGACCAACGCCTCCCGATCGTCGACAACGCATCCCACATGACATACATCCCGGGCCAGACCGCATCAGAAATGACCAGACCCAACACCTCTCACCCTTTTATGCCATTCACGCAGGGTCTACACCCAACCAGCACCCGACAGCACATTAAACGACATCCAATCAGGGCGCAGATCATTTAACAATTAAGAGCAATACGGTAATCGGTAGGAGACCGTTGGCGTTACAGAGAAGGAGGCGTTGGTCGATGAGAGAAGGAGGCGTTAGTTTGAACTAATTAGTTTAAATTGATTTCGATTAGTTAGTTTAGTTAGTTAATCTACTTGTTAGTTTTCAGAAACACCATCGGGTCTATCGTGTGCTCAAACGTGTGATGCACATGAACTGTGTTGTTTCTAACATTGACGGTAAAGGACTGTAGTTGGTGGTATGCCATAGCTGACAAAGTCCACCATAAAGGACATATTGCCTAGCATAGTGTCATGACCGCTTATCGTTTGTAACGCAGTGAATTTCTGAGGGTCTCTGAGGTTAATTCATTTTGGACATTTACCCCGCATAATTTGCCCACGTGGGTAAGTAAATACCCGAACGAATTTTTCCTGCTTGGTCAATTAGAAATCTTCATATTTGTTTTCTAGCTCACGATACGCTCAGTGGCCGTTCCCATGGCGTTGCTCGTTTTCTGTGGTGATGTCTCGGTTTGTGGTAATCTTCCTGATATACTCCTCCACCAATCTCTGGATGGATATGTTTCCTAATCGTGCAGATGAACATCAATAAATTTCTGTATGAGTACTCCTCAAATCTGGAGTGACAAAGAAAATCACGGAGTTGCGGCTTTAAGTTCATATAAATGCGTTGTTCAAGAATTTCGACAGGTTCCCATAAATGTGGGAACCTGTCGAAATTGATGCAAGGTCAGACCTGGAACGATGAAACATGAATTTCAGGTCTCATGGTGTGATACTATATGTTTTTAGACAGCGATGTTGTGCAGTACCGGCGACCGTCTTGTATCTCTTGCATTTAGTGAGCAGCAGCAGCTCGACCATCAAATTAGGCTGATGAAGAGAATGATAAGGCGCTGTATACCCTACGATTGGTTGCCTGATAATATTTGCGATTGTGGATTGCCTATTCTGAGGATATAATCGTATATAGACAAATTCCAGCTCTTCTTTCTGTTATTTAAATTTCCGATCGTCTCTGCATATTCTTATAGATGTGCAACTAAATTTGCATATTTAACGAAACTTCATCAATGATCATCGTCTTAATCGCTTGATTAAAAAACAAATTTGCATATTTCAGCAGGTGACAATCCACCGATGGCTTACTTAAGTGTTGATCCATTTCCAAGGGTTATGTATATATATATATATATATATATATATATATATATATATATATATATATATATATATATATATATATATATATATATATATATATCGGTTTGCCAAGGGGTTATATTTTCCAAGGGTTATATATTCCAAGGGTTTGATTTGCTATTTTCTTTTCGATATGAAACGAGTTTCCCTTCGAATACAATGCAAATTTGGTCAGATGCAAATAGTCAATTAGGAAGCATGAGAAGGCGAAAATTTTTATAACTATTACGCAAATTGTAGTAAGTTATGAGATAAAAAGAACACATTATTAGCTCACAATAGTTTATTGCTAAATTTTATGTATTAAAAGTTATGCTGGAAAACTCATTCACTATTCAAAGATTTACATAAAACCGGCCAACTATTTTCTTGGCATGCATGAATTTCCCTACGGGCAAATTTCTGTGCTCAATGAAGTCAAAATTTTTTGAAAGTTATTGTGTTGATCGTTGTTGACAAGTGATCGTGCAAAAGAAATTCGTACTGAGTATCGTATATATTTTGACGGAGGAATTTGCAACGTGTGCGTTTCTTATGAATTTGAGTTTAACGTTGCTCAAGTTGTAAAGTTTTATTTCGTAGATGTTTAGTTGTTAGTGATGCTGGATTTTACCTTCTTGATGCTTTAATAAATAAAATATGCTTTAGTAAAGTATTTATATAGGTACAACCTAATATTCTTCTAACATTGATGTTAGGATCTTTTGTTCGTCTATAGAAGTATAGATTGTTAAAAAAACGTCGGTTTAAATCTCGATGCAGATTTGTTTCCTTAATTAATTTCCGCTCACATTATCTATCGATTGATTTATTACAAAATTTCATCGAGCAATTTTCTAATATTTGACTCGAAATGTTCAGCCAAAAACTTTAACTAAGTGCTCAATACTTTTTGATCGATTTCAACTTAAAATTGGGAGGTTTTAAGTGAAAAAGAAAACTAAATCATTGAAGTTTTGTGATCGATATTCTATTTAATTCCGTATTCGGGATTATTTCAAGTTATCAACTACGTATTTTGAGTTGTTAACTTTGTAACCGTCGATTATATTTATTCCTCAGTTATATTTTAAAAATTTTTCAACTTTAAACACAAAATAGGGGGCATTAGAAACAAACCAAATATAGAAGCATATTGCCCCGATATTTTTTGTTTTTTTCTTTTAGCTTATTCTATCAGTATATTTACATAATTTTAACTCAACCGGAAATAGATGCAATATTTATATTACAAATTATTTAGTAAACTTCTAGAGTAATAAGTAATTATCGCCTCAATAAAACCCATTTCTATGAATATTTTTCAATTTCGCTTTAAAAGTTTCAAAGCATCTAAAACGTTTTGTGAGAAAGCTGAAAGAAATTGGGGGAAGGGGGGATTGAGAAAGAAAAAATGGCGAATGGCTTGATCTAACAGTTCACTTGGCTATGCCTGGTTGTTCCATTTCATTCAACTTATTAGGCTGTATTTACCTATGCAAAGAATTCTTTATTATTTTTATGTTGAAAAAAAAATATTGTGGATAATATTGACCCTTAACACACCTGACGAGGACCACGTTTTCGTCCACCTTTAAATACACTTCCTTTCGCGAAGCTATTTCCTGCTTCAGAAATTTGAAGGTGAGGTGATACGATGTCGAATCTGGCATTATTAGTTTGCAAGAGATGGTTTGTCTATCACAGTTGATTTTGTTCCATGGGGCTTGGATTAAATTAGGTTCTGGTCTTGACCAGAACAACGGCATGTGGATAGAGAGTAAAGCCTGATCTAGAACTCGTCATGGTCAGAACCGAATTTAGTAAACACTCTCTCGCAGTTCGTTTTTTTGACGGTTATGCTGCATTTGTTATTTAAAACGAGGTTTTGTCGAGCAATGTGAATAAGGAAATTGAAAAAGTTTTATAAAGGTTAAACGTTGATTATTTAAAGGTTGAAAGGAAATAATCGATAGTGGACGATATGGTACTGTTAACATTGATCGCAAGAGTACGTGATGGGCTTATTCTAGCAACATCGATTGAAGGTGCTGATGAGGTGAGTATTTGTTCGTTGTGGATAATAATCCCGCATGGTGAGCAACGATTTGCATTTTATGCAATGATCATATAATTACTGATCCTCACTTGAAGACATAGGTGTTCAGTAGGTGGTATGGAAGAGGAAATGGATAGCATCATTTATATGAGAGTGATTAACTCCCTATATAAGGGGTGATCTTTGATTTAGCGAAGGTATATGATTTGTGTTTTCTTTTTAACCACAATTTCCACTTACCTCTCTTCCATTTCGATGGTGCGTAGGAACAGAGGCAAGCAGATATCCGGCATGCAAATTTCTAACCAAACAAGGAAGAGTCGCGATAGATGGGAATAGAAGAGGAGAAGGGAGGAGAGAAGACCAAAAATGATATGCAAATTGAGATTTATCAACGTTCATCTTTAATGTAACACCTTAACATTAATAAACCTAATGATAAGCTTATCAAGTGAACTGATCAATATGCATCACAATTTATCCACCTTGATGTTTTCATCATTAGTAAACCTTGCAGTAAATATTTGATCTATTTCAGCCAGATCACAATATGGTAAAATATACGAATCAAGCGAAAATGATCTTTCGAAAGCTACACACCGGTAGTGCAGCAGTTGCGACAGTCGAAAGTGGACCATATTATTTTCAGTAATTTTTTTTTTTTGAATTTTTTTCCCACTTTTATTCATTTTCTTCTTTGAAATAAATTAATAGATGAAACTTTGATTTATAATTTATATTACTGTCAATTTTTGCATTACTAATTTTATTATATTACTGAAAAAATTATTCAAAAAAAATAATCAATTTAAAGCAGTACAAAATTAGGAAAGATTGCAGTGAGATTGTGATCAGTGTATTCGCGGAATATATATTGCAGTTTATTCTCGTTATAATAGGTGATTTGTATATCACTTTTGAAGAGAAGAAGGTTAAATATTTACTGCCAACAACACTTTTGCTTTACTTTTGAATATTTATTATCCAAAGATGAGGATTGCAAAGCGATAAAAGTGAACGGTGGGCAAATATAGAGCTATGTGATAACTACCTTATTATTTCACTCGTCAGCAAAGCAGTTAAGTCGCGAACACATTGCGGTATCGTAGTTTATGTTAATGGTTTTTGAGAAGAAGATATCATTTCGTGGAATACTTCTGTGGCTTCTGGATACTTATTTTTGCTTCCTGAAACTAATGGAAATTTTGTCCTTTATGTTGTTGCTTCAGTTGCTTGTTGACTAGGATATTATTCCTGACTCTACTTATCTAGCCTGGTTGCTTCGTTGAATCTGTTGTGTGGCTCAATTGGTAAACGATGGGATCCGATTTGCATGTTTCATTGATTCGATGATTTTTTGATCCAGAGAATTCGTTGTTCATCCATATTTCATCTACAATCCGGAATTCAATCCAGAACTTTTTTGCAGCTATGTTATCAAAGGAGGCGTTTGTACGTTATGTTTATGTGATAAGAATTTCCCGCGCAAATCGGCATTTGCATATTTGGAAGATGTAACGAATGAATTTAATAATCAACACGGTAGCAGGATCGATCAGGTGACAAGACCGTATCACTTCATTGAATTCGGTTTGTTGTTTTGAGGTTTTTTTTGCTAAAATTTTTGTGCATTTTATTTAAGCTCAACTTTTCTATCTGGAATATTAGCTAATGTTTTTTTTTTCATTGTTTTTGCATTCATTTTGAAGACCTTGTGAAATTGATGTGAACTACTTTTGCAATTTTTGCTTTAACGTAACCTGTTAAATGTAAAGAGAGGTGGTGGTTTTGAGAAATGATGGACAGCACAAACGGCGAGTCTTCATGTTTGCCATCGGCGATAGATACGCGTAGCAATAAAACTAACTAATAAAATTTGTTAAGAATGCATATTATATATATATATATATATATATATATATATATATATATATATATATATATATATATATATATATATACAATTACATATATTGTAAAAAGGAGTTTTCATGAATATAAAACAATAAAAGTCATCCGCCAAAGCGGTGTCGCATTCCTGAAAAGTTAGCAAAAACCGTTTGCATGAAATCGAAGGTTCCTGTAATGTGGACGTCATTCTTAAATGTGTTATCGGAAGTAGGTCTATAGGCTTATATCCAATAACTACGGTATATTCTATGAATGATTTTCAGTGGTCCAAATAATTTTTTTCGGCTTGAAAACAAAATCCGCTTTCTCATATTCTTTCCACTATTTTATGAAATCATTTATTAAAAAGTTGTCTTTTATGCGATTATTGAAAGATCTCGGAAAGTAACCTCGGGCGTATGAAGTCGCTTCCGAGAGGAGTGTAACAGTATCTTTAAGATACTTTGACCTTTGCTCAATCTGGTAAGATAAAAGGGATTTGCGGATCTATGATTGGATGAGCTTTTTTAAAGGTATTCGATCATCCCGAGACAACTAAGGGGACCATAGGGGGAACCTAAAGGATTAAAAACTTGGAACATCTATTTAAGGGGCATTGTGTTTTTTATTCAAATTTTTAGTTTAGCTATAACATAGGTTTCTTTTAGATTCATATATTCAACAAGCGAAACGCAAATATGCTGATAGGAGTCGTCATGCGATGTCGGCTGTCAGTAACGAACTGCAAGATGTTGCTCGTATTATGGTCTCGAATATTGAGGATGTTATCCATCGTGGAGAGGCGCTCAATAGTGCGTTCTTTTATTATTTATTTGTTCGTGTTATTTTATTCTTTGCTATTTGCAGGATTTGATGTCTTGATAGCGCGTATTTGCTACCTTCCATCTCTTGTGCTTTCCCCCTCCCCCCCCCCGCTCTCTCTCTCTTGTCATGAGGATTCGGCGAACTCTCGAAGGAGGGTAATTTTTATACCGATACACCTTTCTAATATGCCAAACATCAGGCACAGCTCATTGTCATTTCAAATATTTCTTACTTCTGAATTGCTAAGTAAAACAGGTCTTCTCAGGTGGCCTTTCAAATTTAAGGTAGTTTAAGTAGTGGTCCTTTGAATTACTGAATTATCAGTCAGCCTTTCGACCATTGCTCTTGAAGTTAATGTTATAGATTACTTCGCCTTGCCGTGATCTTCGCATATGAAAGCATTCGGGTATCAGAGATGCATTTTATTCTGAAGGCATTTGTTCTTAAATGAGTTAACTGTAATAAATGAATGTGTAACGCATCGGCCATGACGTGCTGATCGCTTTTCTTAACAGATTTTTTTTGTATGGATTTAAAGAAATTGCGATAAAATTAGTAAAATAATAAAAGTAATGAGGTTCGGTTGTAGTGGGGATATTACTATTCATAATCTGCCGAATGATACGAATAATTATGAGTTGCTTAATGCACATCGTAGACGAGTGGGATCAGTGGGGAGCAACGAAGAGATTAAATATTTCTATGGCCGATATAAATCAACAGCTTTGAGCAAATCCTCTACCTTATCTGTGTTTGATAACATATGACCACACAGATTGATCGTTTTTATTATAGTTCTGGAAACAAGGGCAAGTGATCTCTCGGATATAAGCCGCAAGTATCGCGACGATGCGAGACAACTAAACAAGAGAAGTACGCTATTCAAAGCGGCTGTCACAGTGTGTGTGATAGCGCTATTGGGTTTCATTGCAAGGTACGTGTTCTGGTAGCATGAGCACACCTGGTTCACCTGTTCTCTACAGACAGAAATATTTTCGTTGTGGTGCGTCGTTGTTGAATTATGAAGTTGGTTGTGCAAAGTAGGGTAGTTTCATATATTTCGGTATACCTGCGGGAAATTGAAAATGTACCTGCGAGGGTAGGAAGGCACTAAGCGTGAGCCGTAAAATGTAGGAGCAGATTTTAGAGTGGATTATCTAGTAAAATTATAGGGGATGGGATATGCAACTCCATGCCTATTGTGACTCTGAAGAGATTTATTTTACGTTTCTGATCTTATTTGATGTCTTTTGTTTCAGCGATATCAAAAAGCCCTCATTATTCTTGCATAGTTTTGATCCCTCATTTTAGCGACTGATTTTGACACTAGAAATCCACATTTTTTTGGATTATAAAATCCTAGTTTATCGTTTCCAACTGTCATTCCTCCTTTTCCCATTCATATCTAATCCCTTCTTCTTCAATTATGAGGCGGATTTTCTGGAAAAGAATATTGATTGTAGTTATTTTTTTGCAATAGGTCGGGAAATCTCTCTTCAGAGGAACATCCTTTTTATAAAAAGTTTATTCGTTTTTGATGATAGAATCACACCATTGTGTCCTTTACCGTGCGTTTTCTTCCATCAGCCTAACATATTGAGTTCGCATTTATGACTTATGTTTTTGTGAAGGATTCGCATATTTGCGGTAAAATTTTTTCACATAAGTTTTTCGGGACTCGGCTGAGTGGAGACAGCAGAAAGGTTTGCGTTAATTGGTTGATAGTGGAGTGAGGGGGGGGGGGGTACTAGAAGATCGAATGAATGTAGACTCGATAAAGAGAATGAAGCAGGTAGTTATTGAAAGTGTTATGATGTTTTGAGCAGGAGGACGTACACTTTATTACTTGTTATGAATATATAACGTATAGTTTTTCGTTCGTTATCTTCGCAATTTTCTTTCTTAAAATGTTTTTTGCCGTTTTATTTTATTTTTCTGTTTTTGATCCTTCTAAAATGATATGATTTTTCTGTGATAATGAAATGTTTGCGAATTGTTCGTTTATTGGAGATGCTTTGGTTGATGGTAATAATAAAGTCGTTCACAAGTCGTTCTGATTATGTTTTAATTTTGATGGTATTATTTACCATTCATAAATTTTAGTATATTTTGTAATTTGTGATATATCACTTGAGATATGCACCTGAAGAATAAGAGCACATCAGCCATGAGATGTGTTGCGCATATATATATATATATATATATATATATATACGCACCGCGTGCGCGGAGGGGCGGCAGGAAGCTCTGGAGTGAAAGATATATATATATATATATATATATATATATATATATATATATATATATATATATATATATATGAAAGGTGTAGTTTTTTCGAAATACCGTTAAACGTTTTTCGAAAATTATCAAAAACTAGATCTGTGGGATGTAATGTGATCAAGAATCTTCATTTTACCTCCTCTTTCTCTTCTGTTGAGTTTTTCAGTTTCACCGTTCTGCTCTTGTTCTGTTTCAACTGTTCGTCGTTTTTTTTTTAATTCTTGGAGGAGGAGAGGGGAATTGGACATGATGATCGTTGACCAGGCATCAGTCGTCTGGCTTTTACGGTTATAGTTGGGGGATTTGATATGTTTTACTATCTCGGTTCGATTTCTTTCTATGCAAATAGCTTTGAGGATCTCTCCATATCTTCGATGTTATTTGTTTAATATTTGAATAAAATAAATAGTATGTGAATAGGTGGGTAAATTATTTAAAATGTTTAAAGCAGGTCGCCGTATAAGTTTTATATTTATTATTAAAACGAGGTAGTGTGATCCTGCGTTGCTTTCTTGTCAGTTTCTCCTTCTATCTTGCACTGCTTATCTTTACCAAAAAAATCAAAGTCCACCTAAGTTCATTGACAATAAATAAGCATTGAGGTAGTTGTCCTTACCGCAAGCATCTGTCACTAAGTTGTTACTACAAGCAACTGTCACTAAAGAACTAAGGTGCTGAAGTAATTATTATACGTATGCAGGTGGCTGGTGTTAAGGGCGATACAATAATGAGTAGGGCTCTATATGGCTTCATACAGCATTCACGGTCCGTTCTTTATACTACCAGCGCGCTCTCCTCATCTCTTACCATGAGGTTCGCGTTCTTTTTAGCTAATAGCTTGATATAGTCATTTAAATATTCATAGTCATTATTTAATTGATTTAAATTGAAGTTTTAAATGTTTTCACAATTTTATGATGGAAATGTTTTGGTAATTCGAAGGATTTTTGGGATTAAAATTGCCCATGCGATAGGGTATTGTTAGTGAAAAAATAGATGAGCTAAATCATCGAAAATAATAAGATGAGATAAAAATGAAACAAGGAAGATTAAATGCAAACATGCACTAATCGTTGATGTTTTGCATATTTTTATTTATTTTACTAAATGTCGTTACGTCTTGCTGAATATCCCTATTTTCGGTCATATCATATTGTAGTTCATTTTTTTACTAAATAAGCAATAAGTAGGGAACGTATCGTTGAGTGGCTAAATGAAATTGTTAGTGGATATGTTTGTGCTTCATTGTTGCTTTACTGAATGTATAACGTAAAATTGGGATTTAAATTTTTTTTTTCGTTTTTTTTTTCAAATTTTGTCGATTTTTCAGAGTTGATTCATTCAACGACTCTTCTTGGACAAAAAATTGAGCCCAAAGAATTGAACCTAAAATAGAGCCCAAAATATGGCCAAAAGAATTGAACCTAAAGTAGAGCCTAAGATGTGACCCAAAGAATTGAACCCAAAATATGAGCATAATTGTGCTTATAGCTCGATTGCCGACTTAAAATCGCTCGCATCAATATATTCTTAACAACGGGAATTTTATGCAATAGCGTTCACGTTTTTCTTTTCATCTGTTATATTGCGTGAAGACTTTCAAAATCTATGATTTCTTTTACGGATCTATGATCCTTTTTTTCAAAATTTTATTTCTTTTTAGTATCTTTTTACGGATCTATGATTTTGGCCGATAGAATTTTTCTATTTAACCGAATCTATTAATTGCATGAATAAATTTCTTTATTAAATATTTGTAAAGAAAACCAGTTAGGCTAAACATCGATTATAGGGGCTATTTTCCGATTAAATGAAGATAGGATTTCAATCGTTATCTCCTTCTCTGAAATAAATTCCTCATCTCTTAGTTTATTGAATTAAATGGGGAATTCTTTGATTGCAATTTTTGTTACAATGCGTAAAGAGGCGCTATTTGTTGTTGGATTTGTGAGATTGCTAGAGAGAAAAGAACGCAGATTGATCGAGTCATAAAATTTTTAAAATGACGTCATTTGATAATATGATTATACAAAATTTTTTAGACTAGACTTATCAACGAATTTCTTTATTAGAATCGATCTCTCTTCTAATGAGATTTGTTAGAATGGCCCATTTTTAATTTTTAATAGCTCTTTCTCCATATTTTTCAACTTTTTTCCTTTGCCTATACTCTTTGCTTGAGGCATTTTTCGCATGAATGAAATTATTTAATTATTTAAAACTATGAATGCACCATAAATTAAAAACATGAGATTATTTAAAAACTATAAACCTACATTGATGATGCCGTTTTTTTTTCGGATATTGCTGTTTTATATATTCCACGATCCATGACGATTCGGATTTGCATCCAGGAAAAGAGAAGGGGAAAGGAGATTGTTGGAATGAAACGAATAAAGGTAATAAAAGGTAATTATCCACAGTGATATTAAGAATCGTTTTTTTTTTTTTCAGCGTACGAGCAATGAGTAAAAACGCAATACAAGAATATGATTATTTGGTGATAGGTGGAGGATCAGGTGGTGTTGCTAGTGCACGTCGTGCACGTGAATTTAACGTCTCTGTCGCCTTAATTGAGGCACGACGATTGGGTGGAACTTGTGTAAGTGTTCTTTGAATTATTTTATTATAATTTTTTTTTGGATTTAAGGTTTCATAATTTAGATTTAAGGTTATATTCAATTACATTTTATGTTTACGATTTCATCTAGGAGAAAACTTCCGGAAATGGTAAAGTTGTCAAATTTTAATGAAGTTTTTATTGAGAAATGTTGATTATTTTTAAAGCTTCGCCGACTCAAAGAAGGAAAAGAGATAGCGAAGGTTGAAGGAAACTAAATATTTGGCAATATTTTTTGGGAATTTCAAAAATGGGATTTTCGTTTATGAATGAATATTTATTAATATTTGCAATTTTCATAATATTTTTTTTAGGTTAATGTGGGATGTGTGCCGAAAAAGGTGATGTTCAATTGCTCAAAACATGCGGAAATGTTTAGAAATCACAACGATTATGGTTTCGATGTCACTTTGAACTCATTTGATTGGAAGTATGTTACTTTGTAATTTCAAAAAATATTACTTTTATTTCAATGGTTTTCTTTTGATTTTATAGTCGTGGTTTTATTTCGAATATTTTATTCATTGTTTTTTTTTTTTATAAATTTTTGGCAAAGAGAAGAGATGCCTCTTACCTTTGGAGTTGTCTTCATAGATGGCGAGCTTAATTATATAGAGAAATGAGCTTACCATTGAGCCGCAGTGGTGCTTATTTGTTTTGTTGTCCCTTGCTGGGCTATGCGTTTCTCTCCTCTCTGCAGAGTTCCGTTTTTTTGTTTTCTTCTTGGAAAGATGAAGGAGAGAGGTGGAGGGGAATGGTTGCAACTTAACAATTTCCTAATCGAAGGGTTGGGATCATGAGAGTACATCGGCAATGGTAACAGATTGGCCATCGAGTTTTAGTCCATTGCCATTCTGCTTTTCTCGTGAACAAGTTAGAGCAACGTCAAAAAATCGATAAATCAATTTGGCTATGGGGGGGGGGGGATTTTTTCCTGAAATATTTGGCGTCGCATAATTGCAGCAAGATAAAGCAAAGTCGAGATGCATACATTCGGCGTCTAAATGGAATATATAAATCGAATTTGGATAGTGTAAGCTTTTAAGATTTCTTTTTTGAAATTTTGTAAACAACAATTGTTGAGTTGTTTTTTTTAATTTTATTATTTTATTAAAATTGATATTGTTTAAGAGTTAGTCAAAGATAAACGTTATTATAGAAATATTTCAGGTGTTGATTACTTCTTTTTTTTTTTGAGGTCTGAAAGTGAGGATTACAATGAATTATTGGGAATGATCTATTATTTTTATGTCTATTTTGCTTTGGTTTTTTTAAATTTTGCCTTAAAATGTTTCCTGAAATATTTTGGAAATTGTTGAATTGCTTTCCACTTGCATGATAGTATAACATATTTGTGTAAGTGAATGTGTTTGTGTTTTTTCTGAGGAAGAACGATGCTCGTGTTGTTTGATTTTATCGTGGCCTAGGCGCTTTTTTTTTATTCGAAACCGTTTATTACAAGTTCTTCCAAGTTTTCAAGTTGGAATTGTTTATTTCAACTTGTCAAGGCTGGTTGATTTTAAGCATATTCCACTGATAATATGTGTTTTATAGTCAAAGGTCGATTTCATACAAGGACAAGCATCGTTTACGAAAGATGGGGCTGTTGAGGTGCAAGGAAAATTATATAGAGGAAAACATATACTTGTTGCAACTGGCGGGTAAATTGTGTTTTTTTTCTTTCTTTTTTTTTAAATTTAGGCACAACGTTGATATAGGATATATTGCTCGGGAATAAGATTCATTTAGCATTTTTAAAGCTTTCTCTACTGTTGTTGTACTTCATGAAAGTTTTGAGAAATAAGTATCGTAAAAAACGTCAGCTCCGCTTCCCCCCCCCCGCCCCCCATACTATGTATTCAAAGAAATTTAATAGCTCCGGGATTTGTTTTATAATTCAGCACAGCCAATTTCTTGGCATAAGCGGTGAATTGTAATATTTATTCTTGTCAAAGTTTTCACATATGTGCCATTTTTGAAAACCCACTAGAGCATTTGCTGAAGTCATCAGGGCGCTATTGAAGATATTTGAAATTTGATGCTCAAGAAACCATAACGTCGTTTCATTTACTTTCTATAGATATAAGGGAGAAAGGATGGGAGATGAAGGAGGCAGGGTGTGATTGTGACCTGATTTAGATGGGTGAGAGCTTAGTCGATTCTAGTTGAGTCATTAAATTTGAATGAATAGTTTTTAGCTGATTACGTTCCGCGATCTGATCAATAGCTATTGTGATCTGTTCGTGCTGAAAATTTAAACAAATAAAATTTAAATAAACTTGCTTATAGATATCCAGTAATGCCTGACGATGTCCCAGGTGCTGAATATGGTATAACGAGCGATGGATTCTTCGAACTGGATCATCTTCCTAAGTAAATATTTTCGTTGTTGTGATATTCCCAATGTGATTTCATCCATTTATTAATTTAAAGCGGCAAATGTGATACTATATTATTTTCATACTGTAGAAATCTGGTCACAGTACTATGAATGTATGGTGTTGCGTACTGTGTTGTTACCGTAGATGTGTAATAGTGTGACAGTAGTCATCTGAAGTTCGTCACCATTGAATTTATATTCGTATTATGGAATCCCTTTCTTTTAGGCAATACTTGATAGCTTCTAACTTTTGTAACAATTTGCTTCCGTTCTTCTTTGCTGTATATTTTTGTTCTTACTGCTTACTATCATTATTGTTGTGTTGTCACTGTCGTCAATATCATTCTTATAGGTCTTATAGCTGTTTGGCGATCCTTTGATAATTTTTCTTGCAGGAAGACAGTGATCGTTGGCGCTGGTTATATAGCGGCTGAGCTTTCTGGAATGCTTGGAAGTCTAGGCTCTGAAACGCATCTTCTTATTCGACAGGATGGTGTTCTTCGAACGTTTGATCGGACGATGTCGGAGGCGCTAACCGAAGCCATCGATAAAGGACCTATTCATTTACATAAAAGAACTCAGGTAAGCTTATTTTTTATGGGGAAAAAGTAGAGCATGATTGAATAGGAAATAGCCTAAGTTGCTATGCGTTATGTTCACGTATATTTTCTATTGCAGCTTATTATTTTGAATTGCCTCATCAATGGAATTCTATGAGTTCTTATTTACATAAATTTTAAAAGCTATTGTTTTTCGCTGTGGTTGGTGAGGATGGACGAGAGCATGAAAGCGTATTGATAGAATTCAATAGATAAAACAGCAATGTTTTTATTGCCATCAAATGTTTGAGGAGGAAAGCTTCCATCGGCTTCTATCTTTAGGTCACCTTAGGTCACTTGCTACCGCTGCCTTTTTTTCGATGAGTGGTGGAGTTCATAAGGTACTCACCAAATAAGATATCGTTTTCAAAGCCATCTTCCATCTTAGTTAGCACTCAAAGGTTTTTTAGCCATTCTTCGAAAAAATTTGGTTTTTATGCCAATCGTTTTTCTTTTCTCAGTGCTCACCTTGCTAAAGGTACGACGAGGGCTCATATGTGAGAATTCACTCGTATTAGCATATATTTCTCGAGTTGAACTGAAGAAAAGGAATTTATTTATAAAAGAATAGAAGAAACAGACGATGGATATATAGCCTGAAGCAACAAATGGTGCCTGACATGTAAGGTTGTTGTATTAATGCAATATTCCTATGAAGGAGGGTAGGGAGGCATTTGTACAAACTTAAGTAATCTTGTTTCCCGTAAATGAGTAACCTGCATGAGAAGGTATCTTCAGATCCTTGAGCGCTGGGCATATTAGAATTCCCAGAAGAATGTAATATATTTGAACGGAGATTAAGATGAGTTTTTGAGTATTGTCATGCAAATGAGAGGGGAACAGTTCGACATTTATGTTGGTATGAGAGTCGTTGAAAGGAGTCGCAACGACATTTATGTTGGTATGAGAGTCGTTGAAAGGAGTCGCAACGACATTTATGTTGGTATGAGAGTCGTTGAAAGGAGTCGCAACGACATTTATGTTGGTATGAGAGTCGTTGAAAGGAGTCGCAACGACATTTATGTTGGTATGAGAGTCGTTGAAAGGAGTCGCAACGACATTTATGTTGGTATGAGAGTCGTTGAAAGGAGTCGCAACGACATTTATGTTGGTATGAGAGTCGTTGAAAGGAGTCGCAACGACATTTATGTTGGTATGAGAGTCGTTGAAAGGAGTCGCAAAAATAATGTTACCAGCTTTCTTTTTATTTCCGATGAGCACTGCGGTTTCAGGTGAAATCAATAGAAAAATGTCCTGATGGTCACCTGAAGGTGGTGACCTCGGAAGGTGTCTTGAATGATGTCGAAACTTTGATATGGGCTATTGGAAGAAAACCACGTACAGATACTCTCAAATTGGATCAAGTGGTATGTATGGTTATACTAGATCTGCACCTTTGGTGAGGTGAAACTCAAGTTCCTATTTTTTTCTGACATTTCTTTTGAAGCGATCGTTTTTGGGCACATAGTGAAGTGGTAGGGCGTTGTGCAATCGCGCAAAATGTAAATGGTTCAATCCTGCCTTTAGCATACGTTTGAAGAGAGATATTCATATTGTTGAATCATCTCATTATGATGGTAGCATAGCATATCTAAACATATTTATTTGTTTTATGACGGCTCGTCATTTTTTGTGTTCTCATTTCCGGTCATAGAAGCGACACCGGTGTATGCTTGAGCTTGCGATATTACAATGATTCAAGGTTAAAGACTCTTAATCTGGTAGCCGGAAAGCAATGCGATTAAAGTTTCTTAACATTCTTTAGCAATTTGATATCAGAAATCAAATGAAGAAACCATAAAGGAGTGCAGTATTCCAAAAATGAATCGATAGTATGCGATGAAGATATTTCAATAATGATCCATATTCTAAAGATCTGTGTTATAAAGCGCATAGAGTGCAGTTTGCAGTACGTATGTTATTATCTCTACAGGGTGTCAAAGTGGATGAACGTGGATATATAATTGTTGACGATTATCAGAATACTTCTGTGGAGGGTATTCATGCATTGGGTGATGTATGTGGGAAATTCCATCTAACTCCCGGTATGTTTTATTCATGTTGTGAAGTGATAATTGAGGTTGTGGTTGGAGTTCGAAAATTGGTAGGTAGCTGTTGTTTCCTCAAAAAAAAAAAAAAAAATGATACATCAGGCCGAAATATTGTATTTCAATCTGAATTAAATAAGCGACCGATCACATATATTTTAATTTTACAAATAAATTTCTTTATAATAGCATCTATGCTTCAGTATCCATTGTTGCTTCCTAAGGAAATAGACGGACACAGACGCAACGGCGACTATCGTAGGTTACCGATATATCACAATTTCTATTCGATAAATACAAGATCACTGCACGTGGTATTTGATGGTTATTATAGTATCTGAAATCGTTATGCATACTTCAACGGTTTTCATTGTCTAATCGAAACTTTTTTATTGAATTCATCTGACGATCCATCGTCCATTCGCCAAGGGGTCGACATGGATCCGTCGAGTTCGATTTGCATTTTTGAATTAGCAGTCATTTTTAAAGGAATTACAAAAACACTTCTTATCGAATAACCAATCACTCATATTTACATAGCAGTTATGTCATGAAGAATTTCCGAATTTAGTTCACAATTATTAATAGCTATTAATGCCTTCACTTTCTTATCACATTCGATGTTGTTCATTTCTAGTGATTTTTATAATGAATAGGAAGATAATTAGCAAATATAATTTTTTGGCTTAAAATACACTTCATTAATGATAGCTTCAAGATTATAGGAGGAGGGGGTTATAGTTGAAGATACTGTGGCGTTTTGCTGCACCTCCTACTCGTTATATATGGAAAATATCTTCATTTATACTAAAAACGTGATCGGTAAAGCAATAGAGAACAATTTGCATTTTGATTTACAGCTAACCAATATAAATTCGTAAGGAGCATTATTTATGAGAGTGGAATGTAACTGGAATAAATAAAGCATTTCAGCATCTGCTTATTTTATTCGAGAGGAGAACGTGTAGCCATTAATTTTTAGTTGCAATAGCTGCGGGAAGACGGCTTGCCCATCGACTCTTTAATGGGGAGAGTGAAAACCGCCTCCGATACGAGAATATTCCGAGTGTTGTATTTAGTCATCCGCCGATTGGCACAGTGGGATTAACTGAAGGTAATTTTTGAATCTCCTTTAAAGAACGTTTCCCTAGGTCTCATCTTATAGCCTATAACTTGTTACTTTACCAAACTTCCGTAGCTGCTAGATGTACCGTATTTTCCGTTTACAAGCCCTTCTATATCTTGTCTACATTTTATATATAATTTGTCATATCTCCGTCCCGAAAATATATAATATTTCCATTTGTTTTTGATCCATATTTTTAACCACACGTTTCCATTTGATCCATGTTTTTGATCCATATTTAATTAATCGTATTTAGACGGCCTAAAAATGAAAGTATCTCATAATAAATAGCAAGGATTATCATCTTCTTTTTATCTATATTTGTCTGGTGCATTTATTGCTATAGCACATTAACAAAACTCTATATTAGATGAGGCAATCAAAAAATATGGTTTGGAAGAAGTTACGATCTACAAATCAAAGTTTTATCCGATGTATTATGCTGTAATGGAACGCAAAGAGCCTTCTGTTATGAAAATTATATGCGTCGGTAAACAAGAAAAGGTATTTCAAGTTTTTTTTTTTTAAAACCTTTTTACGCATTTCGAAGCGAATAAAATATTTAAGGAATGAATTCGAACTTTTTCAATCCCATACGTTGGTGTGATTTGAATGACGTGGAAGAGATGTATTTGATGCGTGAAACAGGTGTTAAAAAATTGAAAAATATGAAAGATTAGCAAAAAAAATTTTTCAACTTTAATGTAAGGAAGAAAAGATTTTTGAAAAAGAGCCTTTCCATAAGTTGCGCAGCTGGGAGGGGTTAGAACCTATAATCTCTTTTTAGTCAGGTAATTAATTGGAGATAACCAAAGAGATGCAGTGTGCGTCGATGTCTCTAGATTTGAGCTGATTTATAGAGAAATTTTATTCTTTCATAACTTGGGCTCTCAATTTTATCTATTTTCATAAGAGTGCCTCGTTATTGTGTTATAGGGTAGAGTAAACGTATTTGACGTATCCATCAAAGAAAGCACCGTATTATGCTCGTCGCTTATCACCTATCGTTTACTTCAAAAACTTTCATGCGGGAATACTAGAATTCTATGTCACAGTTGCTTTTGTTTTTTTTTTAATTTGTATATTTGTAAGTTGTTGTTCGCGCTAACGTTATAAAAAATCATTGAAATAAGCTCAAGCTTGAGCAAAATCGATTGTGCAGTGGCGTGATGGCATAAATCTCTATGATTCAGTGGCCCTGATTTCGGGCGAATTGTAGTGCTTGGTTTTATCCTTCTCTTGCGTTTATCCTGTTGTACATGGTAGAAGGGATGATCCTCACAAAGCTGTTATTTTCCAGTTTTTGTTTTATTGATGTTTTATGTGAGTACCACTTTCCCAATGTCATTTATCTTTTTCTCGATCATTGGCTAATGTTTTCGCATTTTTGCGTTAAGGTGATGACCTAATTGAATTGTTTGACGGATTTTTGCGGTTTTTGATCGTTGAAGTATGATAGGACTTTTTTCAGGTTGTTGGATTGCATATTTTTGGTGATGGTTGTGATGAAATTCTACAAGGATTTGCTGTTGCAATATCGGTTTGTTTTCTTTTTAGTAGTTTTCAAATAGAAATTTTTAAAGTATAGTAGATTAGAATTGCGCGTAGGTTTTTTTTTTTCTTTGCTAGAACAATCACCGTATTTTCGGAAGTTTCTCTGAAAGAATCCTTGAGATTAGCTTATCTTTACTATTCTTGCGTATCTAATTTACTGATATCTGTTTTTATTCTTCTTTCGCCGCATCTTACATGATAACGATTCTCTGAGGAAGCGTTATCTTCAATAAGTGAAGAATATTGATCGTATATTTAGTACAGGTAGAACACATTTGTGGTGCTTGAGAAATGATGCTCATTTTATGGATTGTTTTTACATACGTTATGGGTAAACAATAAAGGTGAATCGATATATTGTTGTAGATGGGTGCAACGAAGAAGGATTTCGATAATACAGTAGCGATCCATCCTACAAGTGCCGAGGAATTGGTTACAATGCGAGATGGGAAGAAACCGGAATAGATATGGAAACTTGAGCAATGCAACTTCTTGATGATTCTTTTTTTGAAAGTATTTTATCTATTACTGTTTGTTTTTCAGGAATGAACAAAGTCGGGTATTCTAAATATGGATGTTTTGATTTCTGTAGTTGCAGAAAAATTTTCTTGGAAAAATCTTCGAGACTCATAAATTTTCTAGAATTTTCGAGAAGAACCGAGAAGAAAATGTTGGCATTCATTTATGAAATTCTCTTCAGTGTTATAATAGAACTGATTATCGAGAAGAGTTTTTTTTTTTTTTTTTTTTTTGCAGCGAGCTTGTTCCTTTCAAAACTCCGAAGGAATTTATATTTGTTAAGAGTTGGCTTTATCCAGAAACGTACCCTTAACTCATTGTTTGTTGTTCATTTTTTAGAGGTTGTTAATTTCTTTTTTTTTTTTGTTCCTTGCTTCTTTAAAGGATGTATCTGTCACAACTTTCTGGTTTCCGATCGAAATGTAGGTTTTTTTTTAATAAAATGGTTTACATATAATAAAAAAATGTAGGTTTATATATATATATATATATATATATATAATAAGACGGTTATTCGAAATAAGATAAAAGATAAACTTATTTCCGAACGAGATTTGTAATAATTTATAAGTAGCGCTCGCAGTGAACTGTATTTGTTTATTTGTTTTATGTACCTTTTTCTTAGAAATTTGATACATTGATAGCATCCGCTTGATTTTGTATTGGTTTATTTTGAAGTCATTGTTTAAATTGTCTCATGCTGACTGCGCTTATCGTTAGTAATTTATGAATTATTAGGAAAATGGCATATTAGTTGTGGATAGTGGCAATATATTTTCAATTATTAACGCTAATTTTCAAGTTATTATATCTTGGTTCTACATCTGAAGTCTATCCTTTAAGGCAGTATTTGTGAGTCATCACTTCCTTTAGAATATGATTCCAACGAAAAAATAAAGCTGGGATCATTTTTGAGAGTTGAAACCTCATTCATATCAAATCTATTGTCTATGAGTTGGAGGTTGAGAGGGGATGTCTTTTTTTTCGAGTGGCTTTATCTAGCGATGGCCAGTTTCCTAAATATTCGACGTAACCTCTCTTCATTTGCAGTAATATTTCATTTAATGCAATGATACACTGTTGATATGTGTAATATTTTAAACGAATATTAATTGTTTCTTATTTTCAGAAACGTTAAATTCAGTGTTTTTTTTTAAGATGATTTAATGCATAAATAGTTGTACAATTAGTGAATATATGGTTATTGATATTTCGCTATGTTTCATCTAGATGCTATCTGCTTATTATAATTGATATTAAATGTAATTTTTGAATTATGGAAGCAGACGTTAGGCTGATTTAATTTACATACGAGTATAAGCACATTCTGTTCGCTAATTCTATGAACTTTAACGAAAGCGCCTAGGTTTTGATGTGTGGAGAGATGCGTAACGTAGAATGGAATCGTGTACGTCGTCCATTCTTTCAATGATTACTTGTGATGCGTAATGCATTTAGTGGTATTATGCACTATTTGTTTACTGTAATCGACAAAGTATTCATTACGAATAAATGTATTTTCACATCGTTTCCACTTCCGCCTAGGTGAAGTTGTAAGGTAGCTTGAAGGTTAGGGGCGAGGCTTGTCTTCTGCCGATCGGATACTAACGAGTCGATTCATCGCTGTTCCATTCAAGAAGATAGCTCCGTCTTGCTGCACCACCCTCGTCCCGATGAGGTCCCAAGTTGGAGTGACTCGGCAGGACGAAGCTAAAGAGTCTGTGGGAGTTCTCATAAAACCGTCCATGTAGTAACCAATACTAAACGATTATGCACTATCCTATTCATTTATCAGTGAAGGTTTGAGTCGAATTTTCGGCAAGGTATTCGTTAGTGCTTTTGAACTTGATGGGAATAAATTTAAGCCACCTTATTGAAAGCATTATTATTGTTTCGTGATCGTTTGGCCAACCATTTAAATAGGTGAATTAAGATACAAATTTTCATATTACTATAAATCATAACTTCATTTCTCATATTTTTCCAATTGTATAAAATAATGCAAATTAATAAATATGAACTTAGCAAGGTGACCTATATATAGCTTGAAATTTTGCATAAATTATCGAAGAATATAAGATTGATACTGGTGGGTTTATTCTTACTAATACGGTGATATTGTGTGGTCGTGAGGTTCGTTGTGTGCGATTGTTTAGTTGGCAATTTTATGGAATATATCTGTTGCTGTCTTTATGATCGATCTCGAGATGAATTCGATCAGTTTGTAGGTCAATTCTAGTTGACAAGATTTTATTCATCGTTGCATAACTAAGTTTTAATTAATTCCTTAGTAACTGTAGACGCATCTTCGTCTTCCTTTCAACTCATCGTATCGAGCTTATTCTCCCCAGCTTAAATTTATCAAGAGATATCCAACGATGGAATTTCCGGCTATCGCCGAATTCGTTATCCTTCAGTGAATGGATCAACTGGTAAACAAAAATTGGGCATAGATCTGATTTCATCGGTCGA
Source organism: Baylisascaris procyonis (assembly GCA_037389465.1). Classification (NCBI taxonomy): domain Eukaryota; kingdom Metazoa; phylum Nematoda; class Chromadorea; order Rhabditida; family Ascarididae; genus Baylisascaris; species Baylisascaris procyonis. The sequence goes on from JAZARR010000197.1 coordinate 1,126,118, forward strand.
ATGTTATAATATGCCCTAAAATACAGTATGTCTTTGCAATATAACAGCATGGCTTTCAGTTTACTGTAGATTTACTGTGGAAGGAAATGATCGAAAAGACGATCAAATGCAGTAGTGGAGGTATCGCTCTCAGCCGAATCGAGAAAGGTTTACTCACAATTCTGAACTGTGTACAATTCGGTGAGAGAATATCAATATATATCGATGAAAAATTGCTCGTTCATGTATGTTAGTTTTTTTTTAATTCAAATAAAATTTTTTATGGATTTAATTTTATGTTTGCCAAATTTGAATATTCAATGGTGGCAATTTGAAAAGAAATAAAGTCCTTAAGATCGCATGTTCTATTGAAAATTTATTTGAATAAGTTAGCGATGAAGAGATATTTCTTGAGATAGCGTAGTGAATTCTATGATCAACGCTATCTCAGATTATTTTCCGGAATCCTGAAATCCAAAGTATATCCTACATTCATTTCCTGATGCTGTTTCGCTCTTTCAAATATCTTAATTGTGGAAAATTTCGATATAAACATGAGAGATATGCTCATCATTAATTGCATTAATACAAAATGCGTAGAATAATCTGCCGTAACCATCCGATCAATGCATCGATATTGCTGCCGATCCATCATGCAGTTGACTATTTCACTGACTACTTATTTCATTTTGGATACTGCTAAATTCGCACCTTTTCAATATTTATATTTTTAGAAAAAATTTGTTGTTATGATATCATTCTTATCAAAAAAAAAATTCAACTTTTTGAGCATTTCATTTCGTCACTATTTAAAAGTAATACCTTCAAATTGGTTAATTGTTTTAAAATTATACAAGTATAAGGGTATTTAAGTATACAGGTATGCAGGTACAGGTATAAGTATCTAGGTATACGTTTGCAGATTCTTCATCGTAGTGAAGTTCGATTTTTGAAAGAAGCTATGCTACTGGAATTACCTCTAACAGAGTATGGAATTGTTATTATTGGTGATCTAAATGGTAGCATATTTGATCTATTGATTGTTCTTCATAGTATTGGTCTACCACCGGATGTACATTATCTATTCCTCGGTATGAATTTCAATCTTTTCTTTTATGATTGATAAGTTGTGATAATATTCGTTATCATTTGAGATAATCATCTAATAAATATATTTTATTTATTTATTTATTTATTTATTCATTTATTCCAATGAACACAGCATTCATTACGAATACATGTCTCTTCATATCGCTTCCGCCTGCTCTGACTTAGTGCCTCTCTGCTACACTTTGCTGCCGTGGTCTTTAGGTCGGCCTCTCCCTCTTGCAAGTCGCTCGCGTGAAGGTTAAGGTTTAGACTCGTCTCCTGCCCGTCGGATGCTGGCGAGCCGATTCACCGCCGTTCCTCATATGACTGTCGGGACTTGTTCTGCCGTCCTTGTGCTGGGCGGTAGCTCGGCTGAGCGGAGCCAACAGCTCTGGTCGGAGCTTCACAGCCGACCGCGCAATAGACAGGGCAAAACGATGAATGACATATATTTTAACGAATTAAAACGAATTTTCACATTGTTATTCGAATTCTTTCTTTATCGTCTAGATAATCCAGGATATTCGTTCTTTTTTTTCGCATTCTCTTTAGGCAACAGATATGCGAAAGCTAATTGAAGTTATTTTCTTCAATTTTGCTATTATTCGAGTTCAATTGTGATTAGCAATTAATGGTTAGCGATTAAAAGAGCAAAATAATCAAACGTTAAGTATCATAACATTAAGGTGCTAAGCTAAGAACAATACCACCAAAAAAATTAGCCCTGTATTTTACAATTCGAGACTATGCAAATTTTTGAAAATTATGTTTTAAAACGGTTATATTATATATTTTTTATCATGAATTTCTAGATGGATCATCTCACATTCGTTGATCTCTCCATATTTCCAGCAGAATTAAACTCGAGTCATCTTCTAAAAACTCATCTCAAATTATAACCAACGATATGATTAACTTTTATTACTTCATTTCTATGAAATCTTAGATATTTACCAACTAAAGAATCTTATATACGTTTTCTAAGGTGATTACATTGGTTTTGGTCCACATCAACTTGAATTATTACTTTTCATATTACTTTTGAAATTGCGATGGCCAGAGCATATCTATATGCTGAGAGGAAAACATGAAACTTATGAATTGAGCATAAATAATGGATTCCGAACGGTGGTAAGACGCTATTCGAATCGTTATTCAGAATACGCTTAAAAATATAACGAATCTCGTTGAAAATATCTGATATTTTAAATATGTTTCTAGAGAAATAATATTATACAGTTTTAAACACATGCTAATAAAGGTAGCCGTCAAATATCGTAGAATTACTAGATTTTTTCTTTTAAAATGTATAAGAACTTTTCTTTTATTTTACTGCCGAAATGAATATTTATCATTATTTTAACATCAAAACTCCTGGCCAATGTATAAATATTATATAAAGGGTTTGCGATTAGAGGAATATATAAATACGTTTATATATATACCTATCTTTCTATACATTAAGCTGAATTGACTTATCGTTTCGTATTTCCATGATGGCCCTTAGGCCATTTATTTGATTACCTTACAATTTGAAGGGTACCTCGTTTACCGTTGAAAGGTCTTGAAATCTATAATTCAAATGCGAAATATAATTGAAGGAACTCTAGGATAGAATTGTCGAGAAGTCATTCATGGAATCAAAATACCTTTGTATTAATGATTTACAGAGGATATCTCCAATCAAAGATAATTGAAATTCTCTGACCGAAATTATGAAATTATTTTTATACGGCAATAAATTATATTTAATAATGTTTTGGATTTTAGAGTTGGCTTACCTTTGGCTTTCCAAAAATATAAATAATTACTCTACAAACTAAATAATAGAGTGGATAATGATAGAAGAAATACAAAGTACAAGATTGGCAATAATCAAACAGACGAATGAGAAAATGTGTTTTATTGAAAACGAACGGAGAAATAATATCCGAAAAAAAAAGCATTTAAATATTTGAAAGATATTTCATAGAAAATGCATACATATTGGAATATTCAGACGAATGCAATGAGAATTTCTAAGGTGTTCATGTTTTATTTCTTATTTGAATATATGGAGGATCCATTTGAAGCATAAAGACTTGAGCTTGAGCTTCACTCCTCAGAAGTATAAAGCGATCATGCTCTATTCATCATTGTTATTGTTGTCTTGGCTATGATTGTTGTAGATATGATTGTTAATAATGTTTATTTTTTTTTAAATGTGCTCACTCGATGACATCATCTAAACGACGATCGCTAATCACATCGTTGTATATTTTAAGCATAAAGATATACGAGCTCACTATTATTAATAAAATAAATAAATAAATAAAAATATTAAATGAAATGTTTTATAATTTTGTAGTGTGATGAAACATTCCCAAATACTCATATATTTTCACGATTCAATGCATTATTCGATTGTATGCCAATCGCTGCAATCATCTCCGGTGAGATTTTTAATTTCTGAACGGTAAACAAAAATATTGAAAAGGTGTTTAGAAAGCACCTTTAGAAAAATTCATTTAACCTAATCGAAGTTTTTCGATATATTCAGTTCAAATATTTTAACCTATTTGATTGAAATTATTTATGATATTTTCAATTCAAATTTCTTTTCATATTGTGATAAACAAAATATTTTGATTATAGATAAGATACTTTGCTGTCATGGTGGTATTTCTCGATGGATGAGTTGTCGTGATAATATTCGACAAATCCCTAGGCCACCGTTCATCAAGAACATGAAATTGCTTGATTGCTGTCTATTAGCCGATATCCTCTGGGCTAATCCGGATACCAAACAATCCAGGTGAACTCTCTATCTAAACTGAAGCTTTTAGTAGGTCAATTTATTAATGCAGCACCAGATGTGGATTAGGATCGCGAGTCTTGGTACGGCGTAAAGAATGTGGAAGCAGAAGAGGAGGAGAGGGTTCGATGGGAGATCGTTGATATGAATAGATTAGGGAAAATAGCTACCAAAATGTCAATGAATTAGATTTAGAATATCCTCAGATCACGGACCGTAATCGCTGGGTTTTGCTACTTCCTTTAAAATCATGTAAATAGTGAGTGTTTCATCCTTGTCATTTCCATCATCCCAAAATAGTGACGATTGCAATATCCCTCAGCATTGTTCGTCAATCACGACCTTTCTAGTTAGAATCGGTGATATGATCGTATTGTAATGTGGCCTAGAAGTCTTTGTCGTTTATTCAGCTAGCCAAGATGTTCAGTACTTAGTCTTGAACGTCTAACATTGTTCCCTTAGAAACATTCTGATTTCAAGCCTTACGTTTAGAGAAACCCTTTCGTCTAGAAAACAGAGCGGTAAAAATTATGCCACGGAAGAACAACATCATGGACGCATTTAAGTAAACGGATTCCAGGATGTATTTAAGTCTACAATAAATTGTATTACATTTTGCAGGCCATTTGTACCATCGGAGCGTGATGTGTCCTACACATTCAATGAGGATGCGCTGAACGCAGTATTAAACGCTCTTCAAGTAAGCGCATTAGTCAGAGGATGTTCTAATGCAATAGATGGCTATGTGGAGCAGTTTACAACGAAATGTTATGCTATTGGCACGTCAACTGATCCTCAAAATAAAGGTACTAGGTGGTTTCTTCATTAAAATGGGTGCATCAAACTAGCAACAAGTAGTAGGATTCAGAATACCACTCAACCGTCACTAAGAACGGAGTCAGCAAGAGTGCGTTATAATGTCGGCATTGGAAAATAAGGGAAGTGGAGATAACTGGATGCCATCTGTGTTGAATGCTGGATGTTCTTTTCTCGTAGACTTGCCGCGACTGGCTCTCTTAACGTTAATGGCAGCAAATTCTGTAGATTTTACTGATAGCATCGATTAATGTAGTTTGCATTCCTTTGAAAACGATAGCGCCTCTAAGACGCTTGTTTTGAAGGAAGAAATAGAATCTGAAGTTCAAGGACATTGCATACCCACCACAGGACACATTCATGGCGGATCATTTGTAATTCTACAGTACTATATTAAATGGCGATGAATGAAAGCAATGGCATACTATCGTTTTTGTATCCACTTCTCCCCACCCTTCTCACCTAAGTAGTCTCACTTATTTAGCTACGAGTCACAATGTGCTGGTAGGAAGTATAGATGTACTAGATGAGCGCGCATACGTCTGGTGAGAACAAAATGACGGTAGAGAGGGCCGAAGTAGCCACCGAAATAACGACAATAGGGAAATACAGATTTTCTTTTAAGTAAACACCTTAAAGCAGAACACAGAAATTAATAGAAAGTTTGATACCACCAGTAGAATTTAAATGCGGGTGGGATTTCAAAATTTTTGTGACTCAAATGCTCCCTAACTCCTGTTCTCTTTCGACTCTTTGATGTTCATTGCATCCAAGTTGTATCAATCGGTAGCCCCTAGCGCTTCCTTATACACCACTTTACAAAAGATCGAAAACAATTTGTTGCTGCTTCAAAATCAAAATCTACGTCGTTGAAATATTTTTTGTTGTTAATTTTGTCCATTTTTAGATGTTACGGGCGCTGTGCTCGGGATAAGACGTGATATCGCATGCCAATATCATTTTCAACCAATTCTGCACAAAAGGGTCAATATGAAGGAGTTGGCATTTTACTGTCGTCAGATATCGGCACAACTTGAGGATAACTTCATCTCGGACTATGAAGCACCTCTGGGTGCACCAACTTGTTCGCGATGTCAAATTCACCTCAATGAAGAGTTGCAAACGAGTGCACGTATTATATCGCATATCGAGATAGCCGATTGGGTGCTAATGAACGCGAAAAGGGAAGTGCTTCACGATGCAGTTTATAAATGCTTAGATGCAAGCAATTTACCTGCTCTTGCACGACGACTTGTACACCTCTTTCCTCTTTATTATGATTTGATTTACTCGCCAGGAGGAACGTTCCGCGTCGGTCTTACGGACAGAGAATGGACTATTATTCAAGAGGTTTCATGTCTTTTCTTTTATATTTTACGTAACTTTAATTCAAGATGTATGTATGTATATATGTGTATTTGTGTGTATGTATGTGTCGCATCTTTATGGATTAGAGAGCGAAGAGGGGGATGTATGTTAAACGAAGTCAACTGAATAGAGATGATTTTTTCACTCCAGAAACGCATTAGTTAACAAAAAGGTTTAAAAAATAACGTCGGTTGGTTACATAAGTTACAAGCCTGCCATCCGAGCGATAAAGCTTCATTAAGAGACGTATAGAAATTTTCATTTATTAAAGTTTTATAGCTAAGCAATAATTCCCCCTCTTTCCTTTCAACCTTGTAGAGATGTTTTGATTGCTGAGAGAATTTTGAGATTTATCCAAAATTGTGTTTAAATTTTTTTTTTTTTTGATGGCTCGCCATCTTGAACCGTTACTATTTTATGTTACATCTTAATAAATGCTTTAAAAAATTTTTTTTAGTATAATAAAGGATTGGAGGTGAATATGATTCCATACTCGATAGCTGCAACGAAAACAGTTGCCGGAATCGGTGTACGAAGAGCAGAAATTAGCGGTATCACCAGCACAGACAAAAGTACGGTTATGATAATTACTGAATGAAGAAAGCGGTTCCCAGAATATATATATATATATATATATATATATATATATATATATATATATATATATATATATATATGTATATGTATATATATGCATGAAGGCCAGGTTGTCTATGTATTAATAGCTAAAGCTATAAAGTTCCACATCTCATACTGTTAAGCGAATGTAATTAGTGAAGAGTTTCATTGATGATAAATTCGAACATATCATTTTTTTTTCCGATCTTTCATTTGCTCGCTATGTAAGTCAAAAGTATTTTAGATGCTTTTAAGAGAGAGAGGAAGGAGACGAAACTGCGAAAGAAAGGAAGAAAAAAGGGTCCACAGAAATTGCATAGACCCTTCCTTCCTTTCCCCCATCCCCCTCCTTCCCATCCTCTCGAAGCGGTTGTGCAAAATTAAAATAATTCGAAATTTTCAGAGAGTATTAAGGCGACAAACAAAGCAAAACAAAGCGATATCAAAAGTGGGATATATATTATCGATGATAACAAACGAAAAGAAGTGCTAAAAAAATTACAAATATTCTTTAATCGCATTCGGCAGCCATCCGTAATTTTTTCATTCAATTATCATTTTCTTCATTATCATTATATTATCTTGGTGATAAAATCGCCTCAAAAAGCTTAACACTTCATGTTCAATTCGTTGATAAGCTGTATATTCATGGCCACGCTGATATCATTGACGCAATGTGGAAATTCTTCATAGTATACTTTTCAGAGATCGGAATTCATAGTTTTTCGCGATCCACTTAAAAAAATATTTCTGAAATGTCGGCTACTGCTATTTTATATTTATTTCCAAATTTCAATGGCGAACATTTCCCTACTCAATCATTTAACGATATTAGGCAATATTTCAGGTCACAAATGAGGCGGATGAAATAAGTAACTATGCTCGTTCGTATAATGATCATCCTTCCAGTGATGACAATACAGAGGATCCTATATGAATAAATCCACACATTGGGTACTATATTATGGCCGTCGATCAATACGATTATGAATACTATAACTATAAAAGTGGCAGAATAATATAAAATATAATTGAGTAAAAAAATGGAGAAACACGAATAACGTGGTTCGAGTCGTATTTTAAAGGGATATGAATGAGCAACCTTATACCTTTAAAGTAAACGTACCCGGATCGAATGTGCAATGTATCCGGATCAAGTATGCAATTTGCAATATGCAAGTATCCGGATCAAATATGCAATTTGTGAGCTAATAATCGAGTCTAGTAAACGAATATATTTGAGGGGTATTTTCGCTTGAAATGTGTCACATTTTTTTTTCGAAATTCTTCATTAGAGGTGTATTTATCAGAATTGATTTTTACAACTTAAATCACAATTCATTATGCAATCAAAGCAAATTTATGGTATGACGATCTGATTCGCCGATTGTTTTAAACGGTGGAAGAAGATGATGGCTTTCATATGGTCGAAATATTCGCATATAACAATGCAATTGTCTATTGTAATAACAAATAAGAACAACGATAAATATATAAATAGGGAATGCTATCATAGCTTGTGCAATTAGGACGATTCGTAGCCATTCGTGCATCTCAATTATATTATCGCTGAAAAAAATTTTCAAAAATCTATTCGATTAATAAAATTGCAAATTGCATTATTTTCAAAAACGAATCGAATAACATAATAGTCATGAAAATAAACATCCAAATATTGAGTTTTTTTTTTTTCTGGTTTTTCGCGATTTTTTTTTTTTTCGATAACTATAAAAGATATCATTTTTCGGTTGGTTATATATTTCACCCTGAATTTTATTTACTAAGGTTCTGCGAGTTCTTCACTGAAATGTTTGTTTTTACATCGGTTTCAAACAAACTCTAAATAGACGAAGACACATTTCTTTATACTTCCGATATCAGCACAGTGTGTGTTTTTGTAAAGTTCAAAAATATATAGAAATAGATTTTGTGAGATTCAGAAGACTACGGCAGCAGTTGCATGTCACTTCCCTGATATCGGTTATAATATATGACTAGCGAATAATGACAGTCGACTCCGGAGTCGGACTCCTCTCCATTTGCATCGCTAATTGAAATAAAATGAAATCAGTCGGTCGCTCATTGCCTAACAAGCATTGAAATGCATCTACGATAGGGAAAATGCAAATTTCATACAAGATCTGACGTCAAAAGCATCCAATATCGCTAGCTGAAAAGGTAAAGCACGACCTCTCAAATAGGATTTACTTCAAATAATCGGAAACGTCAGCGAATTTATTTAACACATATATATGCATATTTCTGATTTTCATGATGAATATTTGCAAAATTTTTTTCTGAATTCTTCTCAGCTTCCACGATTTTCTCCCGGGTAATTATGGAGAACATCCCGGGTAACTATGGGAAACGTCCCGGGTAATTATAGGACACACCATTCTTCAAGTCGTCCTGCATTTCATTCCCGACTCCATGTTTTAAGATGCTATACGTTCCTTTATCATCATTCAAATTTCCTATGGTCAGTGTTGAGGCCTCAAGCTAGCCTCACAACATATACATGGCAGTCATTTGATCTGCCTGTATACTCTTGACTTTCTTTGATTTACTTTGCGTGTCGCACTATTCCCACTTGACCTATAACCGACTGATCTAAATTACAATAGCTCTTTTATCTGAACAGGCGGTCAGCCGAATGGGATCGTATTTTGGTGCAATATTTTCCAAATATAAATATGCCGGAGGTGAATACTGTTGAGTAAAAAAATAAGATCGCCTCTAGGAAGCATAAATTTCAATTTTCAATTTTTTTAATGCGACTGTAAATACAAATATTGATGTGAAGATACTTTAATAATCCAATAAGAATTACAATATCAACGGTTTTTATTATTCCACAGTGATAATTTTCAAGCAGCCTTTTGAATTAACCTCAAAGATTGCGCCTTATATACAATCTACAAAGTTGGCCATAGTTCCCCCAAATGAGTGTTCGTAGTTACCTCGATAGAACTCATCATATATTGGCTGCTGATTATTGCTTATGTGATGAGATATTTTGCGCATAAGTGATAAGAGGATTATCCTTTCTCGCAGCTTTGATATTGGATTTATTCTCTTTTAGTGAATTTTTTTTTTTTTGAAAGTTGAATCACTTTCTTCAATCCTTTTCCATTTGTTCATAGCAAAAAATTTTAGCAAATTTTTAATCATTGGGAAAAATTTTCCCATTGGGAATATTAACTTTCCCGAGAAATGAATAAGTTCAAAAAAAAAAAACGTTTCAAATATCCATTTTCATAGAATGTGAATCAGTGAGAATCAAAGGAAAATTCCTTAAAAAGTTTATTTACATATTTCATTTCAATATAACGATTTACTTCACATCATATATCAAGCAAACGAATTTGATAAAAATTTTCCTTAAAAATTGCGAAAAATTTTCTGAGAAATTCAATTATCAAGTCACCAATAAACTCTTTGGAATAATTTGATAGCAATATAGATATTTGGTTTTATTTTCGAAATACCATATTTTCAGCAACCGTATTTTAGGGCTAATTTTATAGTAACAATTTTAATTGTAAATAGTCAATTAAGGCGCATTTGTCCGTCTGGAAATGATAATAAAGAAAAAAAGAATTTAAACGACTAAAATGGATATAATCCATCCAAAAATTTTCCACATAAGTAAAGAATAATTGCAAATAATTGCAAATAATTATTAAAATAACAAATAGTAAAAAAAAAACACACTATTGCATAATATCAACTCTATTTAGTGCAATAAGGTGAAGAAACATACACATTTACAGTGTTAAAATAGGCGTATATTTAGTGACTAGATTTATAAAGTGAACTATTTCACTCTTTTGAGCCTATAGTATTGTATATTATAAGCTACCAACATTCTCTAAATTTCTTCTTTATCTAAACTGTAAGCTTAATTTTTTTTTTCTATCTTTTGCGCATTTTTTCTTATTGTTTTTTCACAATTTCTGCTATTTTTTAAAATATGTTCTCAAATGTACGTCTATTAAATCATCAACGGCATTTTAGTTACTTTCAAAAGTTATCCGACGTCAAGAAAACATCGTGAAACTTAAGAAATCCTCGACAAAATAATATGCGCACTGAAATGGTCATACTATTAAATTGTTCCAACTCCTATTAAATTGTTCCAACTCCTATTAAATTGTTCTACTCTAAGTTTTGAGTTCCTCGCCAAAAAAAAAAAACCGACGCTAAGTTATAAGAAATTACAATAAAGATTTTTTTTTCTTTTTCCTTCTGAGATGAATCTCACATATTGCATTTAATATGAGCTGCTAAAATTCATATGTTGAAAGCGACTTCAATCTTCTGCTTCCTTTACATTCATTGTGTAAAATTTCGTTCCGATCGCCGCATCTGTATATCGAATTGGAAAATGAAGTCCATCATTAACGTGTGTGCTAATCGGAAATAACCATAATCCCCATCCAAATGCGGCGCGTAAATTACGATATGTACCCATATTATAGTCAGCTTTAAAGTCGCCACTGAAATTATTACGCACTTTGCGATGTGTAATGTTCATTGAACTGAATCCTCTATATAATAAACAATAAAAAATACTTTATTTTTACTGACCAATAAAGCTGGCCAATGTCCAAAAAGAAGACTTTATGGTGAAGAATAGTTTTCGCAAAAAAAAAAAAAAATTATTTAGTGACCTATTAAAATATCATCCGCAGATGGATGCGAGCCCGTTATCTTTCGATTGCCGAACAAGCGCTCTACCACTAAACGATCCTCAATGACCATAATTTAACTATATATTTGTGAAAAACAAGTGCTTATAATATTAAAACTATTCTAATCAAGCTATCTACGAAAAGACAATAAAATTATTAAGTAGTGAATAACGATATACCGTATATTTGGTGGTTTTGCTTGTTCACAAGTTGTTTCATTAAGTGATGCTAATCTAATATGATAAATTAATAATTGACCAAGTGGATAATATGCAAAAATTGCACATAAAATAACGGCAAATGTAACAAGTAGAATATTTAATAAGCCTTCAATCCATTGTTGTTGTAAAAAATAACGTATAACGCATTCAGCACTTGTCAATATACACCTAAAATTGATAATGAAGAGTAGCATAAATTTGCGATGCTTTTCGATAAATTATTATTGAATTATTATATAATTCAATAGAGAATTATTAAATTCGAGCAATGCTTAGTGCTATTCCTTCTCTCACCCCCCCCCTCCTCTCATTCTCTCCATTCTTTTCCCCACACATGCAGGTAACGGATATTCCCACAATTGGCTAATTTTGGTATTATTTTTTAACCACTTTTTTTAGATGTAAACAACTCAAAATCGAATCGTTCTGAGAAAATCGTTCATTTTTTAAAGTTCAAAATCATAGAAAATTAAAATCTATAGATTGCTATTAAAGAAATAAACAATTGAAACTATAATTATTTGAAAATTAAACGTGAAAAAGGCTTTTATAACCAATTACAATCTAATTTTTCGTGTTTTCTTTACCTATAATATTTTCCTTATCTGTAATCAATATGAAGTTTTTGATCTACGAAATAGTATCTATAAAATTATTTATATTCATCTATAATTATTCATCGTTTAATATTGCTTACTTCCGCGGTCGTTTTTAAGAAAGCTCCGATCAAACTCTTTAGCTCCGTCCTACCAAGTCATTCCGACTAGTGGCCTCATCGGAACGAGGGCGGTGCAGCAAGTGGAAATTCTCTTATTGAGCAGGACAACGATGAATCGACTCGTCAGTGCCCAATGAACAAGAGATAAATAAGCCTAAGCTCTAACCTTCACGCTACATTATAATTTCACCTCAACGGAAGTTGTAGTTATATGGGGAGACATTTATTCGTAATGAATGCTTTGTCGATCAAAGTAAATAAATAAAAGTAAAGTAAGTCGTCTATGAAAATGGTAAAAGCGTTAAAGAATAGAAAAGAAAAAAAAACAAACCATGCAATTAAAATACAACTATATAGAAGATAGAGAACAAAAAATTTATAATTGTTATGCGAAACACATTTATTAATCCATGGACAATGATGATCATATTTCACAACACATGCACCACATGACATACAATGATGAGTGCGATCTGGTTTAATTAGGCCACATAGGTAACAATACCTGTAAGGTAACTCTCTGATAGTAATAAAAACTCGAAATTAACGTGAAGGAGAGGAACAACGAAGAAAGAATTGTCTTTGAAAAGGTAAATAGGCGATGGCTTTTCCCTTTTTTTCGTCGCGATCCCTACTCCTTTTCTTCCAATTCCCCCTCTCCTCCCCCACCCCTCAAACTCACTACAACAGTTTGCAAAGAAGACTAAGGGATGTTATCATTTACAATGAGCAAATCAAAAAAAAAAAAGAATCTGTATATGAATATGCTTTGATGTGCTATTAGCTTCTAAACTTATTAACATTTTTTGTTTGTAGTTGGATTTGAATGTTTTTTGTGCATAGTGAGAACTTATTGAATTTTACACAATAAAAGAAATAATTTACATAAACAAAAGTGATTCAACTGAAATGATAGGAATGATTCGACTCGAAGATTCCTCCGATAAACCTAAAATCCTTAGAACTGGGATTCTTCCTATTAGCAGATTCTTACAAATAATCTGAATAATTGATATATCCGAGTAATCGTAAAGGATTTATGAAAATTACGAATTTTGATGAGCGCTTACCTAAGCCGATTGCATTGATCCACCTCAACGAATTTTAGCCCTCGTGATTCGGCGAATTCATCAAGAATCTTTATTTGCTTCTGTGTTTGTTCGGCTGTCGATGAATCAGGTAAATAACGACCATTATTACATGGGGTTATTTCTTTAAGCTTTGTATCAGTTGCTTCATCAACCTATGCAAAACATTAGCAATAGTTTCTTATTCAGATATCAAGTAACAAAAAAAAATAGGCAGAAAAAAGTTAATATGCAAGTAAAAAGTTAGAATAGGCAAATGCACATTTGAGAGTATAAAATGAGATGGAAATTTCTATGATATCAGAAAGAAATAATCATTTTTAGTCTAAGCAATTTTATCGACGATAAAATTTGTCGCTTAATTTATTTCCCTTAAAATGTTAAAATATTTTCACTTTATTTAATATATCAATTGAGAAAACAATTGTGATAAATCCCGTAAGTAGTGTAAAAATTTTTCCTTAAAATTCGATCAATCATTATTATCGTTACAGCCCAATCTTTACTTTTGCAAAATTCAATTTCAACAAATTATTATAAATTTTACTCTTATTTATAAAAATTTATAAAAATAATTTATAAAAATACTATTGAAATAACAGTAATCCCACTAATATTCACACTTCAATTACTGTAGTATATCGGTTATCTATAAGGGTTTTAACAATGAAGAAATATAAATAACTTTATCAAAAATTTTTCAATCAACATTTCACTAAAACTGATATTTTTTCAACCGATGAGATATATTTATTAAAATGAAATTGTTAATAAAAAACTTACAAAATAAACTGGTGGAACACGTGCCGTTGGTGTAATAATTGACTGTCCAAGTGACCAAAATAACATTACACATAGAATGTGAAAAACAACTAAATAGGCGGTCACCTGTGTATGATTAGTTAATAATTGAAAATTCACAATGCAAACATAGATGAAATAACTGAAATAGGTTGATTTATTGCAATTTTTTTAAATATTATATGATATACTTCAAAGTTTTTCATTGAAAGTAATCTAGCGATAGGCTATGAAAAAGGCCATATAAAGCTCTCTTGCAATTCACTTTGCAATTCAAAGCGATTTTTTCTTTGTATTTTGCAATTCTTGCAATTCAATCCAATCAATTTATCACTGAAAAAATTTTTTTAGCATCAAGTATCGAGACAAATTTTCATGTATTCTACTCGAATTTCTGCACTGATTTTAAGTATAGGATATTTAATGCGGCTATCAGAAGATGTTTCGATGGCTATCCTAAGCGAGTGAGGGCAATAAACTATGTTTATAAGCTATGCTTATATGAGAAATTAAGGTTTTTTTTTCCACAAGAATATCTAATTTTCCGTTTGTAAGGCAAAAGTCTCGTTAATGAGCCAATCAAGAACTAATATATATATAATCCAGAAAAAGAAAGAAAAGCATATCTAATAAAAAAGTATTGAGTGATTAACCTTAACCTTAAATCCATATAATTTATGTCTTATATTCTATAATTGAATTTTTCTAATCGTAAAAATTTATGGGCAGTTTAAAAACGCATCGACCAAAATATTATTTATTATTTATTATTTATTTATTTTATTATTTTTATTTATTTATTTTTCGCCGTAGCCTTATTGGCCTTCTTCATACAAACGTATAAAATAGGCTCATTTTATCTTACTTTTTATTGCCTATACCTTGAGCCTTTTCGATTTGACCTTAGCTTATACCTGAACTAATCCATTCTTAGATCTGACCTTTCTAAATAATAGAAAGAAAATGTAACTGACGTATACATAATCAAGATGAATTGTGTCAGCAAGAGTGCATTTAACGATATATAAAGGAAGAATCCAGAAAATGGATGTACTTTCCTATATTCACGCACAAATATATATATCTTCGAATACCAGGACATCTTTTTCAGAAAGGATCCTGAATTAATTTAATTTATTTCAACAGTAATCAAAAAAAACTGAACGATGATGTGAGCGTTCTAACAAATTCACCACAAATAGCAACATCGTAATTGCATAATTTTAACGCATTTGAGTTAATTTTATGTGCACATATCAACGTATCTACCTATTCGTATGCGTATCTACCTGTGTGTACCTATGTATGTCGTACCCACGTATGCATATCTACGTATGTCTGCCTTATATGTAGATATGACATTTCCCGCCGGCAAGATAATCGCTTCCTCAATATTCATACTTACATACTTTTTTGTGCTTTTCTACTTTCAGATATTGAAATAAAATTGAAATAAATAAAATCATTCCTGCAATAAGCATTGCGATATAGATAAAATGATATGTTCTTTTCAAATAGACCAAAATATAAACTAAATATTTTTTTTTTTGTTGAAATAAAAAGAAATGTGCCTAGAGAACGTAAACCAATAGATATATCTGTTTGCGGTCTATTTGCTTAACGACTGCAGCAAACTTCTTAAACCCACAAAGGTATAACACCACAACGAGGCAATAAAGGTGATCGAAAGTTGAGCATAAAACTAGGATAACAGTAGCCTCGGGGGTGGGCAACGGTCCAGTAACAATACTAAGTGGTTGATGCGTCATACACTCGCAAATTGTTGCATTTGGTGCTTAAATTCATTGATAAAGCCGAATTGAGAAAGGCGAACAGCAATACCACCGCTTCTTCCTTCTCGTCGTCTCCAATCCCCGCCAATGCCCTCTACCCCCTTTACAACTATCCTA
This sequence comes from Baylisascaris procyonis, assembly GCA_037389465.1. Lineage (NCBI taxonomy): Eukaryota > Metazoa > Nematoda > Chromadorea > Rhabditida > Ascarididae > Baylisascaris > Baylisascaris procyonis. Next base: position 1,142,214 of record JAZARR010000197.1, read on the forward strand.
CATCAAAGCCACGTTATAGATACGAGATACTTGCAAATTCAAAAACTCGAGCTAACATATACAACCTTCTAATTCAGTCGATTTCAACAACACGGAAACAACCACTCGGATGTTCCGTGTACTGAACAATGATTTTCGTTATGAATGCCCGTAGAAAAATGGTTCTTCTTTATGCAAAAATTTCTTTTAGAAGATTCAAAATCAAAATGCATCAGATAAAGCAACAAAAACTATGAAAAATACAACAATATTGCATAGTTCAGTCAATCTATAACGAGAGAATCCTCTTCCAAGTTATTGAAATTTGCATGTCAGAGAGCAATGCAATAACTGATAATCAGTGACGAATTATAACTATATTTAGGCTCTCTTTTTTTTTTAATGATTAAATATACGGCAGTGAAAATTTTTTCTTCGATTCATTGTATTCGCATTAATGCAAAGTGGTCATAGTTATTTGGCTGCAATAAATTTTTTGAAAACTCATATCGAATTATTGGTTTTTCGTAAATCCTGTAAGATGTCTTGCATGGTTCAATTAGTTTTTACAACGGTTAGAAGTTTCATTTTTTGAAGACGTTTGAGCTTAAGTTGGGACTCTTTTTAGCATATAATGCTTGTTCTTGGTGATTTCAACGTTGCATATGCTGGTAGGTAGGAAATTAAATGGTAGGAATGCCGTGTTGTTCATGTTTATGCTGTGGTACACTAATCTGGACCAATAAGGTCTATTCTTCTATCCTTTCCTATTGCGTTCCTTCACTGCTTTCATTTTTCACTTCTTCGTTTATTTGTGTGCAATACGAGGCTTGATAACCTTGTTCACGAGAGGAAACAAGACCAATTATAACTCTTAGCCATTAAGCGATGAATGAGAACCATCAACTCGTCTCTGGTTGCGTTATAGTCATCCGTCTGGTTAACGTCTAGCTTGAATAAATGTAATTTAAAGTTGAATATAGTTTTTAGAACGGTTCATCGTTTGAAGGCAACGCATTTGTATATGTGCCGTATGGATCGTTCATTTGAACAGCAAAAATCAGATTCGCATGAAATGAATGCAACTGTTAGCTCGAATTCAGTTCCATCACAATTCTCTGCACAGAGTACGCTTACTGATCAACCATCTTCCTCACAGGTCACTTTTGTTTTCTACTCATTTCTTTCCTTTATCCTCTCAAGCTGAATCTGTGAGATAAGAGCCAGGAATAACCACGAGGTATTTGGGATCATTGGGAGAGGGACGAAGATTGAAGAGCGGATCAATGCTTTTTTTATTAGCCAGAATCACTTCAACACTGTTTTTGAAGGAGTTCTCGGTCAAAGGTTCCGTTGACTTACCAGAGTCCGTGAAGCCGTTTACCTGTCCTCCTTTCTACTGCCTTCACTCTCTCTGGGTTTTTCATAACACCATGCTATGGGATCGCTTAAATGGTTAAGTTTTAGACGCCAAAAGCTGGATGCAGTCGGTTGGCAAGTACGCAGCAGAGGACCGTAGAGTCAAGAGCATATGCAGGTGCTTATGATGTCCATAAAGAGTTGGCTAGTTTCTGGCCACGTGTTAAAGATAAGATCGATGCACTTGATCACGTAAGTGCTTGTTTCTTAGTCTCATTTGAAGTCTTTTATCACGCTTTTTTTTCTTCTTCAAAGCCTTATGAAACCTGCAAACAACACCATAATAAAATATGTAGATACGTTGACTCACATATTGAAATCTGAACTAGCATTATTAAAAGGATGTAAAATTAGCTAATATACGCGCTTTAATATCGTTGTTTTCAACTCATTAAACGATAAAATAATCTGCAAATTAAAGAAATATAGCTGATAATGGGCAAATACAATAGTGCAGTTTGAAGGTTTATATGCATTATACGTTTTGTTTAATGGTATATCCCAACGTATAATTTGTAGCGTTTGATTATTAACAGCAAATTGTAGATGTGATCCAACAGTAACAGACATAAATTGTATAACAGTAATAAATTTCATAGTCTATTAGCAATAAAGATGAGATCAGTAGTGTTTTCTAGCATGAATTTTGCAGAATGTAAGCATTTCGAGGGGATCGAAATATATTTTTAAGGCCAGACAAGAGAAGGAAAGCTCTCAGTGCCAGTCTAAGTTGCGTAGTGAAAATTTCACCCTTTAGACCTATCGATCTGCTCAAGCTTTGTCTTCGTTTGGGGGATGTAGATTCATATGCCGCCCCCCCCCCCCTTCTCGGCTTCAGCAGAGTCCTCTTTGAGCCGCATTACGTTGACATTTGATGCTATACATAGATAGAACAATGGAAGAAAGTTAGGTAGGTTTTATCAGATAATATGTCCTTTAGATGCTTTATTCGGGATTATCGGAGATATTGCTAAGTTCATGTTATAATCAACAATTGATGAAAGAATGCATCGATTTGTTCAAGGCAACGTTACGAGAAGCGAATCGGCATCAGGAACTTCCGTTAGCGAGGATCAAAAAAATTATGAAATTAGACGACGATGTTAAGCATCAGGTAAAAGAAAAGTTCATTCTTCAAGTTGATACTTAGGCACACTTCTAATGTGTTGAGAATGTATCTGGTCATTTGCGCCAAGAAACGTTTTTATCACCTATATATATCCAAACAACTGATAGACGATTAATAACACGTCATTTACATGTTTCATCTGTAGCTCAAATGTCAGAAAGTGGTGCGAAATATTGTTTTCATTTTTTCAAAAATTGTTTAGCATCAAGACACTTGAAATTTTTGCGCATAGGAAAGTCCCTCGTCCGAATCAAGCTAAACAAATAAAAGGGGGGGAGTGATTATTTTCCAATTTTTATTTTTTGTTTTTACATCGTTCGTTTATTTTATAGTATTTTTTAAAAGATATTAAAAAATTTTTTTCAGATGATCAGTGCAGAAGCACCAGTGCTTCTTGCAAAAGCAGCAGAAATTTTCATCGAAGAATTAACGTTGCGTGCGTGGATGCATACCGAAGAAAGTAAACGGAAAACCCTTCAAAAATCCGACATCTCACAAGCAGTTAGCAGGTGAGGTTTTAATTGAAGGTTCATTCACCAACTCAGCTGTCTCCGTTTTCACTAAAATAAGAAAGGGTACCCCCTTTATGTGACATGGTTAACCATGCCCTTGCGAGGGCAGTTGGGAGGCTTTTCATACAACAGTTTACCATAATATATTGCAATTTTATCGCTTTTGAGGAGAGTACAGTTGATTGATTTTTCGAGGTAGTAGGACATAACATTAGTACTCCCGAAGAAATTTTATAATATAATTCATTAAAGTTTGGACTCGAAACTATATTATTTGCATTTCTGGAGATTTTTATGCCTTATAATATAGTATAGTATAATATAATTTAAGGAACTTGCGAAATGATAATTTATAATGTTATAGTTTTCGAAATTACGAATGAGGTAATATAGATTATAGTAGTTGAAAAACTCTTGATGAATTCATAGCATTGATTCGTGAAGTGTCTGCTAATTGCTATTTCTCTAATAGTGATGAAGTATTGTTTCTTTTGTTGCATTCAGCTTATAGAAATGAAAGCAATTTGCATATCGTATGCGTACGCGATTTTTCTTCTAGCAGATGGCTTTTTTTTTCGAAGTCAGAAAAGATGAAAAGTTTATTGAAGGGGGGATAGGACGGCAACTTTATCGGGTCGCCGTAGCGATCGCTTTTCCTTGAGTTAATATACAGCCTATACAAGTTTTTATTTTATATCTTATCATTTGATTTCTTAATAAATTGGAGATGTTTTCATCGATTCGAAACGTGTTTTCCATTAACGAAAAGGATTTGACAGTGTTGTAAACTTTCTTGGAATAAATAAGTAAACTAAATAAATAAATAAATAAGTAAACTTTCTTAATATTATCAACTTGAACGATGTTTTCCTCCTTGCGAGATTCCATTCTACCATTATTTCGATGAAATGAGTCGATATTGAAAGGTTTTTGTGAAAAGTTTAATGAAAGCATGCCATTTTCGTCTTCATCGCAGTATAAAGTTATGCGCAGAAACGAAGTTCAAAGAATTTCGACACATAAGGCAGTTGTATGTCGAAATTCACCATTGTCTTTGTATAAATCAATCATATTTGCACGTTTCCAATCCTTGAAGTATCTTCCGGTTGAAATGATTCAGTTAAAAAAAGAGCACAGTTTGCACAATCCGATTTTATACTTCCTACAATTTCAACGTGTACAGAAATGAATTAAGATGTGCGGAACTTTAAAAAGGTTGCAATAAGTCGGCTGACCCGTTTTTCTTAGCGCTCAAGAAGATTTGATATTTCTAAGGAGGCTGTATAATGAAGTTTTCATACTTCCTTTATTTTTACTAAATTTCGAGAGAGGATCTCTTTTTTTTTTACTGATGTAATTCCTTAAAATTTCAGAGTGGTGCCACATTCAGATTAAAGAAGAGAAAAATAAATTTTTTGTGAAAGATAAAACAAAGTGAAGCACTTGCAGTTGAGCATAGGGAAGAAGGTCGGAGAGGAGGGAGAGGGGGCATCAAAGCGTTATAGCGCCATATGGCACATATTGAGGTCTACTCTTCACTGTGGATTAATAACCTGGCTGATTTTATTATGCTAGGAGTATGTATGTCGAGATCAGACCCATCTGAACTGACTCATTATTGTTTACTTGGTTGACTATTAAATAGATCTTCTGTTTATTTTTCCGTTTTAATTGCATGAAAATAAACAGAATTACTATTTTTTATGAGCATTGAATGCTAAAACAAGATCAGTAAGGTACTTAAAATCTATTTGTTGTATTAACTTGCGGCGATATTATTTTACAGATATGAACAATTTGACTTTTTAATTGATATTGTGCCACGCGATGATACGAGACGTTCGAATCAAGCGAGTACAAGTGTGAGTATATTATTGAATCCATGTTTATGTCTGTCATATTGTATGATGAATGCATAAGAAAATATCGGTTGTTTTTCTGTGTTGTTGGTTATCATCTGCTATTGGTTTAATGTGATAGGAATGACTGGATGGGGAAAGCGAAGAAGATGCGAAGGATTGATCTGGTAAGGGAAGAAGTCGTGATCTTATCGTTGAAAGGGATTTCTGAATAATTAATTATTTCGAGATATTTAGGATTTACGTTGCACTCATTGTTTGTTACTTTAATTTATTTATGCTTATTTCACTGTTATAGAAAGCGTCGTTAATTGTTATATATCACTATTTGAACAATGTTGTTTGTTTCAGGTGGGCACAGGATGTATTGAAGGTGAATTACTTGATGATAAAATGTATGCAGCAACAACCACTGGCACACCTGCTACTCCTGTACAGTTCATATTGCAGGTATGGTTTTTAATCTAGGTTTATACCGTAGAACTTGTTTACAAGGCGTGTATTGCATAAATTTCCGAACTTGTTAGGTTGATTGTATAATTGGAAGAGAGAGGGGGTTTGTAATAGAAGGTTTACGGTAAATGCTTGAATATTATTCGGCATCTTCAATGTAGTAGATTATCTTCTGAAACACAGATGTTTCGACGCAGTGATTAGAGATATTTATGGGAATGGGTTGAAATGTTGTTGTTAAGGAGAACAGCGACAGTTGTCCGATAGCCATTGGTGCTGTATTTGAGGAGGGGAACATAAACTGCAACTTTATGAGCAGAAGCGAACCACTTAAGCGCCAATACAAGTAATCTAGGCTCATTGTTGCTACTAACGAAAGCAAATTCATATGCCTTATTTATGGTTATTACGCTCATCTATACGTTCTTTTTTTTTCGCTTCTCTTATTAGAAAATGTGAATACTTTGCGAATCGTTGGAGAGGAGATTATGTTTATTGGTATTCTCGGTATGATTGCCCAGTATTCGTGATACTTGATACCCTTAATCTGTCCTTAATAACAAGTGCTTTCGTCAATTCCATCTTACTTGCCTTCTTTTTCATCTTTTTAAAGCAGTTATTCACGTCATTATTATTCATCTCAAACAAACAACGGGATTGGATTTGCTTTTCAGGTTGGTGCTCCGGAAGGTGCATTAGCAACAGGTTCGATGCTTCAAGCGACGCCCATAGGACAACCCATTCAACTGCCTGCCTCGAATGGAGGCCAACCAATACAGTTAATAGCCCTTGGCCTTCCTGACGGGAACGTGCAGCAGTTTCAAGTACAATTACCTTCCACTTCCTAAATTGCCAGCAACTAGGAATAGGAAAGAAGGAGGGAGAAAGTGGTTGTGCCTGAAGAGAAAGAGAATCTGAGAATATAAAGCGGTTGTCGATGGCACAGATCTGTATTTTGTTTGGAGATGGAATTAGGAAATTTCAGTGGCTACAATGCTCGAATTCTCGAAACATGATGATTGGGAAGGTAATTTTCGGTAGGCCCGTTTTGCATCGCAGATATTCTCGCGAGGGTGGTAAACATTACAGGTTTTGATAAGATAAGAGGTTTTTTCGCTCGAAGTGCCGAATTAAGATCTCAGATATTCACAAAATGAGTGGAGAATTTTAAGTGCGTCAGAGTGAAAGCAGTAGCCATTAGCTTCTTTTTTCTTATCTGATCAACAGGAATGAAACTTCAGTGCTGTGGTTGTCCACATACCCAGTCTAATGGGAATAGCTAATGTTTTAATGGGGAAGTTGGTTATGATCTCATCGTACCTTCGTGGAGAAAAAGAGGATTTTTGTGCATTTGGTACGTTGGTTGAGGAGATATTTCTGCATACTGAAACGTTATTTGAGTTGATAAATTCTTTGCTACTCATTGTACCTGAAATGCGGAATGGGGAATTGATTTGATCGATGTGTACTGCTTTTTTGATCCTGATTTGCCTGTAATCAACGTAGCGGTTCATAATATTAAGGGAGAGAGAGAAGCAATGAAGTTCCTGATCGGTTCCCTTCGGTCGGTTAGTTCCCTTTTTTTGAATAGCTGACCATTTGAAATATGGTGATGTTGGTTACCTCTCATTGAGAAGTGCTGTTTTTGTTTCTAATTGTGTTCTGTGTTGAAAGTATTTCCTATTGGAGATTTTGTATTCTCCTTATTATTATGTTGTTTTTTTTGTAATTTCGTGAAATTTTTGGTTATGGTGGTCATTCGTTACCCTTCCCCCTTAGTCGTCCCGCCTATCTTCCTTCCGGCTCCTAAAATGCTTCTGAGCGGTGTATTTCGGTAGATCTGTCGAGTGCTCGGGCAGAGAGATATAACATCCCGCTCTGCTGTCGTTAGGAGAATAAACGCCGCAATGTTTGTGGCCGCGTATTGCTTAGAAAGTATCATTCTTCGAGCCATTCTTTTTCGATTAAATTGTCTGGGAGGTGGAAGTATTAAATAGTAAAATATGATAGTATGAAATTTTTCGGCTGGTAGCATTAAATGTTTCAGCTGTCATGATTCAATGCTGAATGTTAAAGAAATTGAGTGATTTAAATTCATGGTATTATATTATATTTGTGGATGTGTGTATTCTATATCGCTGAGTTCCTATTATGGTTGTAATAGTCATCATATTTTTTTGCATTCTTATATGTGAAAACATTCGTTGATCTCAATTGTTACAGTTTCTTCATAGTGCAGCTTCGCTGTATGGTGTATTTTATTCGTTCATCTCTACGATTTATTTTATATCATAATGAAGTAATATAGTAACTGCTGAGTAATGTTCAATTATATATTTATAGATAGTGATTTGAGTGTTTGTTTATGAATTTTCTAATTGTGGTCGTCCTCTATATTTGCTTTTCTTCGGTAAAATACCCCTTTCGATCATATCATAGCACATTTCGATGAGTGATTTTTGTGGATCCTTGAAATTCATGCCGAGAAGTCTTTGAGCCTGAAATGCCTAAATAGAGTCACCAAATATTTTCACGTGTCCTGTTGATTTACAGTTCATAAAAATATGAGGCAATTGAATAAAGTTCAATTTTTAAACGTCTTATATTATCTTTTCCAATGAAATGGTTATTTTGTTATTGTTCTATCATGCAATATGCTTTAAACATAATGTGATAAAGGCGAAATAACTCATCGGATTGGCAATGAATGTGGTAAATTATAAAATATTTTCATCCCAATTGTCTTTTTTTTTTTCTGAATAATAATAATAGATTGAAATGAACGATATTGCGTTAATTTTATAGATATAAAAAATTTGAAAGCGATAGATAACCTTTGAATTGTCGAAATATTCGATATGTTCACCTAAGCGTACCAACTCACGAGCTTCGTTATCGAACCAAGAGTATATTCGTAGCAAGAAAAATGGTGCCATTAAGCGAGGAACATAGTAACCTGTAATTTATGGTCTAACACTGTGATTTAGCAAGAAAACAATGAAGAATTTCACTCTCACACTATGTCGATAAGTTTGATTCAATACCTTCTATGACAGAACGAGAAGCTACCAGAAATTATGGCCCACCCACGAAGGAAGGAAGGGATGAAGAATCGCCCGCTGGAAAGATCTAAATGCTAAGTATTCTTTGATGCGCGATGATATCTACAGGACATAAGGAAATGAGGCCTTATTAAGTGAGATGGACTTGTCTCAATCTGCTCGTTTCAAAACCAGTACGAAGGCCAGAGAATGCTCAACGCCTCGGCTGCATGTTCGATGCTGCATTATTTGTTTGTTGAAGTCAAAAAAAAGGCGGGGTGGGTCTCAATAATCTGTTTTCTTTTAATAGAGAGATCATGTAAGTACTACATGATAGAATTGCTGATTAAAGTAAATCTTTACGGCTTTTCTTGCCCACTCTAAATTAAAATTCCTCGCTAGTCTCGATTCAGACGCTTTATTTTGGAGGATTTCACTATTTCTGGATTTGATATTCATAAATAACTTAACGAAATGCTCTATAAGAGGACAAGCATTCGAGAACCTCAATCGTTATATTAATTCACTTTAATGGAATGACTTCGTAATATTGAGCTTGCTAATTTTAATGAATGAGCTTGCTAATCTCTTATTGATACTTTCATTGTGACCTTAAATGGTAATATGACCTAATCAACGAATTTCTTAATCAGCAAATAATGAAATGAACCTTGTGATGCGAATTCTTTATGAAGAATTTCAGCAACTTGACGAAAAGACATCGAAGAAGCGACGATAAGAATTCGTTGATTATCACTTTCCGTATTACGCATCGCTCTTATATGTGCTACAGCGGTATCATTTACATCGACAAAACCGCATTTAAATGTCGGAATTGCGATCATTGAAGAATCCATAAAACGAGAAATTATCTGCAATTTTAAAGTATTTTTACACCTGTATGGCAATATATGATTGTGAATTTATTCGTTTTCTTTAAATCTAAAAAGTTTCATTCTCTTTGAACAGTTGTTCGCTTACTTATTAGTAGTTTGTTGACATCGATTGGAAATGTATATTACAAAAATATATCAAAATCTTGTTTTCATGCATCCGCGGGCCAATAATACGATATGGTCATACGATTTTATATATATATATATATATATATATATATATATATATATATATAATTTATTTATATATTCATTTACTTGTTTATTTATTTATTTATTTATTTATTCAATTATTTATTTGTTTGTTTATTTATTTACTTACTTGTGGTCTAAAACAAAGGGGAGCGGCGATCTATCACGTGATTTCTCATTAGAAATGAATTCCATCCAAGTTTTATATTTTACATTCGGTAGCAGCCATTTAACATTGATCGTTGATTTAATAAGCTATATTATGTGCATTTTCAAATTTTATGAATTCATACCGCAGCACTTGCTCCTTTATTACTTTGCAATAATGGTCCAACGATAAGTCCAGGATTAAGTACCGTCAACTTCAATTTTACACCTAAAATATTTATAAATATAGTCTTATTTATAAGCGAAGAAAACCTTTTTCTAAACTTGAAATTTCAACTTCTGAGTGGAAAGGCTATATATAGATCTTGTAAAATTTAATATAGCGGTATAAACTATCATGCATTACATTCATCTATTTCATTGCTCAACAAAAGCTTTACGTTGAATCTCATTTGTAATTCGATTGTGAAGTCATATTTTTCGACTGTTCTATATTAAGCGATATCTCAGATTTTGGAATTTCCTCATAGATTCATTCGGCGAAAAAAATTTCTTCCATCTACTTTAAATTTCGCATTAGTCGTTAGAATTGTCTTATGCCTATATCTACCTTAATCAGAAAATCATAAACTTTATAAAACTCTATTGCCTCATCATCTATGACTCGTCGAAAATGTATTCATCAAAAATATAAATATATAAATATATAAATATATAAATATAAATATATAAAGAAAATGTATATAAATAAATAGTTCAGATATAGATGATAGAACCACAACGAGTCTAGTTGCATAAAAACATATCTGCTATAGAATATTAGAAATTTGAAGAAATAAATTGTTTTATTGTTGAAAATTGTTTACCTGGCTCATTCCGAACGAAATCCCACGCAGCGCGTTCAGCCATCGTTTTGCTCACGTGATATTTGTGCACATAGTAACCGTCGAGTTTTGTCCAGTCATCCTCGTTGAAGATTTTATGAGGCTCCCTATAGCCATCTTAAAATACGAAAGTTAGAATCGATGTTAAAGAATTAGAGAAAAGATGACCAATTTCTATCATTTTGCTAAGAACAACGAAGTAACGCATTATAAAAGTATATTTATTTTCAAGTCCTATACCTTTTACGACATATATTCATTAGCAGCGAGACTCATTTATGAAACGTTATTATTTTCTGTCTACAGTTATATAACTCCAATTCGGTAATCACCGGAAGTAAAGTTATATAGTTTAGCTGATGTAATATATAATCTAGGTTTACAAAGGCGATCGAATCGATTAAAATACAAAGCGTTTATTCCGAATATTTTTTTTCTATAGCTGAGAATTATGAAAGCGATCGATTGAATTGGCCAAATTATTTCAGACACAATAATAATACAAAATTATGATGTAAATTTCATTTAGGGAATACAAACCAAATGTAAAAAATTCCTTTTTATATCGCCGCTTTAGCGCCAACCGGTCTGCAGCAATTATGCATCATGAATTTGCATAATCTGGTAATGAAGAAATGTTTTTGTAACTTAGTGGAACACACTTTTTTTTTACGTTAAAGAAGTAAGGAATTATATAGGTGGAAAAAATTCAACTCTTTTTTTCCCTGTCATCAACTCTTCTTATAAAAAAATATTTTGATCTCAGAAATTACTAACTGGAATTTCAAAATTTCAAAAATTTTTTTCATTTGATATTTGAGTTGATTGTTTTATGTTGTTTCTTTTAAAGGATAATGGATGCTTACGATTGATAGCACCGGTAGAGCTTGTTAGAACCACTTTCTTGATTGTATTACATTTGGCGGCAGCACGAAGTACATTGAGTGTTCCATCTACAGCGGTACGTATCACAGAATCATCAACAACCGTCTGACATGGACTTGCAATGTGAAGCACATAGTCACAGTTTTTGACTGCACTGTAAATGAAGCAACGAATGCTTCCCACCTTTACGAGTATCACAATATGATTGCAAGCGGAAATGGGCTATCGCTAAGGATTAAAATTCCATTGTTTCAATTTAGACTCATTAAATTAGCTACTGCTAGAGGACCTGGAGTCGATCATCGAACAAGCAAGTAGTACGTGGGTATGGAAAAGATGGGAGAGAGGACAACGGAGGCGGCGATATCGAAAACAATTTTCTCTGGAATCGGTAGCATCTTTGTTTCTACAGGTAGAGATGATAATCCCGTATGCCTGAGTGGCATAGGTGATGGAAATTGAACACTGCAGAGCGGAAATTGCTGAAGGCAAGAGTGAAAACCGTAACAGAGTTCGAGAAGGAAATACTGTTAAGTTCTATTTTGAAAAATTTTCTTACATGGGCCAAATATCTTCGTCAAGAAGGTCAGCTGTGATAAGCTGAAGGCGTTCTGAGCCCATCAAATCCTTTAGTGGTTGCACCTTGGAGCGGTTATTTGCATCACGCACTGTACCCCTTACGATATATCCTTCTTTAAGAAGCTGTTCGATGCAATGAATGGCCAAATATCCAGCGGCACCTGTCACAAGCACTCCTGAAATCATAGTGCTCAAAAAATTGACCCAATACCCTCAAAAAAAAGAAAAAAAAATCAATGGTGAATGATGCATATGAGATTTTGCTTAATGAAGCTCGAAAATCGTTATCTTAGATCACGTTTATGAATGCATTTCATCATTTATTAAATTGACACTCGTATTTTTTGATCATTTTGTTTCGTTTTTCAAATTTTCAAATTTAATTATCGCAAAAGTTTTTTTTTTGTATGTCGTGTCTAATCGAAACAAATTGAATCACTTCAGAAAATCTGCATCCCAATCAAAATTTTTGTTAAATTCATTTGCCATCTATTTAAGGGATAATCGGTTGAAAGGCGATGAATGAAAGAAAAGAATTTTTAGCAATCGACGAATGACGGCAAAAATAATACATTGGTCATCGTTTGGTCAGCGATTATATACATCGCTTACAATCGCCATGATGATGCGTTAATCGGTTTTGCACTAAACACATATAAGTATTATTTTTCCGTTTACGTTCCCATCCCTTTTCTATCGCTAACGCAAAATTTAACCCAAAACTATGAAATACTTATATCAATGCAAGCTATAGAGTAAAGTAAAAAAGATTGATGAAAAGAATTCAATAACTGCTAAACCTTTTTTTAAGTATTTGACCTCTTCTTCCACTCTATTTCAATCTTAATTCGGGCCAATATTTTCAAGATTATTTTTAGCAAAGCTATCGAAGGTGATCTCGAGCTCAATTGAGGGCAGAATCCTTTTTCATTTAAAATTTAAAAAAAAACCTGCTAAAAAACAAACAAACATTTTAACCGTAAAATAATTAAGAATAATATAGCGCCTTATTTAATAGGCACATTAAATGATGCGCTATTTTTCATCTCAATTAAAATCGACATTATTTTTCCCAATCATCATTTATTCAACTGAAAATTATTCGAGAAAAAAGTGTAATTGTGACCAATAAAAATACTTACTGATATTTTCATTTGTTTTCTTTTCAATCGTTGTTTCACTCATTTAGATTCTCGATTATATCTCTTCAACGTAATCTTCTATGAATAATCCTCTTTATTTGAAATATAATTGAATCTATAGAAAAAATTTTTGCTGTAATCTAAAAAAAAATTTTATTATTTCATTATCGATGAGTACCAATAGATACAAAGAATAGACGATTTCATTCGACGAAGCGATCCTTTCTTCTGGTAAATATTTTCAACTGTTCCTTATCCCCCTCCTACTATCTCATTAATAACAGATAGATCAGGCTAGTATGGCTAGTACGGCAAGAATCTATCGCAAATGACAGATCATCAAATCATATTCAATTTTCTTGTATTATTGCTTAATTCTATAGCTCATTAGATGTTTGATACTTATTATGACGTTAAAAATAGTATCAGTAAGATAACTATGGGCAGTAGTTTCAGATGAATTGGAAAGGGGAGTGCAGGTGATAATATTGTTGTTATAAATGGTCCATTGTTAGAGCTATATATTACGGATTCGTTTGGATTGAGTCTACTTAGGGAGTCAATGCTAATGGTTTTTCATCTTTCAACATGCCGCTGAATCGTTTCGATTTCAACATTAATGTTGCTCTCATGTATCAAATGTCATTCATGTAGACTTTTATTTTGCCGGCATTTTGCTCTTTCTTGCTCTTATTGTTCATATAGGTTTTGCTACATTTTGCCATTTGGGGACACTGAAATAAATAAATAAATAAATAAATAAATAAATAAATAACGAATAAGGCAGCACGCCGCAGGCGACAATGAAGTATCAAACTGTAACAATAAATAAACGAATTCATAAACGTAAAATTTGGGAAGTATTAAATTTCAAGAAGCCCATTGTAATCACTGTAGTTAGAATAACAGTTATTGAATGGCTTGAAAAATCTAAGCTAGCAAAGACACCCAAAGTATTTGAGCTGCAGTGGGGTGATTTTAGGAACCGCCTATAACGTTAAATTCAACGACGATAAAGCAGTTCAGAGAGAATATTTAAAAAATTAAAACAACACTAATGCATCACGCAACTCCAGCCGTCAACAGTGACTGCAATATATATCTATAAAGAGTGGAAATGCGAAAATTAAAATCGATTTTTATAAAACGTTATCAAGAGTAGTGAATTTTTGAATCAATCGCCGCAATAAACCACCGCAATAATCAAACATTATGCAGCAATTCCATCAAATTACACTAGAAGGCTGCGATTGCCATTCGACGCGAAGGAATTTACGCGGATGTGCACGCGACGACAACTGCAACGATGAATGCCATTGTGAAAGGCATCGGCAATGGTTCGCTGATGTTTTAATGTCTAAAAACCAGTAATGTGTCGCCAACAAAATCATATAGAAAGCTGCCAAGAAAAAATATGCTTCATTTTGCTTGTCATAAACCGTCACATTATGTACTTATCTGGCGATCTCTTTCCGTCACTTTTTAAGTTTCAAGAAACTTTCTTACAGCGATAAGTTTAGCGATCAATTTGCATGAACTTTTGCCTCTCAGGTGTTCAGAGTCCGATGATGCACTCTCAGGAATGCAAATATGAAAATTCGCGAAGCGGAAATTTGCATAAAATATATTTAAAACATTTTTTTCAAAACAATATAACATTCCTTAGGCATAGCATGATCATTTTATATGTTCGTTAGCGCCTGGATGGTTGATTTATGGGAATAATATTCGCTTTAGGGTATACACTTTCGCTAATCTTAGTTGCCTCACTCAACATATACCCTCTGGTCTTGTGCTATCGTCGAAGCAAGAAGGTTAGCAAATTTCTTCTTGTTCTTTACAGGGTTGTGGGCGTAGCTGAGTCCACTCCTGCCCGTGGTTTGAACTGGGTTATCATCGAATTTAATCCAGATCCAATGAGCTGCATAAAATTTCAGGAATATAAGATATTTTTGACTTTCGTACAGCCTATTGACCTTAAAAAAAATTCGCAAATTTCGGCACAACAAAAAGGTTGAGAGCTCAAGAATCACTTCTCAAGGCTTCTCAAGGCTTCGCGCAAAAGATCCTCTTTCTGGCACAAGATGTAGAAGCGTTGTCTATCGGTGGGAAGGAATCCTAGATCACCTGCTTGCCAGGCGGATGGGTAGCGTTGGTCTATCGCTGACGCTATCGCATTCGAAACTCCCATCAGCTTACAAAGCCTCCACTGCTTAAAAAGTTTTGTTCAAAAGAAAACATCGAAAAACTTTTAAAACCATAAACGAACCTCCTTTACGTAGCGAAATCAGACACACGATCAAATCAAATTGATGCTTTTTTAAATGATAAGAGGCAGATAAGCTGAAAGATAAGATAAGAGACAGACAAAATGGTGACAGATAAGCGGCAGTTCCACCAACTTTTTTTAGAAAGGGGAAAGGCAGAAATTTATGTCAAACGACGATCCGAAAGCCGATTCGATGTACGCAGTGAAAACAGAAGTTGCGTTTCCATCAAAGGACAACGATCGCAAAATCGACTCATCAACGCTAGAATAAAATTTAATTCTTTTTTTTTTAAAGATGAATGCTATCGAGAAGAAGCGAATGCTAAATATACCAAAATTGCGGTTGTCGACTGATGATTCGTAAAACAATTACTGATAAAATTCATAAAATTTACCTTTCTCAAATCGTTTCAAAACTTGGGAATATTTATTTCTCAAATTTATGAATTATTCAAAAACAAAAATGCAAATTACGTATGAAAGAATTTGCCTAAATAAACTATACATAAGCATCACTCTATTTCAGTAGATTCATTTGTTCGTTCGTTCGTTCATTCGTTCGTCTATCTTTTCGGTTGCATGCCCTTTGCCACAAATGCCGTAAGACTTTACCTTTCATTAAAAGAAACGAATGATTTATTGAATTAAAAAAAAAACATTGCAGAATATCGATAAAAATTACACATGTAAATATGACTGTAAATGAAAAAGCGATAATATAAATACAAGAAATACATACATTCGGAAGAAGGAAGTGTTCCAAATTAAAAACTGTGAGTATCGGTGAAACGTGGAAACCGCATTCAAACGGACCGTAATATCGTCATGGTGAGGTACCACCTCATTCATTCATTCGCTTTCCAGTAATCGTCCTTATCCCATCCTATTTTCCCGACAAAAGAAGAAATCTATTTTATCTTTTCAACAAATAAATAAGTATGCAAATCACTTTCTAGCGTTGATTTCCTTCAAATGAGCGAGTACTATTCCAAGAACTTTTAAGATACCTTTGCATGTCAAATCAATTAAAGACCGAACGATATTACAACCATTTAAACAAGAAAACTACTTTTTTTTTAAAGAAACAATGAAAAACAGCGCTGGAAAAATATAAGGTCTTTACTTGAGGAAATATAGAAATTTCATTCGATGATGGGAAAAACTGCTCTGACGTCGTCAACAAATTAAGTGATTACAATAGGACAACGAAGTGAAGAATACGCCCTCTTCCAATTAAATCGCCACCAAATAGAAACTTGCATACATCGGTTCACTAATGGTTCCTGCAGTAGATCAATAATCGGTTATTAATAGTATCTGGTTAAGATGAAGCATCAGCTCATGATAGAAGATATTAGCTCAATATAGGACCCATAAACTACTCTTTCGTAAATGGGAAATCAAATGTTTCCCTACTCGCAAATTTCCACACCCCTCTCGTTTATATTCGCCATATATATATATATATATATATATATATATATATATATATATATATATATATATATATATATATATGCCGAACATTATCAAGAAAATATTTCCCATTAAATCAGGCGAATATTTGACGATTCATCAAACTACGAGATTACGAAAAAAATATTATTCACATATGAATAATGCGATACTGTTAAAAAACACAACCACGTTAGCATTAAATGGCATGCCAATATGTCTTTTTCTTTCAACAGCAAAATGAATAAAAAAAAATACTTTTAAGAAAAAATCCATTCCATTTTGCGCTAGAAAATTTTGACTGTCATGTGAAATGAACGTCTAACCTCCAAACGGCTGCAATGGGAAACTAGAATAAATCTGTAAAAAAAAAAAAAAATAACGTTAGGTTTGCTTTCAAAAACAAATCATACAGTAATCCATACAGTAATCATACAATGTTGACAATTTCGTACCAATAATTATTCTTGCTTCAAGGATACCAAATCCTTTTAGAAATAAATAAAAAATATTACTTCCTTCTCGAAAAGATAAATGCGAGTTCTCTCACACTACGAATAAAGAAACATCGCAAAACATAGCTGCATCCCACTTCATAAAAATAATGACAAACAATTTGTTATCAATATATAAAAAAGGCAAGCCATATAACCGACGTAGTCGATTAAATTACTTAAAAACATTTATAGTACATTTCTGTTAAAAGTATAACACTGATGCAGCACTTTCATCAATATGTTTCATTAAACACCATTGTTAACGACGAGCTGATTCTATATACAAAACTGCTTATCTATAGCATATATTAGAAAACAATTTTTTTTAATGCCTATTTCATCTTTGATAAGTTAAAATTTTTTCAGTATATCGTATTCCTCTCAATATAAGCCCACATGCCTCCCCCCCCCCAAAAAAAACATTGCCCTCCCTCCCCAAAAAAAACTTCACCAACTTAAGAAATCCAAAAGCTTATATTGAAGGAATACGACATACCTCTATATCTCCAATGATAAAGCTCAGTGCATCGACAATTTGCATCAATTTAGCACAGTGTAAAACTGCTTCAATAAACAAACATCAAAACAACAGAATATCAAAACTTCAGCTCATATTCATCATGCAAATAATAGAATATTCCAATACTCCATCAATCCAAACCTTTATATCCATCACAAAACCCTTTAAAGATCACTAGTTATTCCCAACTGTCTGCTACTACTCTTCCCATAATCGAAAAAAGACCGTTGAGAACGATAACAATTAAAAGAAGGGGAACAAATGTCGCTACAAACTTGGAAAGAATTGACTAAATGTTAACTTCATCTTCAATTCTTACAGCTTAATCGCCTACGCTATATGATACCCCTCTTTCTTTCTTAAACGATAAACGATTCGAAATTTAGCTCCTGGCTCCCTTCTCCAACCCCCAACCCCCCCCCCCCTCCCATTCGTGACAAAATATTTGTGCGACACTTTTTTTATTGCTCTCTTGTTTCGTTAATACACACACACACACTGGAAATATTTGGCTCCAAAATAAAACAGGGCCTTTACCTTTATTCTACATCGCCAAACAAGCGCACATTCATGCCTCTCAGTTCACCTTTTCTTTCTTTTACATAGCCTCATAATAACTAAACATCGCTGAAGTACCGTTCAAAAATCATAGGTAAAACATTACTCACTAAAGAATAATCGTCGAAATAAATGAATACAATAAAACCCGAAATAAATAAACATAGTGAAATGTCGCACAATTACCTTTTAAAATGATAAAAAAAATTTTTCCTCCTTTTCAAAGAAATATTTGTTGTTAGCAAATTTCCATAAAATTTTAGCAAAAAAAAATCAGTCACAGGTGCACTTAACACATTACAAATTGCGGAACCATCAAATATTTCAATTACTCAAAAAATACTTATTTAAATATCTCAAACGAAAAGCCATATTTAATTTGTTTGCAGTTGTTCCACTTTTCGTCTTTTTTTCCATTATTTTCATCAAGTTTTTTTCCTACTTTATTCTCATGACCATACTATAAACTTCAAAAGTTTATAAGGAAAATGTTTCCTTATGTGCATCATTTCAGAAACTACATCAATATAAGAATGCAAGAAGTTTAATAATTACATCAAAAGCAGCTAAAGAGAGTACACAGAGATCGATCAAGAAATTAATAAATCGATCAACAAATAACTAACCACCGTATCGATCGATAAAATCGATTAGTCAATCGTAAAGAAAACGATAACCGGTTAATCAATCAATAATCCATTGCCGATGCAAGCGCATTTCCAAGGCTATCTGCATCAGAAACCGGAAGTGTTCCAGGTGCAGTTGTTGGCGCTCCAGGTGGTAATTGCATCAACATTGTCGGGGCACTTCAACAGACTTCTCTTTGTTAAACACATTTAATTGCGAAAAGGCCATATATATATATATATATATATATATATATATATATATATATATATATGCAACTATTATCGTTCTCTATTCAACAATTCTTAGTTATAGTCGCAAAGACAAAAACCAGACGCATCATAAACAAAGAAAACTCTTTTGCAAGGTGGAATCGAATCATAAACTCACACCTTTCCATACTGCATGAGTAATCAGGTGAGTTAATGCGACAAAACTTTACTCCCCACTATAAAGAACCCTGGATATCATGACTTGATTCTTGAATTTGAAAGGGTTCTTTGAATGTTACCTCCACATGAAATAAATACGCACAACGAGCTTATCAATCTATTTACAGCTTAGAATCATTTCCTTTCAATCATATATTAATTCGTCAGGCGTCAATTAGGCGATAAGAACACAATCACTCAGCCGTAAGAATGAAAAGCCCACATTAACCGAACCAAATATAAGACATAGGCGACAAGAATTCGTCTCATTGCTTAATCAACGAATGTTACGAACAAACCTGCACGTGGGGAAGACATTAGGCCCGCTTGCGTAAGGGTTCCATTCTTCAGGTGGAAGTGGTCCATAACCTGGTGGAACATTCGGTGGCTTCATATAGGTGGGTGGTCGTAATCCATACAAATTCGGAGGATTTGGAGCTACAATTATGAAGCATACATGCAAAAATACCGAAGATGAACAAATTAAAACACGATTCATCAACAACGATAAACAGACCAATTATTCTACAGCAAAAAAAATCTCATATCACCTAAACGCATGAAATCCCCTCCTGTGTCCTCAAAAAAAAAACCTCAAATATGACAGGAAACTACAGAAGCCACATCCTTTCAAGTGATGTACCACACTCAGCAACGACCTACTACCAACAAATATAACGACTAATCTCAACTTTATGAAAGATAAGTTTCGAAACACATTCGTGGGTGACCACCAACATTGCCAAATAGTGCAAATCGACGATAAAAATTAAGATCATATGCTGACTTACCCATATATGGTACCTTGTCAGGTGGTGGATAACCCACGTAAGGATTCGTAATCGGTACTTGAGCACCTGGAGGTAATACTCCTCTTGCTGGAAACAACATAGATGCCTGGGTAGGCGGGGCATATCGTGTCATTGGAGGTGGTGGTGCAGCCAGCCGGGCCATTTGTTGAATCACTGTAGATGGATGCATCCCACCAACATCTGATGAAGTAGACGCAACTCTTCAAAATAAACAAATTTATTCGTATGACAGCAAAGTCGTTAAGAGAGGGATATCTTTTTGAATTATTTGAATAATATAAGAGTACAAAAAATTGATAACTAATATTCAAAAAACAGTGATTAAAAACTGATAATTATCTTAAGACTAAACGACTGTTTCTATGCATCGATGTATGTGCATCCACTTTCTAGGCCAATCAATTAAAATGAATTTCTTCATCAAATCATTTAAAAAGATTTTTAAATGGCTCAACTTGAGGCTTCATTAATACTTCTCACTTTCGGTGATACTGCACTGACCATTAGATAAAGCGAAAAAAAGGAAAGAATCCCCACCAAGCGTATATTTAAATAAAAACGCGCAGTACAAATATAATAACCATCCAATTAATATAAGAAAAATACATATAGGCCTTATATGCAAACCACCTCGTAGGTATCCTAAAGGATATCAACAACAAGCAATTCACATCTGCCAATTTTGTCACAGAATAAATTAAAGCACAAGAGAGAGAGCAAGATCAAAACATTCAACTAATAACATAACAGAAGTCCTGGCAATGTCTTTAGCACTGTTCCCAAACACTCGAACTTTTTCAACAAAAACGATTTCGTGCTACATCAGATAATGCGCCATATTCATTAAATTAATCATTAAAAATCATACCCGACACATAAAGAACGTTAATTTTAAACGATTAAAAAATCCTGCCTCGTGATTTCTCCCAGCCTTAAAGGAAAACACAATGACTGCTAGCTGAAGCGTCAAAAGAAAAGTAAAAGAAACTTACGTAAAGCTGATAGGCACCGATGCAAGTAATGTTATAGGAGGTGGTCCCGGGCTTTGTGATGAAGAACTCAAACTCCTCTCCGCTTTGATTTCTCGTAAAGCTTCCTTCTAAACACATACACACACACATATGAATTCTTCATACAAAAATTCACACATATTAATGCAAGCATTCAGAAATTTGAATATTTAAAAAAATTAAAACATAGATAACATACACAGGAAAAAAATGCATAAATATTCTTACAGCGAAGTTTCTATGTCAAATAATCTTATAAATTCATCATACACTAAAAAGCAACCAGCGTATCCCTACCCCATCTGCCATAAAATATCGAATAAAGCCTTTAACCCTTTCAACTCTATAAATGTTTACTATCGAATTTAATTAGAGAAGAAATAACTCTCCCTTTCCCTCATTAATTCATCTCATCATCCATACTCGAGTTGATCAAGTATTAATCATAGCTGCACTGAAAAAAATCACAAAAAAATGGCACCTGATGGGAAGATATTTTATCAACTCATAAATGAAACACATACCTGTGGCAGAGAATGCCTATTTTGCGAAGACAAGCTTTCCTCTTCATCGTTTCTCGACTCTCCCAATTCTTGTTTAATCTTCTCGCTGATCGTCTCTTTTATATTGCCCTCCTCAAATATTGATCTTACCAATCTCGTCTCAATGATTCATTTATGCACCATTTTTCATACAACATGAATAAGCAGTTATTCATTGAGTTCATTGCAGAAAACGATCAATATAACAAGGATCTCTATTTCAGGTTACTGTTATATGACATAGCACCCTCTGCCTGATATCAAGGACACCAGACACGCGTTCAATAATGCAAAACTCAATTAGCAAAAGTGATGGTCCACTCAATTTTGCAAACCAAAACAAAAAGTGCAAAACGCTTTCTTGTTGAGTAAGCAAGCGCCCAACGCATTCGGAAATGAGAGAGTTGTCAGCACACATTCAAAACATTTCAATAAAGTACCAATTTCAAGTTAGTCGGAGACTCTGACTGTTCGCATTGCTCCTCATTCAGTTTATTTGTCTCGCAACTTTTTGGTTTATCCTCTTTCGCTGTTGATGTCGAATCGTTTTCCAATACCTTTTCGCCTTTTTCATCCGCAATCGATTTGGATGAATGCTCTGCAAAGAAATAACGTGATAATGCCATATATGAGCGATTCTAATATTCATTCACAAAAGCAAATCTTCGCAATCCCTTTTCTCTCTCAAAATTTTCATTTAAAATCAAACAAACTGGAAGAGATACATGCAACAACCTAGCACTTTCAACATTCACCCACAAAATTTTGAACACCAAAATAATAATAAACTTAAAAAAGCACCTTGTTCGGCATCGTTTTGTTCCTCCTCTTCATCTTCTTGCGCCTCTTCATCTACTTCCTCCTCTTCTTCGTCATCTTCCTCTTGCTCTTCTTCATCCGGTTCAAAATCACCTTCATCCGAACTGAAACAAATTTAATGGGCTTGATGGAGACAATCGTAGACGGAGACAGGGGACGATTGGTAATCAAGGGGATGGAGGGATAACGGAGGAGGGAAAGGAGGGGGGTAAAGGTGGCGGGAAGAATATCAACAGACAACAAAGTCTCGAACTCCAATATTCCACTGAGCAAGAAAAGACCAGCGCCCATCAAGGAGCTATTTGCTATTCCCAATCTCTACGAAGCTCATATTAAGTCTTCGGCAATACCCTTCACAACTGCAGCTAAAGAGATCAGTTCCCATAATTCGATTTCTAGCCACCATCGATGCCATGATCCAATGACGCAAAAGAAATGCACATGCACATATTAGCTATTTTTAACAAATTTTTTAATGCACAGACAAAGGATAGGAAAAAGAAAAGAAAGAAACTAGTAAGAGCAATGCAGTAGAAATGAAAAAAAAAGTAAAAAAAAAATTGTTGATGTTCGCTGTCGAGTTATTACTAAAAAACGAAAAGTTTAATTATCTCTGCCTCATTTTAGGCATTAAAAAGATCAGTGCGGGTAGATTAGCTCACACAGTAAAAATAAATAACGAGTCGTAACCGACCTTATTCGTTTTCGCTTTGCACCTGTTGGCCGTTTATTATCTGCCTTATGACCCTCACTTGGCTCTTCCTCTTCATCTTCTGGCTCTTCTTCAACTTTTCTTGCATTCACGACCGCCTTACGAAGAGGCCTCAAATACGAC
This sequence comes from Baylisascaris procyonis, assembly GCA_037389465.1. Lineage (NCBI taxonomy): Eukaryota > Metazoa > Nematoda > Chromadorea > Rhabditida > Ascarididae > Baylisascaris > Baylisascaris procyonis. The sequence continues at coordinate 1,165,667 of JAZARR010000197.1, forward strand.
ATGCAACCAAAGAAAAACGAAAGCTCTGTACAACTTAGGTATATTAGCTAAACGCATGCTTAGGAGTAAGCTGCAGTTTTTCAGCTCGTTGAATCACATTCTCGCACAAAGTTTCTCATTCTGGCGATAAAAGCAAAGTGAATAATAGCGTAATCCAGCTTGAATGCAACTTAATGAAATTCTTCTAGTTAGTGCATCTGAAGCACCACCGAAGTCGGAAAGATAGGGGAAAGGAAATGAAGCATAATAGGGAGCAGTGATCACGACTTCGGATAAATATGCTATGGCTTAAAAGCTCACGCCTCAAAAATTCTTTAAAAAAACTTCAGTTGCACACCATCTGTCAATAAATATCATTGATCCAGTTAGTAAAGGAAAGTTGATAAGAAATACCCTCTTTAGAAGGCGAATGAAAAAGCGAACACCACACACAACACACAGATAATAAGAAATAAGTGTTAAAAGAAGAACACGACATGAAACTGAAATCAACGGTCATTAAATGTGTCTCTCAAAAGCGGATCTAATCAAGTACAACTATATTTGACCTTTCCTTCCTCTCTTCACCCCCCCCCACCCTCCTTATATTGCCGCAAGCAAAAACATGCAAAACTATTTTTATAAAAACAAACCACCTACGAAAACGTATACAATTCACGAAACCACTAAACACATCTGCAAGATGCAATTTCAACATACGACCACACAACTAAAATAAGACAATTTCACCAAAGACTGAAACGGCTCTCATATGTATCTGCAAATATGCTCCCACATAACAGAAAAGAACTAGAAGCATGTGCATTCAATGCAACCCATTAACGGTTCCATCCAACGTATGATTACTCATCCCTCCCTCCCTTCCCCTCCCGCCCTTAACTCTTACCATCTATGATTATGCGGTAGTACCACTCATGAAATAAAAAATAAACAAAAAAGAAAATAGCCTATTCAATCATATAATCCAATCTTATCTCGAACCACTGTGGACGTGCGTCCAGACTAGTACTGCAAGCTAACCATAGCTCTAAATTTCTGAACATATGCAATCGATTCCACTTAGTAGTTTTTGCTGATTGCCTCTCTAAACTATTCAAGGTACGGTAAACTATTTTAAATACGGTCGGTCGTAATTTAAAGATGGTAGAAAAAATACACATTATAAAAATATTAACACAATGAAAAAACATCAATCCTCTCGACTCTTCCTTTCCTGTCTCAACTACGATGTCAGGCTTCTATTCCCTTTTTCGCGGAGTGTAGTCGCATTCTCCAGCTTGCTTCTGCTCTTGCTAAATAACCTCATTCTCAAGCATCTCTTACCCCCCCCCCAAATAAAAAAATTCAGGAGCTTCAAACTACCTTCCAGTTTCGGTCCTGCGTGGTTCATCAAAATCATCCTCAGAACTGCTTGCAGGAGGTGCCCATCTCCTCTTGGTGAGTGTCCTTCTCTTTATCCCTTCATCTTCACTAGTTTCTTCACTCTCGTATTCGCTTTCTTCCTCCTCCGATGTTGAATCATCACCAGACGATACCCTAAAGAAGTTAAACGATATACGTGCCAAACTACTAGTTACTGCTCATGCTCGAGCTATAAATAACACAAAAAATAATATCATTTATATGCATCTATGGTGTTATCTTTTTAGAAGTCATTAGCCGAACCCTTAGAAGAACTAAAAGAATGAGTATGAAACCGTTCAAAGATAGAATTAAATAATCAAGCATATTTTTTAAAAACTGAATTTTAATGGAAATTCACGTCATAATTTTCGTGAAATGGAAAATTCTATGCAGAAGAAAATTTAAATCATCGAAGCAAACAATTTTCCTTCCCTTCCCCCTCCCTTCCTTCATCTTAATAGACAGTCGTTGTTTTCATAAACTTCTGACGATTAAAAATTGTAATTCATTTCTTTAAAAGCAATGCTCACTCAACGAATAGTTGACCAACCTTCTTCCTCTTCTTTTTGAGCGTTTCCCCTTTTTGCCTTTCCCTTTTCTTGATGATTTCGATTTCTTTGATTTCTTTTTCGATGGCTCATATTCACTCTCCGATTCGGATACCACAAAATCATCATCGCTTCTCATCCGTCGACCAGAACGCCTGCAAAGCCATAAATTTCAGATCATCGAATTTATTTGCAAGGTAGAAAGAAGGATGAAGCGGAGAGAAAGCAAAAGAAATATGACGCAATCACATCGAATATCACAGGAAAAAAAATGTTCTCAAGTGATAAAAAGAGATTAGACATCATAAAAGACCTATCTAAATTCCAGTACTTTAAGTTATGGTTTAATGACACAACTGCTGGAACGTGACCAGCCAAATTTCAAATCATTTCCGTTTCTCCAGTAATGATCTTGCATTATCACATTTTATTTTATAAAAAAAAAAACTTTCCAAAATAACTCAAATATTTTGATTGGTAGAATGGATCCATTCGCCCCTTATAAAGAAACCCTTCTTAATAAATGTTACGATGAAAATGGAATAAAGAAACAACGTGACTATATGGAAATAAAAATAAACACATTTAAAAATATAAAAAAAAAGAAGGAAAAAGAATGAAAAATAAAAGATGGCCTTAAAATAAAAGAATTTACGAAAAAAGAAAAATATGCCAAGAATCGATCAGCCAAAAATGATCGCAAATGCCATCATCACCATATTTCAAGCAAACGAAAACAAAACCTTCTTCCTTCTTCAGATGGAACATATTCCTCAGAGCCTTCTGATACTCCTTCAGATACCTCGGATGTTTCCCTGCAAAACTCTCTCTGAACAATCCCTCATAGCTTTCCAACAAATAGGTTTAGTTTCGAAACTTCTGCAAGAAAATAGTCGATCCTATACTTTCTTCTTATATCGCTGATATATTTCAAGAATCTATCGATTCTTTTTTTCTTGTTTAACCAAAGCAACATAAAAGATTGATGACGAAGAAAGTTTTGCCTTTCAAGGTGACTGGACAGCTTTATAAATATCTGCCGATGAAAACTATTAGAATGACTAGAAAATTGGGAAAGCAGAAGGGGGAATAGCCAAAATTTTTGACAAAATAAGAGCAAGAATGACTGAAGTCATTGGCAACTTTGGAAGCCGTGCTTCACCTGGGGAGGTAAAAGGGTGACAGAATGCCAGGGAATTCGAACGAATCTTCTGAAGTTGGCTCAAATATGGGGAGAGAAAGAAATTTTTTTTTTTAATAACGCATATATTCTCGTAATTTCTAATAGCTAGTGAAGAACGAGTATAGGACACATCCGTTTAAATAAACCTCCTTTTCAAAGAAAAGAAAGGCGAAAACAACAAATTTCTTTCATTTAAATACTTCAAAGTAAGCCTTAGCGAATTGAAGTCCTAAATAATTTTATCTTATATACGCCATATGGTTCTCCTTGGTAGAAAGCTTCCATGCTGCATTCGGCTGTAAAACATTAAAGTGTGTTTTCCCACCCTAGCTTTTAGAAATGAATAAATAAATAAAGTGCAGCTAAATATAGCAGGATTACAATGACATAGCTCTGAAGCCGGAGAATTGATGTTTCCCCTCTTCCCCTTCATCCCTAAATCTGAGTGAAGAAGCCTTCTCACATCAAACCCAACGTTCTCTGCTTCACAACTGCGTCAAAAACATAGGCAAAGGCTGACCATTCTAAAAACAATTTTCTACTCTGCTCTCATCACTTCAAAGAAACAAAAAAATAAAAAAAAAATTGCAGTTCTGGTCACTCTCATTTAACGCAGAAAGCAAGCAAAAGAACCTTACTCGCTGGCCTTATATTCATCGGAATCAGATTCCGTCATTTCATCAACGTCGAGATCATTGAGTCGTCGATGAGCTTTCGCCGACTTGCCCATCTTCGATTTAACTCTTCTGAAGACCTTTTCATCGAAACAGTTTCATCCCATTAAGCCATACTAACCACTTCTCTCAATGATTTTATTTGAAAGAAACTTTGAAGCTACCAATGAAGTCCGTTCACATGTGCGAGCGAAAAATGACATAATGTATTACTTTACAATCTTCCTGCTCCAACATTAGCAAAGTCTGTTTTCTAAGGATAAAACACTGCCCCTCCCGACAGCACCATAACCCGTAGGGGTTAAATATTCCAATCATGATGGCTTAATTATTCAACTCCATGACTACACTTCCCTTCATTCTTAACACTCACCCTCTCTCCCTCTGAACTCGAAGGTGGCCTCGCCCATATCATATCGCCGTTAAAACGTGAACAACGACTGGTACATGAAAAACAACAAATGGGATTATAAAATATTTAAAATTCTTCTGAGCATATTTAATTCTCAGTAAAGTTCCCAATATCCCAAAACGAATAAAATACATAAAACATTTTTATACGACATAAGTTCGTAAAACCTTTTCTCCAATACTGGACATGCGAGGAAAAATAAATAAATGAAAAAAAGGAATGCAAAGAATCTCATAAAAACCAACACTTCAGTTTTCTCTTCACCGGCCGAACTATCAGCACTCGGTTTTCTCTGATTTTCAGCATTCATAATATTTGCCATGTCTTTGCCAAGACCTGCACCACCTTGTGGTCGACATGGATCTTAAAAAAGAGCAATATGCAAAAAAAAAACGATCCCATTTCGTTCTGCTCATCAAATATGCAAATCTATTTATTCGCTAACAATTAAAAATAATAGCCAAAAACAATTAACGTTTGTTGAATTCATATCTTCCCATATTCAAAACGAGACAAGATTTGAATGCAAATTTTAATTCATTATTCAACAACTTTTTATAATCTGTAAAAAAAAATAAACACTAATAAACCATTCGCGCAGTTTTCAATCGTTATCGCATTTGAATAGGGTGCACAAGATGTGGATTCAATTCACGCCATACCTTTCAAGGAAAATATTCAAGGCAATCTTCCTAAGAAAACGCTACTCTCTGTTTTCATTTTAAAACATACGCGAGCAAAAAAAAAAAAAAAAAGAAAAACACAAGCACAACATCTTAGACACTCACCTTTTGTCAACTTTGGTTTCGTCGATGCTTCATCAATACTTTCCATTGCCTCCTGTAATGGAATAGAAAATACACATTGCGACACAACGAAAAGAAAAACTGAATATTCGGTTCCTCATTCAACAATGTAAAAAAGCCTTCACATCGCATAAGTGATATATTTGAAGCGTCGCATATTATAAACGCGTTAGTTTGTACCATTTAAAGGAAGGCAGAAAAAGAAACAAGCCATACTCATAAAATGCTTTTGCCTATTACATAATAAAAAAGTTCACGTAATAAAAGCTAATCAAGAAAAATTCGTGAGCTTGTCTATCATAGGCCTATGACGGTTTCCCACACATAAGTGATAGTGCATCCACCATGGAACACTCGTACATTCTGTTGAAAAATGATAAAAAATAAAAGATAAAAATAAAAAAATAAAAAATAAAAAATTCACATTCCATCAGTGTAAGAAAAATTCCTCTCCTCCCCTCTGCTTTCAACAAAATCCAAGAGTTTTCATTTAAAAATCACAAACAGATCGCTGTTCATATGTCACGGCGATCGTAGTCCAATCATCTCTCAAAAATCAATACATACATAAGGCATTGATGACTCAAATAAGGGTAATAAACGATGAATACGCCATATCTACAAACTGATCGCATCGTCATGTTCACTATAAGAAAGCAAATATTCATCTTCTATTCAAACTTGCTATTAAGAAAACGTTAAGTAAAACTGCGAGCCTAAGCCCTAACCTTCACGCGACCGACCTGCAAGAAGGAGAGGCCGACCTAAGACCACAGGAACCAATTGGACCAGAGAGGCATTGGGTCAGAGCAGGCGGAAGCGATATGAAGAGATATGTATTCATAATGAATGCTCCGTTCATTGAAATAAATAAATAAATAAGTAAAACTGAACAAACAACCTGAATGAGCTCATCATAAGCGCCAAACTTGTAATCCACTTTAGCAACATGTCGCCTTGAACGGCCAACAGCGATTGGAACAACCGGTCGAGTTGGGTGAAAACCGAGTCGTCTAAATATATAAATAAATAATAAAAGTGCTAATATAAATAACAAAAAAAAAAAAAAAATTAAACTCACAACTAACACCTTTGACATAATCTTCTTAAATCGTAATAAACCAAATACTACTAGAGGTTTAACATATATCATGAGACACAAAAAACGTCGTTTCTCAAAAGAGCTCTTCACGTAAAAACACCATTTAATACCTGTTCGCTTTTTTCTTTGATCTTCTCTCACCATCATCCACCTCTGATTCCTCTGAGCTTTCCGAGACGCTCTCTTTGACGTCCATCTGAAATTGTCCATCCCTGATACTCCAAGGTTCCACATGAAACAACTGGAAAGGTATACCAGAGCAGCTGGCACAAGACGCATCTTTGTTTTCCGCTCATCTGTCCAACCGCTTCCAAAAATTTTAAACAAAAAATACAGATTTAAGTGACCCATCTACCTGTATTTATTACTCCGAAAAATTTGTTCTCCTATATCCCAATCGATGTTGAAAACAAAACACGACTGATTTACAATGTATAAAGTTTCTTATAGCCTTCAATATTTATAGACCCATCTAAAATTATTAGGCAAATGGTATAAGATTGTGGGTAAATGAGGTAACCATCAGGCATAAATCACACCCATCAGGTTGGATACCTTTAGTTTCAACAGTTCTTGACCGATACGACATCCCCGGTGTACCCTTTCACAAGATATATGTGCAAAAACAGATAATAAATCAATAGCACAATCAAATACTCATTAATGAAAACCAAAATAAAAAATAAAAAAACAAACAAAAAAATAAGTAAATCGAACTCCATTTGTAAAGTTCTTCTATTAAAAGATCACCCGAATGTGTCTATCTAGAAAAATCGCATCAGGAAAATAACGTGTCAAATATATGAAAGAAAAGTACACGGAGAAAAGAAACATTTCAAAATGGAATAGAAATAAAGAAGAGACGCCAAAATGGATGAATATTTTAAGCGCTATATAAGAAGCTAAAAGCTATCAAAATAGACATAAGACAAAGGCATAAAATTAAAAACTATGTATTTCAACACAAATAATGACTTTCTCAAATATTGCAACTAAAACAGCGGGACATTTGCGCCACATTATAGATAGTACGATGCGCAAACACAAATTCATAGACGATGCACAAAGTGAATGCTATTATCAAAGCCGCCTCGGCGTCAAATATCTATTTTTGCATCTCAACACATCACCACTGCCATTCACCATCAGCCCCATCGAGACGCCATAATAAATGCGCATTCAAAAAACCATGCCAAAGCGATTTCTTTCATGTGTTAATTCTCAACATCGATACATAACCTCGCAAAATGTTTCCATTTCATTCAACAAATCGCTATTAATGCACAAAACGATCTGATACTATAGATGGGGGGAAAATAAATTGTATATACCACGAGATGGGAAACCTAATACCCATTCAGCGAGATGGAAAAAGCGACGCAGAGCCTGTGAAGAGGGCAGGAAAAGCCTGCCAAAGGTAAATTAGCACAGGAAGATGGGAAACTAAATAAAATTACTACTTTATCGATGCCGATCGAATAAACCATTTATTTATATCACGGCGGCGGCGGTAAAAGCTCTCAAGTCCACCTATATCGAAAGTTCCGATTTTCACAAAAAGAGATCCTTTAGAAAAAGAGAAAAAAAAAATGGTCAAAAAGAAGAAACTAACAAGTTAGGAACACAGAGAGAGAGAAACTTCCAGGAAAAAACAGAACAAAAAAAAATGAATAACGATTACATAAAATAGTGCAAATATGATAAGAAAAAGAAATGCGAATGCATAATAAACATTACGAGAAAAAACATTAAAATTGATAAATAAACGTATAAAATTGGAAGGAAATCAACCAACATTGATGTAAATTATAAAGAGGTAAAATCCCTCAGAAAAATGCAGAAAGAAGAGAATTGTAGAGAAGGCAAATGTGCAATCAATTCCCCTATAATATATGCCGTAAATAACACAACAATAAATTTCATCCATGCAAAGATATTGCCTTTCGTGGTAACCGCGAGCACTTTTTCTTTGATAGAAAATACCTCCCGGACAACAATACCGAACTCATTTTTGCAGCTGAAACCCTTCGTCAATGAATTAAACGTGTGTATATATATATATATATATATATATATATATATATATATATATATATATATATATATATATATATATATATATATTTATTTATTTATTTATTTATGTATTTACAGCAAGCTGACAATAATAAAACTCACCGAAGAAGGAATAATATTATTCAGAGAAACGCCAATGTATTCCATTTCACGTTTCAATCGTTCGGCGGCCGCTTCCTTTCTGAAAATTGATGCGACAATTAAGGCAGAGCGCAACAATCAAAATGCAGCCACCTCTTCTAAGATTCCCTTTCTTTCGCATTGACTTTTAATACAGTCTATTTTATTTAATTTTCAATCCTCTTTCATTTCAACATAACCAATTTAAAAAAAAAAATTAATTCCTGAACTATTCATTCCAATTCTCACTGCTAACGCTTACTTCTACTTCTATGCCGATTTTCCTAGTCCATCTTCGTTCCCTCCTCCCCTCTCAATTCATCGTGATCTTATCTCAATAGAAAGCCTTTAAGAAAAAAAAAAAACATCTTCCAGCATTCTTCCAAGAAATCTCTCCAATGGTAACTGAAAACTCCAAACACATAGAAAATTCCCGAAAAATTTGCACAAACAAAAAGCGATTATTGTCGTTGCTTTCTAACTCGTAAACATAAAAGAGCGCGTGCTTGCACCACTAAGCGATGCTCTAGAAAGATCACTGTACCCCCCCCCCATCTACATTTCGCATCACCTTTCTGCTCTTGTACAGCTGCTCAATCAATAAATAAACCAAAACAAAACATACAAAAAAAAAAATAAAATAAAATAAAATAAAAAAGAACAGTAACGCATCTCCATTGAAAGAATGGTCATCTTAACTTCAGTATAACTCCCAAAATATTCCCTTAAACTTGCGTGAAACTAAACAATCTCAACGTTGTGAGTAATACTGCCTCAGAACATTGTAAACGCCGAACTTCCGTGGAGTGGTCCGTTTCGTGGTACTTTGCTTGCCTCGTTTCCTTTTTCGTTTCAATGAACTTTTCATCTCAATATTAACAACTCTAGAACGATTGATCGCAGTCTGTGAACGGGTAACCATACGACGTGTCGTAATCTTTGTACCCAATGGCATTATTTAACTGATCGACTGATCACAGTACAACAATAATCGATCAATCAATAATATTCCTCTCAAAATAGATCAAATGCAGCATCAAGCAGATTCACACGGCTCGATGTTTTAATCTCCAATATAGGTTAGTGACGAATAAATTCCTCAATATGATGTAATCCATTCGCCTCAAATAAAAATCAAAATTGCGTCCATACTTGAATTAATGCAATTCGGATCAATACGCCACATTCCTCATATACTACACTAATCACTATTTCATCGATATATTTTTTAAAATATTCACTAATGAATTGAAATATCATCTGCAATTAATTTCCATCTAGTAATCCTATTCGGATCCCTCAATTCAAGAAAGGATTTACTCAACAGCACCCATCATCTTTCAACACTATCATTTACAGCCTTCATCAAATGCTGCCGAATGACTAGCCTCACTCTAGCATTCACCACAAATGTGTTCCATTTTCGATCGATAACATTTCGCTTACATCTATAACAATCTTTCATTGCTTCTTCCTATAATAAAGTGAAAGCTTTCACTAAATTAGTAGAAAACTAATAAAACTATAAATATACAAAAGATTTCGATAAAATATCTTTGAATTAAGAAATATTAAAAAAAAAAATCTTTTCTAGAAATGTTCTTTTTCAGTACTCCTCTAAAGCATTTTCTTTCAGAATTTTCAATGTCATAAATGTGGACTTTCTCTTTCCTTTTCCACTACACAATTATTTCACATAATCCCTTTCAAAACACTAAAAAATTTATAATTCCCACTAAAAAATCGACATCACCTGAAATATTAAACGGTTCACGCAGGCAATCACGACAGGTGCACATACACACTCAACGTAAATAAACTAAGAACCACAAAACAAGTCAATAATCAAGCTAAAATAATCTCGCATCAATTCAACAGCCACCACATTTCCAATTTTCTCATATAACACACAAAACGGCGCCACTCAATCGTTTGCGTCAACATGCACAAAACGTTCAAAAAATGCATCTCTTTGCTACGGTGCACTAGAGAAGAAAACAACACGAAATATCATTCAGATGTAAGCTAGGCGGCTGATTGCTTTCCCTTTGCGCCGACTCAAAATATACAGTGAGTGCACTCACATCGTCAACATCTAAAACTCTATATGCATTACATACATATATATATATATATATATATATATATATATATATATATATATATATATATATATATATATATATATATATATATATATATATATATGCATATTATTTTCTTTTCCAATAAAACAAGACAAGGCATCAGAATTCAATTATAAATTTTTTTTTCACCCAACAGCGCACTCTTCAGCTTCTTTCCTAATCTATCAACAAACATTTCATTCGCTACCCGATCCATAACTGGTCAAGGTGTTATAAGTAAAGATATAGAGCTAAGATAAAAGAACAGGAATACTGAATGAACTTTACCTAATTATTAAAAATGAGAATCTGTTTAATTCTCGTTCTATTTTCCGTTTTTCATCAACGAAATACCACATCAAAACAGAAGACCGATCGACCACAGAATCAATACACAATAAATAGCTACAGGAAACAATAAATCAGTAAATTCCACAACTTCTCAACAATTATACTGCATCTCCGATATCAGTCTTAAGCTCGCAGATACCAAATGAAATGCGATTTTCCAAAAAAATACCGATGTTTACTGCATAATAAATTCGTAATGAAAGAAAAGATTGCTTAGCACAAATGATATCTTAGGATATATCTTTGCGCAAAGATGTGCCAATATTAGCACTACTCTTACGGCAGAAAATCTTTCAAGAAAATGTGTTACAAAAATAGGAAGAAAACAGCAATTAAAGATGGAAAGCACAGTTTACTATTATTATTATTATTATTATTATTATTATTATTATTATTATTATTATTATTATTATTATCATTATTATTATTATTATTATTTTACAGAATACACCTAGCAACAGGGGGATTTCACAGAGGATTTCAAAGTCATCCACCTTCATTGGGTCACTCATTTGACAATAAAAATCCCTCAAAAAAAAAATTGACTGAATCGTCTTATTAATACAACAGCGGTTCCATCAGACCTAGCATCACTGAGAACGTTATCCCCCTTTTAGCTTCAAATATTTTTCACTGAACCCCTTCACCTCCCCCCTACCCCCATCTTCGACAATAAACATACAAAAAATATTCATCAAGACGATGTGAACATATCATACCCTTGTAACATAAATAATAGCGCAACGTCAAACAACTTGTTCCTAATCAACGATACAATACCTTCGCTCTCCATAAACGAATCGACAATATGCAAATTCGGCTAGACTTCGAGGAAACAGATGCAAATTTTTTCAAAATCTAAGAAGGATGAGGTTGAAAAGAAAGAGGGGAATATGGGAACGGATAAAGGTGCTCACTCCCCACTGGGAAACCGCATGCGAACAAATGTCCTCACTCTCTGTTGCATTCAATTTTCGCGAAATGAAAACAGAAAAAAATCTAAAGCTTACTTCTTGTCCTCTGCTGCCTTTCGTTTCAGTTGTTCCCCTAACGCTGCCAGCACTGACACGAACTTCTCCACTAGCATCGCGTGCTGACATTTCGGGCAGAACCAATCGTCGTCCGGTACGTACCATAGCATCGGTCGGAGACACCACGTATGCCAAGCTTCATCGCACATGTCACAAAGAAGCAGCTGCAACTTCCCACAGCATAAATGACGTGTTACCCATACATCCACTCATACTTTCTTTCAGATATGGGCAAGATCCTTGCCGCTTCTCATTTAGGAAGGAGGATGCGAAGGGGCGGTGGGAGGGGGGAAGTATGGAGAATCCCGCACAGCAGCCAGGAAATGTAGACTTGTGTTGAAAAATTGGGGAAAGGCAAAGGGTAGTGATAAACACACCGATAGAAACATACAGTGAAAAGCGTTTAAAAATGCAGCTCATCAACGCACTAATCAATATACAAAATCTTTAGTTTTTCGTGCAATTTTTAAGGATGTCTGTCAATTTATTATTATTCACAAAGCGTTAAAAGCATCTAAACCATATCTGGTAAGAAAACCAAGCTTGTTGGTTAACATCCACGGCGCATTTGTCCGTAGGAGAAAACATTAGTATATCGGCGCTCATGGAATGCCAAAATACTCGAGAAAACTTCAAAATGTTAGAAAGAACCCCAACGCACACGAGATCGCAATCGCACAAATACGCAAAGCCACGGATCCTATTCTTCTGTAGCCAGCGTCACGGATCCTCTTCCCCCTCATCCTCGACGGAAATTCCTCATTTGTTGAAAAAATATTGACAAATAATTCCAATAGCAATTAAAAAGCAGCTTTAATAAAAGCAATGTAGTAAAAGATATAGAAAGACTCAGCAGCAATTCATAAAAAGAAATGATTGCTGCTAAATTGGTTCAGGGAAAGATGGTGGTAATAAACCGCCGAAGAAAAAGGAAACTATCTTTGGCAAATATATAAAAACAGCGTAGTTATAAACAGCAAAAACAAATAAAATTTTCCATCAGTAAAATATTCCTTACTTCATTATCGCGCCACCAATATTCTTCAAATGTGACATCGACTAGTACATGAGGGAAAACTCAAATCCACTCACCACTTCAGGGTTCGAGCTTTTATCGCACTTTTTGCATTTTGTCTCATCGGTGGCCCTCTTTCTCTCCTTCTTTATATCCTTTTCTTCTCCGCTATCGCACTCCTCCTCTTCTTCCATATCATCAGGATCGAATAAACCTCCTCTTCCTGTCTTCTTCTGTCTATGACGACCTATTCTGTTACGTCGACCCTTCCTTAAATAGTTAGATTCACCGATTCGCAAATTTGCTGTGTTCCAGATAAGCACTGAATTTTATATAAATGTAGTGAGGGAAGCATAACTGTAGAATTCATTCTCTTCTTACGAGAAATCGTTCCCACTGTCTCCCTAACCTTCAGTTCTTCCAACACCCCTCCCCTTGCCGTTACCTTCACCATCCTGCTATGACACCTGAATGATTCTATCAGCTGAAACAAGGATGAAGGAAGGATGTTCTAGATTCTAGAAGAATACTTCAGTGCTTGCCCTCTTCTTCAGTAGTAATAAATTTTGCTCCTCTAACTTAGATAGATAAACTTTTATCTATCTTTTTCAACGAAAGCCACTCATTGTTAGCGAGTAATAATATGGCATACTCGTTTTTCAAGCAAACAAATATCGTCATAAACACCACCATCAGATACTTCCTTTCGACTTCATGTCATTTTTATGCATATGAGGAAACAAAAAACAAACAAAAACAAATAAACACAAACCCATGAATGCGTTTCTTTATCTCAGAAAGCGGCATAAATTCATCGTCAGATGAATCAACAACTTCCTCGCTTCCTTCATCTAACAAAAACTCCTCTCCATCACTACCGTCATGCTCATCCACATCATCTTCTTCCTCACTTTCCTATAATTCATTCCGATCAAATATTCTCTGAGACAAATTATTTCAAAAAATTCAACAACGCTATTCCATTATGCGGCCGATAAAAGAGAGAATCGTATTAGTAAAATAACTGAATATAAATACGACTAAAAACCCTCTAAAAAACTGATACACTATCATGCCAATTAATCAACAAGTGCACGGCTATCCTAAAAGAAGCAAAGCAAAAATCACTTCGTGAACGATGCAAGCGCGATATTCACATTCATTTCCTTCGAAATTTTACGACTATTGCAAGAATTATCGATCAATAAGCATTTAAAATATCAAAGTGAACGCCATAAACCTACAAATTTTTACGAGAAAATCCACAACAATCAAATAAATCAACAAGCAAACTTTGGTGAATTAAATCAATAAATATACTTTGGTGTAATAAATCAAATAAATCAACAATAATCAAATAAATCAACAAACAAATAAATCACAAATAAAATAAAAACAAATAGATTACCAATGGGATGGTAGGCTTTATAGGTTGGTGAATATCTGCCGGCCTCGTATCCTTCTTCGGAGGACGTCCTCTCTTTCTCTTCACCACCTCACCCTCCACTTTCTCTGCTCGCTTTTTGACCGGTGTCGTTAACTCTTTCAGATGAGTGATTGCCGCATTACGTGCGCTACGTCGCGGCAATATGCGACGGTCAATCTGTAATATCCTCACCAGTTTTCAATAGCCATATATAAGCAATCTTCCCCTGATTGTGGGCCGAGTAAGGTGATTTTCTCTCTTATTGGAAAACGGGAAAGGCGATCGTCTGTTTTATGTGCGGAGGTCGAAGCCAACTCTCTTAACCAATTGGGAATACAAAAAAAAAAAAAAATGTTTCCAGCAATTGCACCCGTATATACCGGACAATAAAACGATTATAGTCATAAAGTGGTGTTCGCAACACAAGAATTTCGAAACTAAAGCTTAAGGCTGACGATGGCAAATGAATGTGCAAAATTAAATAGTCTCCGCAAATATAATATAATATAAGTAATAACACTTGTTTTGCGGACGCATGATCGATAGATGTAATGGTATAACAATTTTTTGGTTATGACCATGTAATGCGTCGAATAGAGATGGAATAATAATTTATATTGACGTTTCGGCTCTTTCAGCCATATTCATAGCACCCAACCTCAAACTTGGGTAAGTAAACCACCTCAGGTAACTAAATCATCTCTACTCGACGCATTACATAGTTAAACGAAAAAACTTATACTATTATATAATAATATAATAAATTGTCATTCATTAATGAAAAGTGAACACAGAATCATGAATCAGGAGAACGAATGAATCATATATGGTGTGCTTTGTTTCTGCTTCCAGAATATATATGAAAATTATCTCTGCACTACATCTTAGAGGACAAACTATCAAAGACGCAACTAAAGTGAGATAATCTTGAGGGCTATGGAAAGGTAACATGAAGTTAACATAACGACTAAAATTGCAGACATAATTTGCATATTAAAGCGCAAAATTAAGCTCATAAAACACATTCAATTCTTGTCATAAATTCTTACTTCCTAACATTCAAATCAACAAGATAGACTTTATTAATGAAAATAAACACTGCAAAGGTAAAATAAAGCCCAGAAAGGTAGAAAAATTTGTCTTATGCACTCTTCCATACTTATTAGATATAGTTCAACATCCTTTCACTAAAAGGTTATCAATCATTTTTTCGCATTCATCAAAAATTTGCTTCCGTTACCTTTCATAGGCGTTCCTATTCAACATAAAGAGGCCATACTTTAATATTTTAAAATAAAACACACAAAAAAAATATTATAGATATGTATAAAAGACTCACAAATGGTCTTAATTCACTGGGGATATCCACTGATTCATCGGACTTATCCTCTATCAGTTCTTCTTTTTTCGTTTCCATTACTGCTTCCTTTTTCTTTCCTTTCGGCGTCTTCAGCTCTTTCTTCTAAACAAATCGTTCTTCACTACTTATTCATCGACAACATTCACAGTCGGGCAATTGTCACACTACAATTCCGAGCGAATTGCCCTACATACCTTCTTCTTCAACCAATCCCCTCAAAGAAGCCTGGGGAAATCCTCGGACATAATTCAAGCTTATACAATAGGTCTACATCTCAAAGATACATTGCAACAATCAACTCAGTAACACTCATAATAAAAGACGCGCATCTATTTAATACCAATTGACTGCTTAAAGGCGACTGAAATTTATGAGAAGAAATTCAAAAACAAACGCATTACAGCAATATCTGAGGACAAAACCCTCGTTCACTCACACTTCTGGAGTGCTACATAAGTATAACTCGCCCTACGCAAATAACAAACAAAAATAGCTACTCCATCGAATACAAACTACACAATAAAAAGTATATAAGTTTAGCCCGAAATACGCATTCAAGCCTAAAATATGCCAAGCAAACCTGAAATACGCTTCAAATAAGCTGAATTTATTTGCATTATTATCAGCTCCATTAAACAAATAGGCTCTGGCTTCATGAAGCGCAATTTCGCTATTTCAGTGACTAATGATCGTCAAATCGATCATCAATACTGCCATCTCTATCGATGAACAATAATCTATCTTAGCACCTCTGCATCAAATAATCCAATAATATCTCATTAAGTGATAAAAAATGATTGGCAGCTATGATATCTATCAACGAGTGATCTATGACAATAAGTGTTCAATTATAATCAAAAGAGTTTTTGTGACCTCTATGACCTCCGTCTTGCCTAACAAGTTGTTCTGCTCACATTTGTGTTGAATTTGAGTTGATTTCCCCATGCCTTCAGGGCTATAGTCGAAGATATAAATATGCTGCGGTCTTGCTTGCTAATCAGTGTGTGTTTCTTATCGTCTCGTGCTTCTTGTGTTCGTAGTAAACGAGCTTCGCTACTTCGCTAAGGTATTCCACACATCAGAAACGATCGCATTAACCAAACACACTTTTCCCACGGTTATCCCTCCCCCTCCCCCCCGTAAAAACAGTCCATTAAATTGTGTCAATTTAAAAAACACTTACCACCTTAATAGAAGATTCATCTTGAAAAGTGTCAACAAAAGTCCCTTTCTTAGATGTGAATTTAAAATCACCCACAGTGATGGATGAATCACCCGATGACGTCATGCCGTTCACGCTCACTTTTGAGTGCACTGAAAACATCGATGAATCATCAAATCGCATCAAATTTCATCATCAAAGAAAAAAAGACCACCTCAAATAGCACAAAAATGGCATGAATGTTGAAAGAACAAGATTCGTCAATATCGCATTAATCGAAATTACTTCTATTCAGCTTTTAATATACCGAAAAAAAAATATATACCTAAAAAAATGGAAATGAATATCTTTTTGACGGATTTTTGCACTAACTTATTCAGATATGATTTGTATGTGAAAGGTTCGAGAATGTATTCGTTTTATATGGTGATATTGGGTCTTAAATTCGAAATCTTACAATCTCTGTATCCCCCTCCATCTTTGAAAAATAAACTCAGTACTTGCAACCATCAACTCTTCCTTCAAAACTTTACCACTCATCCAAATCTGCAATATTGAAACTCCGTTGCCAACGTTTGAATGCTATTCGACAATTCCACCTCAACCAATAGTTCTTTTGCCCCAATGGCCAAAACATTTCAATACATCAAACGGTTACATGTCGCATTGCTCTCCCGGACGATAGTTTATCGGGAATCACCATTTATAACTGAGTTGGAAAATTTTAACCATTAAATAATAAAAAAACATATAATAATTTATACAGTCAATAAAGCAAATCTTAGTGAACTAAACAATAAAGGAACATCAAAAATGACCTTCACTCTTAATCGGATTTAAAGAAGTCGATTTCAACTTTTCAACAAGAGCTTCCAATTCGTCCTTTGATCTGAAAGAAAAAAACCCCTCGATATGTAAATGAGCTATATCAAAATCTACGTAAAATTAGGCAGCAGTGGATAAAACATTTAAAAAAAAAATTCCAACACGACTATCTCTCTCTAATCTCCAATGTAATGCCGATGAACAGCAAATGAAAGAAAAAAATCTACTATCTACTCTCACTGCGATGCGGTTATACTAGTACGATTAGATGTAATCATCTTATCATATCTCGCAGATAACATTTCCAGATAAAGCAACGAACATAGTTGTTCAGGCTAAGATTCGCCGATCCAAATATGGCATTAAGCGAATTTGTTCTGAATGAAACAGCTCTTAGTTCTTCATTAATGGTATCCTATCCGCAAATAATATCCTCAAACATACTTGGCAATAAGATTCCATGATCCACCCGAATGGTCATCCTCTTCTTCACAATAGACACGAATACTCAACTCAGCATCTTGTTGATACCAATATGCGAGACCATCTTTGTCGAATCCAACCGGTAATAAACGTAAATCACTCGCTTTCGATGAATTCATTATCTGAATAAGAGCCCAATTTCCTCGATTGTTTTATCACTTCAAACCTACTAAATTTCCCATTTTATTACATTTTCAAAGAGTGATGTATGATATGGCATGTTTTAAAAACTTGCTTAAAAATTCAAATAACACATTAAATTCTCCTCAAATCCTTTAGTAGAACATATAAAACTATTGTGAACGGCAGCGGCCGTAAACAGTACACTGAATGCAGGCAGAGGGCAGAGCAGATAATCGTCTGTAGATGACGATATACGACAGCATAAGGGATATAGAAGAAGCAGCTTATGGGCGAGCACAATCGCCCCAAAAACGAGTAGAACCAAACACTAAAGACATACAAACGGGCCGAAGGCCGACTTATATATACCCCAGATATCGCCTGGGACGGCAGATAAACACACGTGAAGAACAATAAACGAGAATCGACTATATGAATTAATTTGATCACTGCAGTGTTAGATCAGAAACAGATATTTTGGGCTGGCTCTTTGGTGTCATACCTAACAAAACCCCAACAAACTGAAAGTAGATCTTCTATTGAAAGTAGATCTTGTTTTGTGCTAGAAGATCATGATAGACTATCAGCCGGCAGATAATAACACTGGTCGGCAATGGAAACACAAAGAACAAACGGCCTATGATTTCACTACCAAAGGATGTATACACAAAAAGTTTAAAAGACTGTAAGTCATAATCGAATGTAGCAACAAACAGCAGTGTATATGTACGAATATAAAGTAATATAGAAAAAGAAACTAAAATCAAACAACTTAAAGAAAAGAGTAAATAAAGATATTTCGACTCTAATTTTCGACATTCTTTATATAGGTCATAGATGGGAATATTCTACATTCACGTCCCTCAACAAGCACATATACAAATGAATTGTTGTTGACTAACATTCTCTTTGAATTTGATGTTATGATCGAATTGACTTTCACATAACGCTTTCAGGACCGCCAATTTGGTAGCAGCAGGTGCATGAAGATAGCCATATCTCTCGATATGAAGGCATTCACTTTCCAATGAAGGCGTTATTGAGCAATATTTGACGAGAAACTTCTCCCAAACATCTGCACGAGCCGATTTGAAATTCAATTTGCGTAACAATGTCAGATGGAGATCAATCAACTCACGATCCACTGAAACGTATTTCGGCTCATTATTTGAAACATCTATCAGCATTCCCTCATTCCATTCTCCTCTCTCCTTTCAACTCCAAAAAATGGCTACGGAATATTATTCGAATTCAACGTCGATTACTACGTTGCTCAGGGACATAGCCAGAAACTTTCCCGTTGGTGATGGAAAAGGTAGAGAGATGGTAGAATATTCGTCACGGGTAACGCTCTCATACTATTTCTACACTACTTGTATTTCTTTGATAGCTTGTACATTTCCCCCTCTTTATGCTATCCAGAATTTAAGAAAGATAGCAGTTGATGATTCTCCCCATTATGATCGACATCAGGCTACTATAACAGTTTAGTAGGTCAACAACTCTTCAATAGTATAATAACCACAATTAACCCAAAACGCATTTGTGACTTTGGAAATGCTTGAATAGGCCCTCGGACAATCCGATGAGTTAACAGATCGATTGCACCTTCAAACAGTTTGGATAGAATCCGGAACAACCTGAATGAGTCCTGGAAAGGCTCGGACTAACTTTGGAAAGATCCGTATGGATCTTAGAAACAACTTTAGTAGACTTTGTAGTAACTCAGCGCAAAACAAATAAGGAATCAATGAGAAAAGCAATGAAACAATGTAACGATAAGAATTCAATATTAACCTAGTTATACCCTATGCATATCAAAGTAATTCAATCGAATTAAGTCCACTCATCTCCAAAAAAAAAAAAAATAATAATAATAATAACGGAGGAATAAGGGGAAAAAAATCGCGAAGAAACCAACCTCTTCCAGTATCATGAAAACTGGTAAGGAGCCGTTCCAACTTGGTAAAGTGTTGTGGTTTAATACCGAGAAATGCGCCAAACTTATTGAAAAAACTGCATACAATCGCAAATGAGGGATCGCTATAGAGTTGTTGTATAGCCCGTTGAGAGGTTTCACTCGCTTCACTTGTTACGCTCTTAGATTTCACATCATCAACATTCATCAATTTCTGAAATATCGTCACAATCGCAAGATCAAAGATCAATCGTTTCTATCTGCCTGTCCACGTTATATACATCCCAATAGATAAGCACGACCGTTCCCATTTGCATATTTAATTAAAATATAGCCAAGAAGTCGCTTATTTCTTGCAAACTGTCATGAATGATGCAAAAAAAAAAAGAAAATAAATACTGTTTTCGTAGCTCAGTGAACGCCAATCATTTTCAACGAATTTAAACTTATTTTGCAATACGTTCACTATATACAGTATCAGTGAACGAGATACAGTATTTTTTCGCTTATAACTCATAGCATTCATAACATTCGCTGCTTTCTGGAAGTACATGTATCTATCAGAGGCTTATGCAGATTAGGCAGCATACGTTAAGCCATAGATCGGATAAAAACATTGGACTTAGCAAGCACAAGTACCAATTTTTTAGGTTCTGCATCCGCATTATTCCGCTTGATAATTGAAACACTGCTTCAAGTAAAAAAAAAAAAAATACTCTAAATCATTAGAATATCTTTTGCTTTCTTATTTCCTCTTTCCCTCACTTCTGGATTTACAATTATCTACAAAAATTTACCACTTGCAATATGAGAAAAATTGTGATAGAGGATGGCAATTCTCTTATACTATCCTCTTAAGCGTTCATTCAAATAAAACGATACGCATCAATGAATTCGCCAAACGATACTAAAGCGAACCTGTTCGAATCATTGAAAAACATTAAAAATCAGCAATAACTGCGCATCTTTAATGCAACAACCTTTAATGTTCTATTCTAACGTATTTTTCCCCTTCACATATAAGTGCAAATATGCGCATCCGCCATGAATTCGATCGATTAAATACAATCGCACTCCATCTTATTCGTCACTGTATATACTCTCATCGAATTGTTTTATTGCTTAAGACAAGGTTTCCACCGTTCCCAAAAATACTAAATTACAATGTCTATGAAACTTCTAATTTAAGTAAGCCAACTCAACGACCATTAAACAAAAGGCATGAAATCAGTTAATCAAGGCCGCTAGCAGGAAGCCCTTTAAATAATTGAGCTGAATACGTTGCTCCCAGGTTAAAAGCTGGGGCTTCCACTTTGGATTTTTTGTGGGCGAGTGAGAGGATGGGATCGGGGAAAGGGCAGGAAACGGAAAAGAGGGAGGCAGAGATCGAAGGAGGGGCGAGCAGGAAGGCAGAGGAAAGGAGACGAGGGAAAAGAGAAAAGTGGAAGATAAAGGGGAAGGGGAGGAAAGGGAGAGGGGGAGGGGAGGGAAAGGAGAAGGGGAATGAGGAAGTAAGGGAAAGGGTAAAACAGAGTAGAAGTGAAGATGGAAGGAAGATGGAAGGAATTAGTGGATCAGAAGCTAAAACACTGCAAAATATAGCTACGCTCCTTTCCCTGTAAAGCTCAAAACATTCGAAATCGGCACCATAACCACGAACCTAACATGTGCCTATTGGAAACGAGTTCAATCCGATATAGTCCTGAATGTGTTAAAGCCGATCACCAAACCATTATCAGGGTTGAGCTCCGTTCAACTCTATATAGCTGTAGAATAAATCCTGTCCAGCCTTCGGTCTAAACAGTCAGAGAGTATATCCAGCTCCGGTCCTAGTCGCCAGTGAAATCCAGATTAGATGTAACCCTACATTTCAAAAATTAATCGACGTTTTTTAGATAAACAAACCTCATTTGGTGGCTTTTCATCTTGATTATCAACGGTGTCTTCTATAGCATCTTCATTCCCCACGGGCTCCTGTTTGATCGATTCCGTATTGCCCGTAGGCGAAGATGCATCTTCACTCATATCCATTAATTCGACAACCTTATGAGCATCGCAAAAAGATACGAATCTTACTGAAATATGTTTAACTCTCTAGTAGCATAGAGGCAGCTGAAAGAAGTTACGATAAGGAATCGGTCGCATGAAGTCACCTATGGAGATTATCTTTGAGGTCTGGTACTACAAGCATAGAATATATATATATATATATATATATATATATATATATATATATATATATATATATATATATATATATATATATATATATATATATATATATATATGGAGCGGATTATGTTTGGAGTCGGAGTTCATAAGGAGAGTTCCCAAACACTCAAATATTAGATTTTTGAGTAACGAAAAATTCTGACCTTATTCACTTTATCCGAACGGTTAGAATTTTTTAATGCTTCAAAATTTGCATATTCGAAAACTACGCTAATATACCCTCATAGTAGCTTAGCAATTTCACAAATGTCCACTCACTTGAGAAAGAATAGAAGACAAGAGGAAGAGGATAAGAGTTTTTCTATTATTTCAAAAAATAAACAAGACATTTGACATTCCAACTTCAAAAATTATCAATTGCGAAATATAAGATTCGCATGAGAATATTCAGCATTCATCTCAAATTATAGAGATGATTTAAATCGATTTAGTCACATACTAATCACAACAACTCTTCGGATACCTCAAACACAAAAATATGCAAAAAGTACACCATTACACTATTAAAATGTTTACATTTGAAATGAAATTTACATAAGAAAGTTGTGTCATTCATTAAAAAAACATAGTCGTCTAAATAGATAATATTATATAAGTAAAGATGAAGGTTCTCACTGTCCAATTCCCAGTATCAGTCATGACTATGGCAGATTTTAATTGTTAGCAAAATAAGTTAAGTGTGTTTCCACTATAGCCTCACACCTCATGTACTGACGAATGCCGGGTTCAACTCCGAATGTACCAACGAATACTAGGTTCGATCCGAATGTACCAACGAATACTAGGTTCAACTCCGAATGTACCAACGAATACTAGGTTCAACTCCGAATGTACCAACGAATACTAGGTTCAACTCCGAATGTACCAACGAATACTAGGTTCAACTCCGAATGTACCAACGAATACTAGGTTCAACTCCGAATGTACCAACGAATACTAGGTTCAACTCCGAATGTACCAACGAATACTAGGTTCAACTCCGAATGTACCAACGAATACTAGGTTCAACTCCGAATGTACCAACGAATACTAGGTTCAACTCCGAATGTACCAACGAATACAAGGTTCAACTCCGAATGTACCAACGAATACTAGGTTCGATCCGAATGTACCAACGAATACTAGGTTCAACTCCGAATGTACCAACGAATACTAGGTTCAACTCCGAATGTACCAACGAATACTAGGTTCGATCCGAATGTACCAACGAATACTAGGTTCAACTCCGAATGTACCAACGAATACTAGGTTCAACTCCGAATGCACCAACGAATACTAGGTTCGATCCGAATGTACCAACGAATACCAGGTTCAACTCCGAATGTACCAACGAATACTAGGTTCAACTCCGAATGTACCAACGAATACTAGGATCGATCCGAATGTACCAACGAATACTAGGTTCAACTCCGAATGTACCAACGAATACTAGGTTCAACTCCGAATGTACCAACGAATACTACGTTCAACTCCGAATGTACCAACGAATACTAGGTTCAACTCCGAATGTACCAACGAATACTAGGTTCGATCCGAATGTACCAACGAATACTAGGTTCAACTCCGAATGTACCAACGAATACTAGGTTCAACTCCGAATGTACCAACGAATACTAGGTTCAACTCCGAATGTACCAACGAATACTAGGTTCATCCGAATGTACCAACGAATACTAGGTTCAACTCCGAATGTACCAACGAATACTAGGTTCAACTCCGAATGTACCAACGAATACTAGGTTCAACTCCGAATGTACCAACGAATACTAGGTTCAACTCCGAATGTACCAACGAATACTAGGTTCAACTCCGAATGTACCAACGAATACTAGGTTCAACTCCGAATGTACCAACGAATACTAGGTTCAACTCCGAATGTACCAACGAATACTAGGTTCAACTCCGAATGTACCAACGAATACTAGGTTCAACTCCGAATGTACCAACGAATACTAGGTTCAACTCCGAATGTACCAACGAATACTAGGTATCCGAATGTACCAACGAATACTAGGTTCAACTCCGAATGTACCAACGAATACTAGGTTCAACTCCGAATGTACCAACGAATACTAGGTTCAACCGAATGTACCAACGAATGGTTCAACTCCGAATGTACCAACGAATACTAGGTTCAACTCCGAATGTACCAACGAATACTAGGTTCGAATGTACCAACGAATACTAGGTTCAACTCCGAATGTACCAACGAATACTAGGTTCAACTCCGAATGTACCAACGAATACTAGGTTCATCCGAATGTACCAACGAATACTAGGTTCAACTCCGAATGTACCAACGAATACTAGGTTCAACTCCGAATGTACCAACGAATACTAGGTTCATCCGAATGTACCAACGAATACTAGGTTCAACTCCGAATGTACCAACGAATACTAGGTTCAACTCCGAATGTACCAACGAATACTAGGTTCAACTCCGAATGTACCAACGAATACTAGGTTCAACTCCGAATGTACCAACGAATACTAGGTTCAACTCCGAATGTACCAACGAATACTAGGTTCGATCCGAATGTACCAACGAATACTAGGTTCAACTCCGAATGTACCAACGAATACTAGGTTCAACTCCGAATGTACCAACGAATACTACGTTCAACTCCGAATGTACCAACGAATACTATGTTCAACTCCGAATGTACCAACGAATACTAGGTTCAACTCCGAATGTACCAACGAATACTACGTTCAACTCCGAATGTACCAACGAATACTAGGTTCAACTCCGAATGTACCAACGAATACTAGGTTCAACTCCGAATGTACCAACGAATACTAGGTTCATCCGAATGTACCAACGAATACTAGGTTCAACTCCGAATGTACCAACGAATACTAGGTTCAACTCCGAATGTACCAACGAATACTAGGTTCAACTCCGAATGTACCAACGAATACTAGGTTCAACTCCGAATGTACCAACGAATACTAGGTTCAACTCCGAATGTACCAACGAATACTAGGTTCAACTCCGAATGTACCAACGAATACTAGGTTCAACTCCGAATGTACCAACGAATACTAGGTTCATCCGAATGTACCAACGAATACTAGGTTCAACTCCGAATGTACCAACGAATACTAGGTTCAACTCCGAATGTACCAACGAATACTAGGTTCAACTCCGAATGTACCAACGAATACTAGGTTCAACTCCGAATGTACCAACGAATACTAGGTTCAACTCCGAATGTACCAACGAATACTAGGTTCAACTCCGAATGTACCAACGAATACTAGGTTCAACTCCGAATGTACCAACGAATACTAGGTTCAACTCCGAATGTACCAACGAATACTAGGTTCAACTCCGAATGTACCAACGAATACTAGGTTCAACTCTGAATGTACGAATAGGTTCAACTCCGAATGTACCAACGAATACTAGGTTCAACTCCGAATGTACCAACGAATACTAGGTTCAACTCCGAATGTACCAACGAATACTAGGTTCAACTCCGAATGTACCAACGAATACTAGGTTCAACTCCGAATGTACCAACGAATACTAGGTTCAACTCCGAATGTACCAACGAATATTAGGTTCAACTCCGAATGTACCAACGAATACTAGGTTCAACTCCGAATGTACCAACGAATACTAGGTTCAACTCCGAATGTACCAACGAATACTAGGTTCAACTCCGAATGTACCAACGAATACTAGGTTCAACTCCGAATGTACCAACGAATACTAGGTTCAACTCCGAATGTACCAACGAATACTAGGTTCAACTCCGAATGTACCAACGAATATTAGGTTCAACTCCGAATGTACCAACGAATACTAGGTTCAACTCCGAATGTACGAATACTAGGTTCAACTCCGAATGTACCAACGAATACTAGGTTCAACTCCGAATGTACCAACGAATACTAGGTTCAACTCCGAATGTACCAACGAATACTAGGTTCAACTCCGAATGTACCAACGAATACTAGGTTCAACTCCGAATGTACCAACGAATACTAGGTTCAACTCCGAATGTACCAACGAATACTAGGTTCAACTCCGAATGTACCAACGAATACTAGGTTCAACTCCGAATGTACCAACGAATACTAGGTTCAACTCCGAATGTACCAACGAATACTAGGTTCAACTCCGAATGTACCAACGAATACTAGGTTCAACTCCGAATGTACCAACGAATACTAGGTTCAACTCCGAATGTACCAACGAATACTAGGTTCAACTCCGAATGTACCAACGAATACTAGGTTCAACTCCGAATGTACCAACGAATACTAGGTTCAACTCCGAATGTACCAACGAATACTAGGTTCAACTCCGAATGTACCAACGAATACTAGGTTCAACTCCGAATGTACCAACGAATACTAGGTTCAACTCCGAATGTACCAACGAATACTAGGTTCAACTCCGAATGTACCAACGAATACTAGGTTCAACTCCGAATGTACCAACGAATACTAGGTTCAACTCCGAATGTACCAACGAATACTAGGTTCAACTCCGAATGTACCAACGAATACTAGGTTCAACTCCGAATGTACCAACGAATACTAGGTTCAACTCCGAATGTACCAACGAATACTAGGTTCAACTCCGAATGTACCAACGAATACTAGGTTCAACTCTGAATGTAAAAACGAATACTAGGTTCAACTCCGAATGTACCAACGAATACTAGGTTCAACTCCGAATGTACCAACGAATACTAGGTTCAACTCCGAATGTACCAACGAATACTAGGTTCAACTCTGAATGTAAAAACGAATACCAGGTTCAACTCCGAATGTACCAACGAATACTAGGTTCAACTCCGAATGTACCAACGAATACTAGGTTCAACTCCGAATGTACCAACGAATACTAGGTTCAACTCCGAATGTACCAACGAATATTAGGTTCAACTCCGAATGTACCAACGAATACTAGGTTCAACTCCGAATGTACCAACGAATATTAGGTTCAACTCCGAATGTAGCAACGAATACTAGGTTCAACTCCGAATGTACCAACGAATACTAGGTTCAACTCCGAATGTACCAACGAATACTAGGTTCAACTCCGAATGTACCAACGAATACTAGGTTCAACTCCGAATGTACCAACGAATACTAGGTTCAACTCCGAATGTACCAACGAATACTAGGTTCAACTCCGAATGTACCAACGAATATTAGGTTCAACTCCGAATGTACCAACGAATACTAGGTTCAACTCCGAATGTACCAACGAATACTAGGTTCAACTCCGAATGTACCAACGAATACTAGGTTCAACTCCGAATGTACCAACGAATACTAGGTTCAACTCCGAATGTACCAACGAATACTAGGTTCAACTCCGAATGTACCAACGAATATTAGGTTCAACTCCGAATGTACCAACGAATACTAGGTTCAACTCCGAATGTACCAACGAATACTAGGTTCAACTCCGAATGTACCAACGAATACTAGGTTCAACTCCGAATGTACCAACGAATACTAGGTTCAACTCCAAATGTACCAGCGAATATTAGGTTCAACTCCGAATGTACCAACGAATACTAGGTTCAACTCCGAATGTACCAACGAATACTAGGTTCAACTCCGAATGTACCAACGAATACTAGGTTCAACTCCGAATGTACCAACGAATACTAGGTTCAACTCCGAATGTACCAACGAATACTAGGTTCAACTCCGAATGTACCAACGAATACTAGGTTCAACTCCGAATGTACCAACGAATACTAGGTTCAACTCCGAATGTACCAACGAATACTAGGTTCAACTCCGAATGTACCAACGAATACTAGGTTCAACTCCGAATGTACCAACGAATACTACGTTCAACTCCGAATGTACCAACGAATACTATGTTCAACTCCGAATGTACCAACGAATACTACGTTCAACTCCGAATGTACCAACGAATACTACGTTCAACTCCGAATGTACCAACGAATACTAGGTTCAACTCCGAATGTACCAACGAATACTAGGTTCAACTCCGAATGTACCAACGAATACTAGGTTCAACTCCGAATGTACCAACGAATACTAGGTTCAACTCCGAATGTACCAACGAATACTAGGTTCAACTCCGAATGTACCAACGAATACTAGGTTCAACTCCAAATGTACCAACGAATACTAGGTTCAACTCCGTTTAAACCGAACAAACCTCAGCGAATAATTCTACAGTGACTAACTAATAAATCAAAAGGATTTTAACCACATATGATAATAACAGCTAATAAAGTATTCGAGAAATTAAAGCATCATAAATCACAATAGAATATATTTGAAGTAATTACGCTTGAATAATTTAATTGATAAAAACAATCAAACAATAGAAATGTGCAAAAATTTTTTAGTTTCCGATTGAAGTGAATTTAATATTAAAAACGATCCAAACTCATATGCAAATTTCTCTCAAAATCTTGAAAAAATTATACAATAACCTATACCAATAAATACTAGCCTCCTTAAGCATCTCTAAATTCAGCACTTACACTGATTAAATTTAATGAAGGATACGAAATTGCGATCAAGCGTATCGCTTAACGCGTACGCATCAAAACCTCTTGCGCGCGCGACATTCAAACAATCACTGTAATCCGATTTTCGTTTTAAGAGCCCGCGAAACAGTTTTCATGCGCCCGAATACGGAAAGATGATGAAAATTGAAATTTTTATTAAAATTGAAATTTTTATTAAATTCGAAATTTTTATTCAAATGAAAATTATTATTAAAGTCAAAATTTTTACTAAAGTTGAAATTTTTCTCGAAATTGAAAAATCATTATTAAAATTAAAAAATATTCGAGGCTCTAGAGTATTCAATTTTTCAGCACTAATTTACTCATGTGAAAGTGAATTCATTATTAGGCCGATAATGAAATATCTCGGTGATTTATGCTCCGGAGTCGCTAATTAAAGCTCCATATTTAATTGAAAATTTACTGGCAGTTTTTCGATGCTATCATATAATTGAGTATTGACTGCAAAATGCGTCAATTATATAATTGCTTGCAAAAATTGTTGACTCCATTATTGCGAATGACGGCCAAATTGGACGACTCGTAACGCGTTGATGTCTGCTGCTCACCTTTCAATATTCTAAAAAATTATTTATTTTTGCAGTAGTATATGCGATAATTGCAATTTGCATTGAAAATTTTATTTATGAATTATATATATATATATATATATATATATATATATATATATATATATATATATATATATATATATATATGTATATATGTATATCAATAAATGCACTCTTAATAAATCTTTTAATATTTTAGCAATTCGCTAAATATTGTTTCATTTAATTTTTATAGATTTGTTATGCTTTGAATATCTTATCCTTTTCAATATCCATTTGCTTCTGATGGTTCATATATTCGAAATCCTATAAAATATAAAAGCCCAGGAGTATTATTCGAGGATATACGATATTTTATTTCAAAAATTTCAATTATTCCTTTAATTTCTGTTTACTGAGGGTCATTCGAAACGTATTATCTGAAATCGATTCTTAACGGAAGTATGCGCACTGAATATTATATTCGTCGAATAGATTTGATCTATAAAGTGCGGAAAGTCGATAATTGACCATTATTGAGGGAAATAGGGTGTGTCCATATTACAATATTTGAAAGAAAGGTCATTCGATTTTACACATCTTTATGCATTTAGCCTTAATTAGTTTGATTATTTCGCAATCAAAAGGTCACTTGTGAAGTTGCAAAAAGGTCAAAGGTCATCTCTATTATTGTTCATAATTGTTCATCAGCGTCTCTCATGATAACATTCACACTTCAAAAAGAAGCGCTGCATTTTAATGGCATAACCATGAATTATTAAACGTCTGGCTGCACATATTTGGGTTAAAAGAGAGAGAGGGAGAGAGGGAGAATCAGAGAGAGAAAGAAAGAGAAATAAAGAGGGAGAGAGAAAAAAAGATATGGATGATTGAAGCATAGTGGTGGCAATGATCCAAGTGAGCATTTTAGCGTGTGCTCTATAGCAAGTAGTATTGGCGTTTCTCTCGAGAGACTCATCGATTCATTGCTGGGCGTTTCTCGTCTCTCTTTTATTATTTGCCCTTTTCACTAAATCTTATTGATAGGCACTCAACTTCAACCAATATTTTTTAGATACTTAACTATTTACTATGAAATAAAATTTTTTATGAAATATTAGAGAAAAACAGGTAAAAATATTTTTAAAAAAAAGAGAAAAAAAACTCAAAACAGGTAAGCATTCCTCCGAATGTTTTCACCTTTTTTTTGCACCGTTGTTTCGATTTTTTTTTAATTTTTTTTAAAATACAATTTCGGTTTCATTTAAATATTTATTACTTTTATTGACCTATCTATCATATCAATATCACTTTTAAATTAAATGATAAAAAATTTATTAGTTAAATAAACAAAAAATAAACAAATAAATTCTAAAAATATACAGAAATTTTCAAATATACACCCTCCTCCATCCATTGCATATTATTTTTTAAAAACACATCGAAATAAATCAGATTTGCGATGAAATCTAATCCTTTCGTTCGATAACATTTTATAATTAAGATATAATAAAGGTGAATATGCAAATGACCCGACTTAGAACTCAGATGATAGGCACAAATTATTGGTGAATGAAGATATTCACTACAGATTTGAATTCTCTTTTTCCACATTTCGAATATCTTTTCGAAAAAACGAATCGACAAAAATTTCGTTGTTTTTCCAAAAAAAAAAAAAATTTTTTTTTCAACACTTTTCTTAAATATTATAATTTTACAACATTTACCATAAATTTACATTTAAAAAAATTTAACATAAAAATTTTTATTTTTATTTATTATTTATAATGCATTATGCAGAAAGTTTAAAAAAAAAAAAACATTTATATTTCCTATATTGTTGAAAAAAATTTTTTACTCGAAATTATTTACGATTAATGAGGCAAATGGAAATTTGATCTTTGATCACTAAAGAAGTATTTAAACAAATGAATAATTAAAATAGTTTTGTAAAATTAAAAAAAAAAGATATAATTGAGATATTTTTGTTCGTTATTTAATGTATCCTTTGTGAAATAAAATAAAATATTTTAATAATTGAAAATGTTTTTTAACGAATATTACTTAGCAAACAGCGAGAATTTTCTTTCTCTACTGGAGAAGTGCATTTTTTTTTCGAACGAGAATTTAAACGAGTAATTTACGTATTAATTTGCATATTAATATGCAAATACGATTATTTGAAAGAATAACTTTTTGATGAAATTTATTTATTACTTCTATATTTTTATATGATTGATTCACATTAATATATTCGGATACTCCAATTCGTTTTCAACTAATAAAAAGCAATATTAATTAGCGATATTATTACTATTATTATCTAGATACTTTATTCTTGTTACATAGTAACGAATAAAAAGATTTTCCTGAAATATTTAAATAATTTAATTTAAAAAAAAAAAAATTCTTTTTTTTTCGCAAAGATTGCAATACGGATTCAATACATTGCAGGAAAATTGCAAAGTTTGCAAAAGAATATTTGCAATATTTGCAAAGAATCAAATTAAAATAGGATATAAGTTTGTTTTTTTGTGGAATAGAACAAAATAAAAAACTTTAGAAAAAAGAAATGTAATAGAAATATCGCTATCCGGCCAAACGTGCAGTAAGAGCTTAGAAATATGGAAATTAAACTAAATTCAATAATCACTCTAGATTGTAAACGACTGAAAGAATCATAGAATCTGTAGTATATGATGTTCGATGAACGTTTAAATAAATACAACCCCCCCCCCTTGTGCTATTCCCGAAAGGGGGGAGGGGGATTTAAATTTAAGGATTGCTTGCACCCCCATCCTTTACGTTCCTTGTCCCCCTTCGAATATCCTGAAATATTGTCGTATTTGAATGCGATATTGTTGACGATGTGTGTCCACCATGTGGCACAACACTTCTTTGAATGAATGCAGAGCAAATGTTTCCCTTTCACTCACATCTCATTAATCACTTTCGCCGCTTCCGAGGATTAAATATCCGATCGATTCATTCAAACATCAAAAACAATTCAACTTATACTCTTTATTAGAAATAATTTACATATTTAGAAGTTATATTTAATATTTATTTATGAAAAATTATTGAATTGAATTTTAATTGAATTCAAACATCGAAATTAATTTAAATAATTTGATTAAATAGTAACAAAATTAATGATGCAAATGCAAAAAAAAATCACTCAAAATAATTGAAGAATTGTTTTTAAATAATAACTACATTTTGAAAAATTTTTAAGCAGTATTTTTTTCAGTGAAAAATGAAAAAAAAAAAGAAAAATATTTGAGTGAGGATTTGAGAAGATTAGTAATAAAAATATTTTTAAAAAAATTTATCGAATTTTTATAAGAATATTGAATAAAATCCATTTTTAGATATGCAACTGGCCTATTAAATTGTTATCCTTTATTAGCTATCATGCAACATATAATACACTAATTTGCGGATGTATTAATGTGAATGATAAAAACGATCTCAAAATCAAATATAACATCGATCGTAAAGTTGAAACCAATAGAAAGAATAATGCGAATGTTTTTATTTATTTTTAACATTATTTATTTTATTAATGTAATATTAAAAAAAAATTAATTATGTTTTTTTTTCAAATTGTAATTTTCCAATATTTTCCAATTTAATAAAATATTTGATAAATAAGTTAAATATTTTTATGATTTTCTTTGAAAATATTCAAAAAATAAAAAAAATTTTATGCGATTTAAATAGTAACAACAAAGGTTTTTTTTTTCATAGAATATTTTTACTGCTTGCAATCCATCTCTAAATTTATAAGAATAGGAATTCATTCGATTGTCAAACAATATCTCAAATAAGAATTTCTGATATTCTATGCTATACGTCTTGATTATATTGGAGTTTGGCTTCTTTAGTTCCGGAACTCGGGCAGCATTTAGAGTTTGAGTTCCAACTACGAAATTTATAGATTAACCTCACGACTGCACAAGAATTACGGTTTTGGCTCGGAGAGTGTTTAGAGCTTGAGCTCCAGCTACGAAATTTATAGATTTACCTCAGGACTGCATCCGAATTACAGTTTTGGAATGCCACAATTGTGTTGCTGCTGTGAAGTTTCGATTTTTCGGTTTTGAAAATCACATCCGCACAAATATAAAAAAATTTTATGCGTATATATAGGTGAGAACGATACTATTTCCAGCAATATAAGCATCATCGCTTATTTACTCAAATGATTAACATTGACGAATATTTCTTTGTCAAAAAATTTCTTTAATAATTTTTTTTTAATTTTTCAGTAATTTTTAAATTTTTATGCAAATTTATCGTTTTATATAAAAATTTTAAAATTAAAAAAAAAACTATTAAATTATCAGAAATTATTCAATTGAAATAATTATCTTCAAAAATTGTTTCCCTCAAATTCTATTTTTTTTTTCAGTGTCAAATGGCAATCATTCATTCGTTTAGTGAATTATTTTCCAGAACAATGAGCGAATGTTGTGTCATTTAATTATGCGTGATCATAGCAATTGATTTCACATTTTCATAGCTTTCAAATTAAGGAATAATAATTAAACTTCACATCGAGCACCGTTTCCTTCAATTGACTCCGCTCCGGAGCGGAGTCCATTCAATTTGGCTATAAAGAAATAATGAAAAGCTAGAATTGTTTATGTTAATCAGATAGCATCAAAGAGCAAAATGTACCATATGCGTTGGATTTAGTGACGCTTTGATGCATTTTTCACACCATTGTTTGTTTATACGTCAGTTGCTAGTGTGAGTCTACGATGGATCGCTTCATTACCTCTTCATCATCCCATCTTCTATCGTGAGTTTTAGCACCAGTTGATTTAGTCTCGACCTCAGGTCAAACTTTGATGCACTTTTATCGTGAGCTCTAGCACCAGTTGATTTAGTTTCGACCTCAGGTCAAACTTTGATCTACAATTCTTAGGCATTGCATGAATGGTACCTGCCAGGTACGTTTACCTCCATCCCCTCCCCTCTCCTGACCCCTTTTCCTTTGCCTGTCTTACTCTCATCCTTCTATCTCTTTTAGATTTAGTTAAACAATACAAACGTCGACGTAATAATTGTTAAGGAAATAAGCAGCAATCATATGCAAATTTTTCGCCTCTATTTTAATGAATAGACAATATTTTCTATCAATGAAAATTTTTGCATAAACTTATCTTTGTAAAAAAAAAAAAAGGAAAACGGAAATAACTCAACTGATGCGAATTATTCGTTAATAAGTCTCAGGAACCGATTAATTCCCGGATATCATTTCCACTAAACGGATGCTAATTCCCGAATATTACTTAAACTCAACGATGAAGTTGATTTAAGACGAGTAGGCTATATGCTAAACAAGAGTTGAAATCGTTATGAATTAAATCAACTATTGATTCCATTCCTGATCGTAGTTAAGACTGGATTTAATTCAAACTCTAACGAATAAACATATTTCAGCATCAATTTTTTTTTTTTTTTTAGAGGTGAGGATGGGAGAAAAAGAAAGGATTCGGGTAATTGCAATTTTTTTTTTTTTTTTTTTTGAATTACGAGATCTGGGCAATTATGAGAGAGGTGGAAGGGGCGAGGGGAGATCTGGGCAATTATGAGAGAGGTGGAAGGGGCGAGGGGAGATCTGGGCAATTATGAGAGAGGTGGAAGGGGCGAGGGGAGATCTGGGCAATTATGAGAGAGGTGGAAGGGGCGAGGGGAGATCTGGGCAATTATGAGAGAGGTGGAAGGGGCGAGGGGAGATCTGGGCAATTATGAGAGAGGTGGAAGGGGAGAGGGGAGATCTGGGCAATTATGAGAGAGGTGGAAGGGGCGAGGGGAGATCTGGGCAATTATGAGAGAGGTGGAAGGGGCGAGGGGAGATCTGGGCAATTATGAGAGAGGTGGAAGGGGCGAGGGGAGATCTGGGCAATTATGAGAGAGGTGGAAGGGGAGAGGGGAGATCTGGGCAATTATGAGAGAGGTGGAAGGGGAGAGGGGAGATCTGGGCAATTATGAGAGAGGTGGAAGGGGAGAGGGGAGATCTGGGCAATTATGAGAGAGGTGGAAGGGGAGGGGAGATCTGGGCAATTATGAGAGAGGTGGAAGGGGAGAGGGGAGATCTGGGCAATTATGAGAGAGGTGGAAGGGGCGAGGGGAGATCTGGGCAATTATGAGAGAGGTGGAAGGGGCGAGGGGAGATCTGGGCAATTATGAGAGAGGTGGAAGGGGCGAGGGGAGATCTGGGCAATTATGAGAGAGGTGGAAGGGGAGAGGGGAGATCTGGGCAATTATGAGAGAGGTGGAAGGGGCGAGGGGAGATCTGGGCAATTATGAGAGAGGTGGAAGGGGAGAGGGGAGATCTGGGCAATTATGAGAGAGGTGGAAGGGGCGAGGGGAGATCTGGGCAATTATGAGAGAGGTGGAAGGGGAGAGGGGAGATCTGGGCAATTATGAGAGAGGTGGAAGGGGCGAGGGGAGATCTGGGCAATTATGAGAGAGGTGGAAGGGGAGAGGGGAGATCTGGGCAATTATGAGAGAGGTGGAAGGGGAGAGGGGAGATCTGGGCAATTATGAGAGAGGTGGAAGGGGAGAGGGGAGATCTGGGCAATTATGAGAGAGGTGGAAGGGGCGAGGGGAGATCTGGGCAATTATGAGAGAGGTGGAAGGGGAGAGGGGAGATCTGGGCAATTATGAGAGAGGTGGAAGGGGCGAGGGGAGATCTGGGCAATTATGAGAGAGGTGGAAGGGGAGAGGGGAGATCTGGGCAATTATGAGAGAGGTGGAAGGGGCGAGGGGAGATCTGGGCAATTATGAGAGAGGTGGAAGGGGAGAGGGGAGATCTGGGCAATTATGAGAGAGGTGGAAGGGGCGAGGGGAGATCTGGGCAATTATGAGAGAGGTGGAAGGGGAGAGGGGAGATCTGGGCAATTATGAGAGAGGTGGAAGGGGCGAGGGGAGATCTGGGCAATTATGAGAGAGGTGGAAGGGGAGAGGGGAGATCTGGGCAATTATGAGAGAGGTGGAAGGGGCGAGGGGAGATCTGGGCAATTATGAGAGAGGTGGAAGGGGAGAGGGGAGATCTGGGCAATTATGAGAGAGGTGGAAGGGGCGAGGGGAGATCTGGGCAATTATGAGAGAGGTGGAAGGGGAGAGGGGAGATCTGGGCAATTATGAGAGAGGTGGAAGGGGCGAGGGGAGATCTGGGCAATTATGAGAGAGGTGGAAGGGGAGAGGGGAGATCTGGGCAATTATGAGAGAGGTGGAAGGGGCGAGGGGAGATCTGGGCAATTATGAGAGAGGTGGAAGGGGAGAGGGGAGATCTGGGCAATTATGAGAGAGGTGGAAGGGGCGAGGGGAGATCTGGGCAATTATGAGAGAGGTGGAAGGGGCGAGGGGAGATCTGGGCAATTATGAGAGAGGTGGAAGGGGAGAGGGGAGATCTGGGCAATTATGAGAGAGGTGGAAGGGGAGAGGGGAGATCTGGGCAATTATGAGAGAGGTGGAAGGGGCGAGGGGAGATCTGGGCAATTATGAGAGAGGTGGAAGGGGAGAGGGGAGATCTGGGCAATTATGAGAGAGGTGGAAGGGGAGAGGGGAGATCTGGGCAATTATGAGAGAGGTGGAAGGGGCGAGGGGAGATCTGGGCAATTATGAGAGAGGTGGAAGGGGAGAGGGGAGATCTGGGCAATTATGAGAGAGGTGGAAGGGGAGAGGGGAGATCTGGGCAATTATGAGAGAGGTGGAAGGGGAGAGGGGAGATCTGGGCAATTATGAGAGAGGTGGAAGGGGAGAGGGGAGATCTGGGCAATTATGAGAGAGGTGGAAGGGGAGAGGGGAGATCTGGGCAATTATGAGAGAGGTGGAAGGGGCGAGGGGAGATCTGGGCAATTATGAGAGAGGTGGAAGGGGAGAGGGGAGATCTGGGCAATTATGAGAGAGGTGGAAGGGGAGAGGGGAGATCTGGGCAATTATGAGAGAGGTGGAAGGGGCGAGGGGAGATCTGGGCAATTATGAGAGAGGTGGAAGGGGAGAGGGGAGATCTGGGCAATTATGAGAGAGGTGGAAGGGGAGAGGGGAGATCTGGGCAATTATGAGAGAGGTGGAAGGGGAGAGGGGAGATCTGGGCAATTATGAGAGAGGTGGAAGGGGAGAGGGGAGATCTGGGCAATTATGAGAGAGGTGGAAGGGGAGAGGGGAGATCTGGGCAATTATGAGAGAGGTGGAAGGGGCGAGGGGAGATCTGGGCAATTATGAGAGAGGTGGAAGGGGAGAGGGGAGATCTGGGCAATTATGAGAGAGGTGGAAGGGGAGAGGGGAGATCTGGGCAATTATGAGAGAGGTGGAAGGGGCGAGGGGAGATCTGGGCAATTATGAGAGAGGTGGAAGGGGAGAGGGGAGATCTGGGCAATTATGAGAGAGGTGGAAGGGGAGAGGGGAGATCTGGGCAATTATGAGAGAGGTGGAAGGGGAGAGGGGAGATCTGGGCAATTATGAGAGAGGTGGAAGGGGAGAGGGGAGATCTGGGCAATTATGAGAGAGGTGGAAGGGGAGAGGGGAGATCTGGGCAATTATGAGAGAGGTGGAAGGGGAGAGGGGAGATCTGGGCAATTATGAGAGAGGTGGAAGGGGAGAGGGGAGATCTGGGCAATTATGAGAGAGGTGGAAGGGGCGAGGGGAGATCTGGGCAATTATGAGAGAGGTGGAAGGGGAGAGGGGAGATCTGGGCAATTATGAGAGAGGTGGAAGGGGAGAGGGGAGATCTGGGCAATTATGAGAGAGGTGGAAGGGGAGAGGGGAGATCTGGGCAATTATGAGAGAGGTGGAAGGGGAGAGGGGAGATCTGGGCAATTATGAGAGAGGTGGAAGGGGAGAGGGGAGATCTGGGCAATTATGAGAGAGGTGGAAGGGGAGAGGGGAGATCTGGGCAATTATGAGAGAGGTGGAAGGGGAGAGGGGAGATCTGGGCAATTATGAGAGAGGTGGAAGGGGAGAGGGGAGATCTGGGCAATTATGAGAGAGGTGGAAGGGGAGAGGGAGATCTGGGCAATTATGAGAGAGGTGGAAGGGGAGAGGGGAGATCTGGGCAATTATGAGAGAGGTGGAAGGGGAGAGGGGAGATCTGGGCAATTATGAGAGAGGTGGAAGGGGAGAGGGGAGATCTGGGCAATTATGAGAGAGGTGGAAGGGGAGAGGGGAGATCTGGGCAATTATGAGAGAGGTGGAAGGGGAGGGGGAGATCTGGGCAGGAGATCTGGGCAATTAAGAGAAGGGGCTGGTGGTGGAGAGGCAATTATGAGAGAGGTGGAAGGGGATCTGGAGAGAGTGGGGGAGGGCAATTGCTGGGCAAGATGAAAGGGGGGGAATTATGAGAGGGGCGAGGGGAGAGGAGAGGTAGAGGGGCAGAGGTGGATCTGGGCAATTAGGAGAGGGAGGGAAAGAGGGAATTGAGAGAGGGTGGAGGGGGTGGAGGGAGATCTGGGGCAATTATGAGCAGGAGAGACAAGGGAGGAGGAGGGAGGATTATGGGATGGGCAATTATGAGATGAGGGGAGAGGGGTGCATGGGAGATGGGAGATCTGGAAGGAGGTGGAAGGAGAGGAGGAATTATGAGAGATGGAAGGGCAATGAGAGGTGGAAGCAAGAGGAGAAAGGGGAAGATGGGGAAGGGGAGGGAGAGAGGCAATTATGAGAGAGGTGGAAGGGGGAAATTATGAGAGAAGGGGGGAGGAGGGGAGATATGGGCAATTATGAGAGAGGTGAAAGGAGATTGGGATCTGGGCAAGGGGGGAGAGGGGAGGTGAGAGAGGCAGAGAGGGGAGAGGGGAATCTGGGCAATTATGAGAGAGGTGGAAGGGGAGAGGGGAGATCTGGGCAATTATGAGAGAGGTGGAAGGGGAGAGGGGAGATCTGGGCAATTATGAGAGAGGTGGGAAAGGGAGAGGGGAGATCAGGGGATCTGGGCAGAGAGAGGTGGAAGATGGCAATGATTGGAGAAGAGGGAGAAAGGAAAGATGGGGGCAAGGGCCAGAGGGGAGAGCAATTATGAGAGAGGTGGAAGGGGAGAGGGGAGATCTGGGCAATTATGAGAGAGGTGGAAGGGGAGAGGGGAGATCTGGGCAATTATGAGAGAGGTGGAAGGGGAGAGGGGAGATCTGGGCAATTATGAGAGAGGTGGAAGGGGAGAGGGGAGATCTGGGCAATTATGAGAGAGGTGGAAGGGGAGAGGGGAGATCTGGGCAATTATGAGAGAGGTGGAAGGGGAGAGGGGAGATCTGGGCAATTATGAGAGAGGTGGAAGGGGAGAGGGGAGATCTGGGCAATTATGAGAGAGGTGGAAGGGGAGAGGGGAGATCTGGGCAATTATGAGAGAGGTGGAAGGGGAGAGGGGAGATCTGGGCAATTATGAGAGAGGTGGAAGGGGAGAGGGGAGATCTGGGCAATTATGAGAGAGGTGGAAGGGGAGAGGGGAGATCTGGGCAATTATGAGAGAGGTGGAAGGGGAGAGGGGAGATCTGGGCAATTATGAGAGAGGTGGAAGGGGAGAGGGGAGATCTGGGCAATTATGAGAGAGGTGGAAGGGGAGAGGGGAGATCTGGGCAATTATGAGAGAGGTGGAAGGGGAGAGGGGAGATCTGGGCAATTATGAGAGAGGTGGAAGGGGAGAGGGGAGATCTGGGCAATTATGAGAGAGGTGGAAGGGGAGAGGGGAGATCTGGGCAATTATGAGAGAGGTGGAAGGGGAGAGGGGAGATCTGGGCAATTATGAGAGAGGTGGAAGGGGAGAGGGGAGATCTGGGCAATTATGAGAGAGGTGGAAGGGGAGAGGGGAGATCTGGGCAATTATGAGAGAGGTGGAAGGGGAGAGGGGAGATCTGGGCAATTATGAGAGAGGTGGAAGGGGAGAGGGGAGATCTGGGCAATTATGAGAGAGGTGGAAGGGGAGAGGGGAGATCTGGGCAATTATGAGAGAGGTGGAAGGGGAGAGGGGAGATCTGGGCAATTATGAGAGAGGTGGAAGGGGAGAGGGGAGATCTGGGCAATTATGAGAGAGGTGGAAGGGGAGAGGGGAGATCTGGGCAATTATGAGAGAGGTGGAAGGGGAGAGGGGAGATCTGGGCAATTATGAGAGAGGTGGAAGGGGAGAGGGGAGATCTGGGCAATTATGAGAGAGGTGGAAGGGGAGAGGGGAGATCTGGGCAATTATGAGAGAGGTGGAAGGGGAGAGGGGAGATCTGGGCAATTATGAGAGAGGTGGAAGGGGAGAGGGGAGATCTGGGCAATTATGAGAGAGGTGGAAGGGGAGAGGGGAGATCTGGGCAATTATGAGAGAGGTGGAAGGGGAGAGGGGAGATCTGGGCAATTATGAGAGAGGTGGAAGGGGAGAGGGGAGATCTGGGCAATTATGAGAGAGGTGGAAGGGGAGAGGGGAGATCTGGGCAATTATGAGAGAGGTGGAAGGGGAGAGGGGAGATCTGGGCAATTATGAGAGAGGTGGAAGGGGAGAGGGGAGATCTGGGCAATTATGAGAGAGGTGGAAGGGGAGAGGGGAGATCTGGGCAATTATGAGAGAGGTGGAAGGGGAGAGGGGAGATCTGGGCAATTATGAGAGAGGTGGAAGGGGAGAGGGGAGATCTGGGCAATTATGAGAGAGGTGGAAGGGGAGAGGGGAGATCTGGGCAATTATGAGAGAGGTGGAAGGGGAGAGGGGAGATCTGGGCAATTATGAGAGAGGTGGAAGGGGAGAGGGGAGATCTGGGCAATTATGAGAGAGGTGGAAGGGGAGAGGGGAGATCTGGGCAATTATGAGAGAGGTGGAAGGGGAGAGGGGAGATCTGGGCAATTATGAGAGAGGTGGAAGGGGAGAGGGGAGATCTGGGCAATTATGAGAGAGGTGGAAGGGGAGAGGGGAGATCTGGGCAATTATGAGAGAGGTGGAAGGGGAGGGTGAAGGGGGGACGAATATAAATATAACACCTTTTATTGCGAATCACAGCTTATTAAGTGGCATACTTATGCAATTTTAGCAACGAAAAAAAAAACCTTATTCATCACAAATTATCCCCTCTAATATTCCAAAATTTTCTAAAATATTCGAAATAATCAAAAAAAAAGCGCCGCTCAAAACTTTCTAAACAAAAACGAATTTGTATGAATTTTCTAGAATTTCCGGCAAAATATTGCTTCCTGCTTCCATTGACTTTAATGTTTTGAATAAAAATTTGATCGTGAGTGGGCGGATACAAAAAAATGGGATAATTGCCAAAAAATTTTTCACTTCGCTTTTTCACCATTCTGTAGTAGTGAATAATCTCCAAGATGAAAAATGCTTCTTTTTCAAGCAATTTTGGTGTAAAGTTTGATTTTTTTCTAGAATATTTGCCCCTGGGCGTAGTGTAACTCACTTCCCCCTCCCCCTCCTTGTTTTTTTGTATTGACGTCATACCACACTTATGTCACCCCCCCCCCACCTATTTGCTGTCGGCAAATTTCATGCCCGAATCTCTATTTAGGCAGTTACCTAAGTCGATCTGGTGTTAATTGTATTTTATAACTGCTAATTCTTGAAGATGGGAGTATATGTCGACGGCACCAATCACATCGACATTGAGTAGTTTAAATTTTTAACGGTCACGCAACGACTCAATGATATACGATAGTTTTAAGGGAGTCATTGATGGTTTCTTTTCTTTGCTCGAATTCATATGCCTTAATTGATGAAGAAGTAAAACGAGGGGGGGAGGGAGGGAGGATTAAGCTAGATGGAGAAGCTTAGGGGTGCAAGTAGCACGTTTCCGGTGTCATGTTGTCGCCCGAGAGGGAATTGCTTTTTTTTGTAAAAATTTACATCAACCGTTAGATTATCTATTTCATAATATTCTCGCCTAAACGATTAGCTACTTTCAACAATTTCGTTTATTAGATTTATTACCTAAAAGATTACCATTCCGGAAGGTATTATACCATTCCGGAAAATTTTATACCCATCGCTCTAAGAATCAATTTTTTTTTTGTTGTCGTTGCATTTCGTATCTCAACTGTTTGCGGCATATGTCTATTATATGAGTCAACATTTATGCAAATACTCAACATTTGAGTAGACCTTTTTTGTTTTCACGTACAACAAATCGCATATCATATTTGCCCCTTCCGGCCGTCTCACCTCACCACATCCCATTTCCGGATCCGGATCGCGCCACATCGTACAGATTAGTGAATTTTTTTCTACTAGCCATTAACAAATAGATGGATAAATAAAATTATAGGTGACTAATTTTTGAATAAATTATCGATATTAGATGAAATGCCAACAACAAAAGCAGTGGACTAACAATATAATTACCCATATAATATCACTGCCATTGTATGGGTACGATGCTTCGAATGGAATAACGTTTCCATAGAAAGGCGTAGAAGTGCTTCTTGAAGATGGGCATCGAATTTTTTTTTCATTCAACGTCAAAATATCGCACATATTTTTTCTCTATTTCGGTTATTTTCTTATCGCTAAACGACAAAGAAAGTTTCAATCGTTTCGTTATGCATATTTCGATCATATTCGATGCATAGATCAACGATTATATTTTTAGTAAATCCGGAAGTAAGCGTTTTTATAGAATTGAATTAAGGATTGGTATATTAATAGGAATGAATATTGAGAAATGGATGCGTTCTTTCTAGAATTTTATTGGCAATATTAGAAATTTGAAGCATTCTAGACGTATAAAAAGATCTTTTTTTTGATTCCTGTTAGGAAGGTGGATGCTATTTTACTCTAACGACTGAAATAGAGAGAGAAAAGGATTTCCTCAAATTTGTTAAAATATTGAATTTCATTCGACAATATGTAAAAAAAAATTTTTTTTTCACCATATGTTTTTAATCTTCACATTCATATTAAATTAGAAGAAAATGTTCTTCTTTTTTTTTTTTTTGATTGAAAATTTTCCTATCTTCTTAGCGTTTTTCTTCATTAATAATTTTTATATTTATATAAAATTTTATCAACGAAACATATATGCAGATTACAATCGATTGAGACAACTTGTTTATTTTAAAGTTTCCTAAATTATTGGTGGTGATGAAGGTCAAATTTTTTGTTTATAAGGGAATATCGTATCTCGATCGGATCATATCCCCATATATGATCGGTTGAATCTAGTTTGAGATTGCGATCACAAATGGCGCACAATTTAACTTATATTTTCTTTACGTTGTCATTTTTATATGTGGTCGATGATTCATCGGTAGCGATTTACCCGTTGGTGAGATAACATTGAGTTGTCCCGTAACATTTATGACTCATCACTAGTCACCTCATCTATTCTATGACACTTTTCCGTTATTAAATTTCCTTCTTATTTTATTTTTTTTTTTTATTTATTTTAGTTTGATTTGTTTGTATATTGTGTGTGGGAAATTTCATCATCGATTTGATGCGCATTATGTCGTGATTGAGTCATCATAGGTCATCATTAACGATTTGTTGTCCCATTTATGTCATTTTATAGAACACATGAAAGAGTATTGCTTCAACCTTATCAAGCTTGAATAAGTTTAGGAGATTCAACTTGGACGCAATCGTGACTAGGATTGGGACAGGTTCCAGTGCAGATCCCTCTCCCCCCCCCCTCCCCCCTACCCTCCCCACTCCCCCCATATAACCCAAGTGACCAAAATAAGACTCTCGAAATGCCCACATTAGCATTTGAGATGTGAAGATCTTTACTGGTAAAGATAAATGGTGTTCTATAATCACGTTTGGAATACTGCAATGAGTTCAATTGATTATTTAAGCATCGCAACAAAAACCAAAAAAGTTTTGAGTTTATTTTTGTTCGCGGTCGGTTACACATTTAATAATCTATAATAACACCTGTTCTATGGTTATCTACCTGACCAGCATTATTCATCCCCCTTCCTTCCCTCTTACTTTTTTTTACTGCTTCGATCCTTTTTTGTTGTTTCTTTCTCGTGGAGCACCGATGTATTGTATTATTTGCATTATTGACGAATAAGTTGTTTATTTATTGTAAACTATATTTATTATCATTGATAACTATACTAAATTTGTTACGTAGCCAAAATTATAGGCGATTTTTTTATAGCTCAAGTGAATGGCACTCATTTGAGCTATAAAAAAATCGAAGGTCTGATATCGTTTGTGGCTGGAAATGAATTTTATCCAGGTCTAGTCGTGTGACAAATAATTCGTTTCAAAAATCTTTAGCAAATTGTTCTGCTCACTAGAACATTTCGAATTTACAGTGTTGCGTTTTTTGGTGTGGTAAAGCGCAGCGCGGCTTGTTGTCGGCTGTGTTGTGTGTTGTTGGAATCGCTGTGTCTGATGTCGGCTCCTTCACGACAAATCAAATGTGTCGTAGTTGGCGATG
This sequence comes from Baylisascaris procyonis, assembly GCA_037389465.1. Classification (NCBI taxonomy): domain Eukaryota; kingdom Metazoa; phylum Nematoda; class Chromadorea; order Rhabditida; family Ascarididae; genus Baylisascaris; species Baylisascaris procyonis. Next base: position 1,210,493 of record JAZARR010000197.1, read on the forward strand.
GTACTGTTGGTAAAACGTGTATGCTAATATCATACACTACCGACTCATTTCCTGTCGAATATGTACCTACCGTGTAAGTTGTAATTTCTGTCGTCTTTTGAGCTTGAGCCTGAGCCTGAGCCTGAGCTAGAGGTTTATTGCGCAGATAGTCAAATATGCAACGGGATAGCGAGAAGGAGTTTGACAATCGAATGCTCCCTGTTTTCCATAATTCGAAAAATGGGTCAATCATTAAGAGCTTCAAGTTGCTTATGTCTGAGTGATCCTCACAATTCGAGAAGCTATATCGTTCTTTCCTGAACATCAAGTCATAGGCATAAGCTACTTGACACAAAAAAAAATTATCGAGGTGGCGAAATGTTCTCCTTTTCTTCCTAGCTAATATAAAAGCAATTTCCACCCCTCAACTTTTAGGTCCGAAGCAGTGTTTTTTTTCTTTTGAAATGTCGATAATTGGTTTTGATTTCAGCTTCGATAATTATTCAGCACAAATGACAGTCGATGGACAAGCCGTTAATCTTGGCTTATGGGATACAGCTGGACAGGTATTTGTGCTTGTTTTATAGTAGTAACTTAAATTTTATGATGTGAGCTTATGTAAATGCATAGTTGCTCGTTGAAAGTCGTAGACAAAGGGAATTTTCTCAAATAGAGTGATAATCAACGAAGTGCCTCAGGGTATCTGAAGCACTTCTTTGATTATCTTTTTTTTGGTAAGGTAAGAGCTGAAAAAGGTTGTTGAATATAGTATGGTCGATATGTGCACATATGTGTATGCGAATGATGAGGAGAGATCAGTTAAGCCTGAATTGCGTTTGGTGGCGTCGATGCTTAAGACCTCGGCGATGAATAGTTTCCAGTGAGCTTGCTTATAAAATGCGCTGCAGGAATGTTGAAATGAAGGAATTAATCTCAAAAAAAAACTATTAGAACTGGATATGGCTATTTGCTAGGAAGTTAGCAGGTATGTCACAGATGAGTCCCTTCCAAATGTCCCTTCCAATGATGTTCGTCCCTTCCAAACCATTGATCTTGATGTTTCACCCATTAATGCACAGTACCTTCAACTGCTTTGGCTCAATGGCGTTATTGAAAAGGAATAGAAGGAAAAGGGGGAAATTGAATCCGTAGAAGGCATTATTTTTCGTTGTTTGAGTAAACTTGGCAAGCATGAGCTTATTTGATGCATTGATGAGTTGTTATATCTTTACTTTTTTATTCCTTTACCGAATGCAATAAAGGAAATATGCACATTGATCGAATTGACCGTATTGACTATAAATTAATGTGATATTCAGATACTGTATGATGATTTAATATCTTTTTTGAAGGAAGATTACGATAGGCTCCGACCGTTGAGTTATCCACAAACCGATGTGTTCGTATTGTGCTTCAGTATTGTGGCACCTGTTTCGTTCGATAATGTCATTACGAAATGGATACCTGAAATTCGACATAATTGCCCGGATGCACCAATCCTTCTAATTGGTATTGTTTTTCCCTTCATCGATCCATGCAAAAAGGTTTTCTTGGCTAGGCTGGACGATAATAAAGCCTCATTGGCCAAAATGATGCATAGGTTGTGATAGCATTATAACGGGAATTTAGTTAATACTTTATATCGTACTCTAATTTACTGTTATAGCTATTCAATTTATGTTTCTTTTTCCAGATAAAGTAAATCCACGTCAATCTTTTCAGCGTTGCATTAATTTAATGTTAAGTTTGGTTCATAAAGGCATTGTGAAATCGATTTTTTGTTTTCTCTTTGCATCTTTTATAACGATCCACTTCACCAATTGTGATCTCTTTTGTTAGAGAATCTTCACTTGAATCATAAGCATTTCTAAGCGTAGTTATTTTATCAGATTCAGTAGGGGTAATTTTCAATTAAGTGGGAAAAATTTTTTTATCTTATTCTAATAGTTTAGATAATTAAAAAATTCAGCGGTTGCGATCTTAGTGGATTCGATATTGTAATGACAATATTCCTTATTTATAATGACTAGAGAAAGTTCTACTTTATCAACGATGAGTTGACTATCTCTCATTGCTTCCCGGTTGGGTGATAATGACCGAGTTAACAATCACGAAGGGAAAATAAAATTATATTATAATAAAGAGAGAGGCGAAAAGTAAACTTTCATAATGTTTCATTTAAAAAAAAAATATCCAGTTTTATTGGGTTGATAGCCTCATTCCAGTGCTTATGGCCTGAGCCTGAGCACTTATAAGTGCTTTCCACTGCAGAGAGTTTTTAGCACTACTCGAGGTCTGAATATGAAAGCTGTTGTTGTTTTTTCTGAAGCATAAAATCCAGCAGAATAATTTATTTATTATTTGTATATCGGATATAAGTACTATTTGATTATAGATGTTATTTGTGGTTTTGTGTTAAGGAACTAAGCTCGATTTACGCGATGATCCAGATACGTTGAGGGTGTTGAACGGTGAAGGAAAACAACCGATAACGAAATCACAAGGACAGAAGGTAGCGAAGAAAATTAAGGCGGCACGATATTTGGAATGTAGCGCCCTTACACAACAAGGACTTAAAGCTGTGCGTTTCATTCTTTAGAAGATTGTTTTGTTTTGTTATTTAAATAATATATTTGAATACGTTTATGCCCTACAGATCTCTAATGTCTTTATTGCTTCCTTAAAGAATTTCTTTTCTTTAAGCATAAATACACCTGTGGGACAGGTATGTACAATTTTATTGTATTTTTCACAATTATACTTGTTTTTTTTTTTTCTGATATAGGCAAACGCTTTGCCGAATGCATGGCACGGTGATTGCGAGGATTGCTCTTCGCATTATCGTCCGATCGAGGGCGATGCTTTCGACTATAGAAATGAGGCTTATAAAAGGAGAATGAGGGGTGCCCAAGTGAAGGATATCTTTAACGACCTTAGCTACATCGTACCGTAAAAATTTACTTTTGCTGATTCTATTATCATTGGCGTTCACTGTTTGTCCGTCAAAAAGTATGACTGTTGGATTCGGGTTTTTAACCGATTAAGCGATTTCTTTGAGTAATAAGATTGCCTTTATTCAACATCAGGCACGATTTATAAAGGGAAGGAGGGAGGAGAAAGGCAATTATGAAGGGGAAGGGAGGAGAGAGGAGAGGCAATTGTGAAGGGAAGGGGAGGGGAGAGGGAATTTCGAAGGAGAAGGGAGGAGAGAGGGAATCGTGAAGGGAGGGAGAGGATGATACCTAAGGGACTGTGATAGAATAATAGAATATTTGGAATATTTGTCTTCTTGTTATAGGTATTCGAAGAAGCGGTCCGCGCTGTATTAGCACCGAAACCGGCTAGTAAGAAGAAGAATTGTGCTGTTCTATAGTGGGAACATCGCTATGCTCAGGTTGTTTTATTTGAGCGATAAATGATGTGATTTTATTGTTTTTTGTTGTATTTTCAATTCCAAATTTGCCTTATCGTTCAGTTAACTATGCCGTCTTAAATTGAGCTTTATTGTAATGAGTAGGTTGCATTTTTGTATATTTTTAAATTTTTACAAATAGTTTCCTTTTTTTCTTTCATTTTTTTTCAGAATCGATTTTCCAGCAAAGAAACTTTTTTCAATTAAAAAAAATTTTCAACTGTAGAGTAAGTACTTCATAATGTTGTATTTAACGAAATTCGATGAGTAACTCGTTATATTTATATTGGTTGCCAATATTATAGAGTATGATTATTCCCTTTTTGTTATATATGATGTTATTTTTGCATTATTAGTTTTTATGAGAGGAGGGAGGAAGGAGGATTTGGAGGATCGAGAAGTGAAGCTTTCAGGATTCAGCTTTCAGGACTTTCAGGATCCTTCCTGGAAACTGGTTTTAAAAAATTCAACCTGTAATGATTTGGCATCTGATTTTATATTTCCGTTTAATTGTAAGAATAATAACAGAGAGGGAGGAGGGGGGGGGAAGGGCGGAAATGGGACAGAAAGGACTTTCAGAAAAATTTTATTATCATGAAAGTTAGCAAACGAAAATAAAATTTCTTGTTGAGTATTTGTCATCGATTTTTTATAGTACTGCATGAGTGGATTTTTGTTCTTGAAGGAGGTTTCATTTCCTTTTTTTTCCTTATTTCTCTCTTTTTTTTTTCGGTCTATCGACTATCCATTGTATGCATTGTAATGCGAATTTTTTTAAGTTTTTTTTTAAATTTATATTTTTCTGAGCAGGTAATGCTAATTGAAAGTTCAGCGTATAGGGGTTTTTATAATAAAGGGAAGAGGTTTTAGTGGAATTAACCATCCAGTCTTCTTTAGTTTGTATCCTTTTTTAAGGTGCATTAAGAGGATTGCCCCTCATAAGTGACCTACGTTGCACATTACCATAAAGTTGAATAGAGACGGAGTTCAATCTCTTTCATGGATGAAGCTTCAAGTTTATTTACATATATAATTTCCTCTACATATAATCACATTGCATTTCCTGTGTAACCATTTTGGAAGGTGGAGAAAGGACGAAAAAGAGGATGAAAGGAATTGACTCGCATTCTAAAGGTATGTGTATAAACTTTAATATTTAAGGGTCAAATTTTAAAATATTTTCACGAGATTATTGCAGAGAAAGAAGTAACATAATTAAATCGTATAGCGTTTATTGTTTGATCTAAAATATTTGAGTGCTTCTAAAATCTAAAATACTTTCATTAATTATTTGATTAGCGTAAATAGTTTCGAATGAATTACATCTTATCGAATGTGGCAAGTTGAAAATATCATTTAATCGTTTATCATTGCACTTATATTATTATTTTATGGCTTTTAAAGCCAACCTCAAATGTGCTTTTTTCCTATCGCTTCCGTCCATGTCTTTTCTTTTTTTTTTTTTTTTCTTCATTGAAATTTTCAACGATGAATTTGTGCATACTAGAGGGAATTTTTGAGAATTATTGTTATCTCGATAACGATAAAAGAGTTGATTTGATATAAAAGAAGATGAGGTCTATATCGCTGTCTTAATTATCAGATCTTTTCATCTTGTAGATTTTGAAAGGTTTTCGAAGAAACCTGGAAAGAAGGATGAGGGTGGGGAGAAATTTATGAGGAAACTTGAAAAGGAAGGGGGAGAGGAATGGAAAGACCGCCATTCATTTCTGTACTTTTTTTAGTTGCGCAAATTTCAGTGAATTTTTATATTGATAGATGGATTACCTAAGCGTTTCTTTTCTTTTCTTTTTTTTTTTTCTCGATAAGTTCTTAACTTTGCAACATGGATTGCATTTTTGAGGCATCGTTTTTACGCATTTCGGATGCGATGTAAACGATATTTCTTTAATCCATGGGAATGAGTGACTACAATATTACGCTATCTTCCCATGTAGTATGCTTACGGGAAAATATTTTCATTCGGGTAGGGAACGTCAAGAAATTTGGGCAAGTGATTTAGCCTCATTGGAGAGGGAAGGGGATTGAAGTGATAGTGTTGGAGAATTGCATATCGTTAGTGATAGATCATAGACGAAGATCGGCATCGTTACCGCAAATGCGAGCAACATATCGCTTCCACGTTCCAGAGAAGGTTTAATTGAAGCTCTAAGAAACGGAGGAGTGGTTTTAGCATTGATGCATTATTCTTTCGTCTAATAAAATTGGGAATTTCTTCACTTATTATTTACTTAATGGTTGAAATTTTTCTAAGTTATATTAGAAAAAACTATTCCACATACTTGAATGCCTTCTTATTTCCGGTTTTTTATGACGTATAATTTTAAAAAGTTTTTAGTCGTCTTATTTTACACCTCTTCTAATGTTTTTTATGTTGGCTAGTGATGATCAGATATTTGTGCGATCCTTATAAAAAATCTGCACTGAGATATTTCGTTTAGATTAATTTTTTTCTTCGAAATGCTAACGTCTGAAGTATATGCTGCTAATCCGAAAGCACTTGCAAGCTATCAACTAAAAAGACGAATTCATCGGATTGCCTTAGGCAATGATTTTTTTAAAGGTTCTCTTCATCAGTAATGCGCCATTATTTCGGGCAGATATATTAACGAACAAATAGACTTATGGAAGCGGAAGTGTTTTTATGAGGGGTGGGGGGAGGGGAGGGGTAGAGAATAGTTAGAAGGGAAAATTTGAGTTACTTTAATAAAATTTATTAAACAATTGAGGAATTTATGAAATTATAAAGGCGATTATATTCGATAGCTTGAAGTGATCATTCGTTTTTTTTTTTATTAGTAAAATTTATAATTTAATTTTTAATTAAAAAACCTCTTATGATTATAGCATTTAATATTAAATGCTTTAATTAGAGATGATTACAAATATTGATAATATTACCTTTTTGAATTGTTAAATTTTTTTTTTAAAAAATATTATTACGATTTATTTCGATTATTATTTTCCGCAGAAATTTTCTTCTAAAAATTTTATTTTATTTTATTTTATTCGTTAATTTAGTATATATTTTTTTATTTACTTCATTTATTTTATTATTTAAAATGCGAACATTGATTTATTCGTTTATAATTGTTTAATGTAAAATTTTATTTACTGAATAATTCGAATATGATTTTTTTTTTTTTTTTTGAAATGAAATATTTCCTCTGGATTCGTGATAATAAACATTTATTAGAAGAGCAATTTGCTGTTATTACCGTAATTACCGTTACCGTAATTTGTCATCGGAACACTTCCTAATTATACTGTAATTGCCTGTAACGATTATCTTTTGTAACTGAATGAAGGTGTAGATGCCATTAATGAGCTACAAAGCTGAAATATTCGCTGAATAAAATTAAAAATTTGTAACAATATATGATATATCGATTGAAATGATTTATAATCAGGAAACAGGTATGCTTATCATATTTGAATTAAAAGTGATACATAGAAAAGATTTACTTTATTTTTATTTTGACCCAAATAAAATTCAGAGATAATTATTATTGATTGTGTTGTTTTAAAGTATTGTTTAAAAAAAGATTTAAAGTATATTTTTATTGATTATAAAATATAAATTAGCAACTATGAGATTTAATTTAGTACCTTATTATTCTAATGAACGTATTCAAATACGACAAAGGGGGAAGGGTTAGCAGTCGGGCGCATAGTTCAAGTAGTTCATCCAACAATCGGCAATCTATATATTGTCGATATCTGAAGTGTTTAACCAAATGGATTTTACTGATTTTAGAGTATGTGCTTTTTTGATTGATTAGTAGATCCGACTTTCAAAAGTTTTAAATTTTACAACGATTGAAGTTTATACAAATTTAATGCTCATTATCGATCACTTAATGATTACTCGTTTGCAGGTACTTTGCTTTATGCCCTAAGGCAATTTTATTATCAATTGTGCTGATGGCATCTGAGGTGTATAGTATCGTTGATTTACGTCGAATATTGTTGAAAAATTTTGCTTGGTTAGCGGATTTGTATATGATCGATTTTTTTGTTGAAAATCATTGGAATCGTTTATCATCGTCTTGGAGAGAAACATTCGAGAATCTGAAACCTTACGATTGGTATGCAATTTTGAACAACACACAACAACCGAGCACTTTAAAATATGTGTTACCGTTATCGTTTATATGTTTTCGTTTTTTAATTGAAATGGTTTCATTACGAAGACAAGAAATCAATGGGCTCAAACAGTTTGCCGAAATATGCGATATTGAAAACAACGATGTTAGTGATTTTATTTTTTATTTATTTATTTTTTATATTTTTCGTTTTATTTTTTTTTTTTATTTTATTTTTCAATAAGTTTTATTCAGTTGAACGATGATTTCAATATGCAAAAAAGAAGGTTGTATTAAATACTTGGAGTAGAAAAATAGGAAGTTTTATTATTTGTGATAAGGGGAAATTATGCAAATTTTATTTTTATATTATTGTTGATAATATCGGTAATTATGTAAATTTTATTTATATTATTCTTATATTATTGCTAATAGCTTTAATTTCGATAATAATGTGAAGAAAATCCAATCGAATATGATATATTCGTTGAGTGAGTTTAAAATGTAGAATAAAATTTCGATTTCCTTTGAAAATTTATTCACATTTCGAAAATTTCTTTGGCAATTTTTTTCTTCATTTTATAAACAATGAAATTTAAAAAAAATTGCTTTAAATGGGATAAAATTCGATAAATTGACTTTAAAAATTTCAAATTTTTCTATTGTAATCATGGAAATTTTTATAACATTTTACTTTTATTGAAAAAATTAAATATTTTATATTTTCTTTAATTTTTCATAAAATTTCAAAATTCGTTAAAATAATAATAAAAGAGATAGTATTATTTATTTCATTATGTAAATTCTTTTTCTTCTCTATGTATTTTCATTAGTTTCGAATATTTCTAGTAACATTAAAAATCACCTCTATAACAATGGTTTTTAGACGAGTGACCTTACTAACATGAGGGACGAGATATTTAAATATTTTAAGGAATGTTATTGAAATTTAAAATAAAAAATTTTATTTGCTATTCGCTGTCATTCCAAATGAAAGGAAGAATCTGATCTTAGGAATCCACGAATCCATTTGGCCTTCTCCCCCAATCCTTTTATAAATCAACATCGAAAAGATTATTAATATTATTGTTTACGAGTATAACAACCGTTGTTTCGTAGACGCATGAGATCGATAGATGTAATAGTATAAAAGTTTTTTGGTTATGACTATGTGATGCGTCGAGTAGAGATGATTTAATTACCTGAGGTGGTTTACTTACCCAAGTTTGAGGTTGGTGCACTATAATTATGGCTGAAAGAGCCGAAACGTCAATATAAATTATTGTTCCATCTCTATTCGACGCATTACATAGTCAAAACCAAAAAATTGTTATATTATTACATTATTGTTTAAAATCCATTTAAGGATTGATTTTAGCTTCCAGATTGCTTTCCATCATTTGAAGAATGTAACGATTTACGAATCAAAGTGAAATCGAAAAAGCGACACGAAATCGATCGCATCGTTCACGCTATTGAAGTTCTTCGATGTGCAAGTATTTTTTTTTTTAATTTATAATGTTTTATTTTTTGATTGTTGTTTTAAATAATCAATACGGTGGTTATAGGTAAATCTCTAAGTTTATTATCGTTATAGTTAGTGATGGATATTTGTTGTTTTGGATATTTAAAGATTCTTGTATTTTAATCTAAAATTTTGGCAAGTTTTAATCACCATCGAATCATAGCTATCATTGTCAATGATAATCAGAAAAATTTAAACTACGATTCGACGATCAATAATTGCTAGGATTTGTGTCGCTGTAATCGTTAACTTGAAGCTGTTATCACTAACAATATCTCTATATCAATCGCAAAGTGGCGGTTGCACCCTTTTACCTATAAAACTTTATTAATATGGAGGGTATAAAGAGTCAGAAGCTCGAATTACCTGCGTTGAATATAATAAAAGGAAAGTAAAAAAAGGAATTTTTAATTTAAAAAAATTGCTTATTTATTTATATAAATTCTTGTGCGTAACCACTATAATAGACGATAATCAGTTTGTTTTTTTATTCTTTAATATTTTTTGACAAAAGAATTTTTTGTGGTAAAAGATTGTATGAGACTTCCGTCCACGTGATAGATCACTTCCGCGATGGTTTTTCCGCCTTAAAAACTTTTACCTTTGAGGTAATTCATCGTCCTTGGCATTGAGTACAAGCCAATTTGTCTTATTTGCGCTACAAGTAAGTTGTCGAAGGGTAGAATCAGTTTCGAAATGATTTGATATTTGGCATATAGGATGTATTGACGAAAGATCGGAGCTATAGGTCAGTATTATTCCTTAAAGTTTTTTTTTATTTCTTCCTGTCTGTAAATTTTTAAATTAATTAAAATTTATGAATTTTTTAAGCATCGCCAAGTTTCAATGAAGTACTTGATATAGGCGCTGGAATGGGTCATCTTTCTCGACAAATTGCATTCCATTTTCGATGCACTTCGAATCCGTTGCGAGTGACAACAATTGAGGCCGTTGAAGAGGTATGTTTAGATAGAGATCATTGAGTGAAAATATTTAACTTCATTCTATGAAATACTTAGAAAGCTGTAAAAAAATCTTTTTATAGACTTAAAAGGCAGATGGAAATTTTAATGGGAAGCAAGAGGAAGGGGGTTTTAAGTACTGTTTTTACTCCGATCACCACTGTAATGAGATCAGGGAGCGTTAAACCGGAAGATGCCAATCCATTTTATGTCTTGTTTGTGTCTTCCATTTTTTTGAATTGAAACCTTTCACTCTTTATTCCTGCGCCTCTCCTTCCCCTTTCCTCGTTTTCAAACTTGCTTTGAAATTTTGTCAACGAAACGGTCAAAGATATTACAACGTTATCATCATGCCCATAAGGGAAATTATTTCTGCTTTATGGAAATGCATTGTTCAAGAATTCTTATTTTTGCTGCTCTTTTCGATTCGGTTGTCCTGAATCCCTTATCTACCACTTTGAATGGGAATCTTGCTCGTCGTATCCCTTCCCGTTATTGCTCTTCCGATTATGAGCTAAGTTTGAAACCATTCAGCTGGTAAGGAAATCAGCGAAACTCGACTTCATGCTAACACAACGAAGGCTTTCTCGGCGTAAAGCTAAAGCAGGAAACAAGGAAGATGTGGGCATTGAAATGCCCAAAAGGAATGTACTTTTTCTGGAACCTGGGCAAAAATTGAATGGAATTGGACACGGAACAGGTTATTTTACTGCATTATTTTGCTTATAGAATAATCGTTCCTCGTTTTTTTTTGTTCTTTTTTGTTCTTTGAATTAAATTGGTAACACAGAAATCTATCCTTAATGCCTTTTTTCGTTCTATTAGTTATCGTTCGTCATTTTTCATTTCAGAAAACACGACAAAATGTGTAATTGGTGTACATACTTGTGGTGATCTATCAGTATCAATAATTAAAGAATTTATCGCCGATCCAACAGCTAAAGTATTGCTACATTTCGGTTGTTGCTATCATAAATTGAATGGTGGTGAGGATAAAATATTTATGCAATGCTGGAGTGATGAAGTATCATCGACGGGGATAATTCCCAACGGGAAAGGTAATTGCTTTATTTGCCTAATCATTATTTTTAACGCATTTTTAGATTTTTTTATCTTTTTTATATTCTTTTCTATTTTTTTTTTTTGATAATTGATGTTTTCTCTTTTCGATTTTCTCTGATCTTTTTCTATATCTGAATATCCTTCGTTATTTCCCTAAATATAGAAAAAAAGCTTTCGTTGACGACAACTTCTTTTAAGAGAATTGTTTTCGATCCGGCTTTTCCGACATTACGTGTGTAAACTGGCTCGCTGGCAATGTTTCCGTGACCAACCGGGTCCAAAAATGGTAGAATATGGAAAACGATAGTTTTTATCTAATTTTCAACAGTCCTTATGAAAGGGCTCATGTTTTTGTTCTACACTGAGGATTTAGTATGAAATTGATGTGGTATGAATGTGTGAGTGCATACCGTATAATATGTATACGGTCGAGATAAACTCCGAGACGACACAGGTATAACAGCGTATAATATATAGTACCGTATAATTTGTTTGTCACATAGGGTAACAGATAGGTTCACAAGGGTGACTTCTGTTATCGGCACGATCCTACATGGTCGCACCGAGAGAACTCCATGCTGTCGCCGATCCACTCGTACGTCCCCATGTCCGCAAATGGGCCAAGTCTGTAATGCGAACAACCCAGCAGTTGGAATGAGTACGTGGGCAAATCAACACCATTTATACCCTCCCGATTCTGCCTCAGGCTAGCCTCACAATATATGCTGGGCAGTCGTTTGGACTGCCTCTATGCTCTTGACCTCCTTTGACTTATCTTGCACGACGTACTATTCCCGCTTGATCTATAGCCGAATGATCTATCTTACAATACACATAGTTAGACGTATAATTGTGTCATGAATGTACTTTGAAGTTATCTGTGCACGACTATATTACATCAATGATTTTTAGATGTTGGATTCCCCTTAAGCGATACATATGCAAATTTCTCTCTAAGTTATGCAGCACGGGAATTATCATGTCATGCTATTGAAATTTTTCAATGGAGACTTCTTGATGAGCGTGTGAGTTGTCTATTTTTCTTTTTTATATTTTTTTCTCTGAAAAATCTTTATTTTTCATTCCATTCTATTTTTTTAAAGAAAATTTTTGTCTGAAATAAAAATTTTTGAAACTTTTTTTCATCATTTTAGCGTTTGATTAATATCGATTATTTGACTAGTAGGTAAGCAATTATGATTTATTGAATATGTGTAGGTGATGTTTTGGAGACTTTTAATGCCATTGCTTTTTGGCTAGAAATGATTAGAATTGTTACTTATTGTGTGTGATTATCCTGGTTTTTCGGAGTACATGAACCTGAGCGGAAGGACATTCAGTCCTGTGAAAGGTTGCTTCTAGAAGAAGAAAAGAAAACTATTCCAACGGAGATAAGCTTTAAAAAATCCCCTTTCATATCACCTTAAGAGGGAAGGTGGGATAAAGGGAAGCGAGGGAGGAGCTGAGCTAATGAGCTAAGATATTCATAGTGGTGGTGAAGGAGGAACAATAACACTTCCTTCTTATAGAGCATCGGCGATTTTCGAATCCAATGTTTTCGATCTGTATTGGAATGGTTGATAGTGAAGGCGAGTCGACGAAAAGACCAATCGATATTTGAGCGGAATATTAGGCATATGGGACTTCGACATGTGAAAGTGGGACATCTCGGCTCTTTCTGGGATTATTTTAAAGCGGTATTAAACGATAAGAAGCAACTCTTTGAAAATATTAATGCAATGGTCAGTTTATATTACTTCTTCATTCGACTTCTGTATGACTATTTATTAAATATAAGTATAAAGAGGGAGGGGGATGATGATCACCGATTGTGTCCATCCCTTCTCAATTAGGTTTGCTGCTGATATGTTTAGAAGCACAAATAGCTATTATTATAGTCTAGCTATCAGAAAGAATATGCGAATACAGCCTTAATTCGCAACCATTGAAACAATGCTCGGGATGAACAACAGCTTCAAGATATTGTATACCAATTAATGTAGAGATGGATGAATTATGAAGGATAATAAGGGACAATTATTTTATAGCTAGAAGAGGAACCATTGTTGAGAATGAAAGTTGACGAAATGTTATCACAATGGCATCGCATTCTTGCCACCTATACTATTCGATTGATCGTCGCTAAACTCACCGAAACTATAATCCTTGAGGATAGACGTTGCTATCTATCGGAACAAGGATATAACGCTTATTTGATAGCACTCTTCGATCCACGGTTATCTGCTCGAAATATTGCACTTATTTGCATTAAATAATTAATTATTTGTGTGCGCAGACTTTTAGTACTGCTGACTATTCACTAAAACAATTATTGACGAGGTCAGTATTACTAGCTTCACAGAGTTTAATTTCCATATTCCAAATATTAGTAAGTCGAATATACTAAATCTTCTCGGATTTCATTCTTACATAACCCTTGCATTATACCATAATAGACTATAGCACAGTGCATAGACGGCATACGGCTATATAAGTGCTAGTTTCAACTGTTGCTCTGTATGCACATTGTTAGCATCTCCTGAAAAACTTGACTTCTTCGAGTACCATATAAAATTTTGTTTTACTTTAAATACCCTATTGCGCTGTAACTATAAGAAGTGCGCATTTATAGCTTGAAGCTGGAAAGACAGGCCTTTCATATAATAAACCCGGTTCTCCAATTCGTCTTCAGGATTACAATGGCTTGACATACATGGAAAGCTTATAGCCACCCACCTGATATTGGTCGGCTAGCTCAAACGAGCAGCGAAGGATGCAGGCACAGGACTTCCCATTTACAACCCCCCGAGAAAGGGAAGGGGTTGAAGTAAGAATGAAAGGGCGATACCTGCTGACCATTGCCACTTACTACATATTCTCGGAAAGGACGTATACGGTGACACTTCCGCCACCAGTAATAGAAAAAACCTCAATGAGGGACTTTATTTCATAAACAACAGCACAACATAAATTAAAATCGTACTAGCCAAACAAAAGTAGGGTGACAAAAAACCACATCGAGCTTTAGCAGAACGATTCCTGATCTCACGTCTCTTCCAAAACAGTATCACCTTCGACCTCACGTTTCAAGAAGCTGCTTTCTGTTCCATACATACAATTCGTCCGTATCCATCCAAGTGCTGACTACCAAGCAAACATCAAAAACGCGTCATGTCAACGAAGACGAGTCAGATATGTGCGCCGCAGACGCAACCGAAATCCATTTTGCACTTCGCAAACATGCAAACCATTATCTACATTTGCAACCCGAATATTCTTCCCATGAATTTCAATCAGAGCAAAATAAATAAAACGATGGCTGTCAATGTGACGGCAACAATTTCTCTAAATCGACCATTAATATCTCCCTGGTCTTTTCCCTTTTACCTCTTCCTAATAAAATACAATCAAAAATATAAAGCTGCATCAGTCGCGCAAAGTCAGCAATATTACCAGCCAAATGGGCAGATATTTCTGAAAGATTCACATAAAAATTATACATCAAATCAGATAAAGCGTAAAATTGAACTTGATCTCGAGAAGTGGGATAATCAGCTGAATAACATATGAGAAATACTTCCAAAAAAAAAACTAATAGTGAGATAATATTTACTAATTTGCCTTTTGCTAACAAAGAAATACAACGAATGCACTCAGCTAAAATTCTCTCCCGAAATAATCGTGACGTTTCTCACCATGAAGTAAAATTTAGACAACTCTCCCATTCGGTACTATGACATCCATCGAATTACAAACTGACGCTCCAGAATATTCATAGAGTTAGTTCTATTCAATCGTACGCGCCAAGTATTAGTCATTCTTCCCATATGAATACCCAAAAATTCAGTGATGTCCCCATGTGCTCAGGAAACAGGATCTACAAAGATGTGGAAGAGGCCGCCATGTTAGCTGAAAAATGCAGAAAGGGATAGTACTTATGGGAAGACAACGCCACGCTTACAAGGCGGATAAAATTGTTACTGTGTTCTGGACAGCGATGCCACTAAGTAACAAATACGTGGGCCTCCGGCAACGAATCCTCGATTTGCTAAACATTCCAATAGCACTGAGTACGGAACATTTGAAAAACATAGGCTTCTTTTTAGTTCGATTCGACGGCGTATACCTTTAATCAACGACTACTGCAATTAAACCCCCATCTCCACCCTCCCCAACAATCTCAAGCACATCCCTGTCCCCTATAACTTACCTCATTCTATAACAGGCCAACCGAGGGGTTTCCTAACGAGTTTCCTTGATAACAAAAAAATAAAATTTCAAAAACCTAATTCATCAACCGAAGTTGGCAAACAAATGTACATACAAATCCATGGGCCCATCATCAAACAAATACCATCGGTGTATTGCGCAACATCGATACAAATATAAGATAGATACTATCATATCCAACCAAACACCACCAGCAACAACAAATTGTGTGTATAATAATAGAAACAGATCGGCTACGTGTCTATAAAACAATGATAATGAACATTCTACACTCGCAATGCAAAGCTCACTTGGAAAAAAACATTGCAAGGCTCGCTTCAAAGGAAGGCATTTCCCAACCCTCAATCGTCTCTTGGCCATCACATCCACGCACTCACCTATCGGTTGCCCGGAAGCAGTCACACATTTCCCCACCCTCTTCAACCCTTTTACTTGCAAGGACCTCACATTATGTTCACGTTGAAAAAATTTGAGGTTAGCCTACTCCCATCCCCTCTGATGAGAGAAATACTGAACCAACAAACAAGTGATTCTAAAGGAAATAATCGGGAGTTTGCCTCGTAACATTGGGCTCGCCACGTCTCGGCGCCGGGTCGAACTGTAGAAATGAATACCGTAACTCGTCGTCCAACTCCACCATTGCAGCCTGGTTTGCGCAGCGATAACAATAGTTCGGCGCCGAAAATACCGTAACCACATTCCGATCATGACTCCAGTTGTAACCCTTAAACAATGGGTTCATTTCGGGACAAAAAACACCCCTCATTCAAGAATAGCAAGTCCACAGAATATTCACAATTGTAATCCTTCCTTTTCAGTGCTTCCCACCTCAATCAATTCCTACTGCCCAAATGCTGCTCTTCACATTCATGCCTCAATAACGGATTCAGTTTGCCAACGTTCTCTCGGTGGCCATTTCCCTAGGCAGATTACTAAGTAATGCACCACCAAAAGTGTTCAATCCAAGTAAGCGGACAAGTATGAAGCAACAAAATGGAAAAAGGGCTAAGAAATGGGAAAACAAAGAAGAAAAACGAGGGAGGGTGGAAATGCCCGTTCCCTAAGAAATTGGAAAAAAACATTCAGTGATTCCCATTAACAAAAACCTCCAACCAAATCGACTATCGAAAAATTACCACTGAATGAAACTTGCCCTTCTAAACTACTATCCAATATATATGACACGTAGCGAACTTTTCCCAAATAGTCAAACCACATCGCCCTTCAAAACTTTGGAATGCACTAATCAAAAAAAGCTCTGCGAATCTATCCTCGCTCATCACCACAGAACCAGCTCTTCAAAAGGTACACTTCCCTGCATATGTTGCTCAATCCTTTAAACTCCATCATGCTGTACCATGAATGGTTCGTGGTACACAGGACTGTTTTGGTACAAACCTCTGGAGCAATTTATTAGTATAACCTACACAATTCTTTTGATAAGTTTTTAATTTTTAACCTCCATAACATAAATTTTTCAAAATTTTCGTCACTAACCTCCATAACAAGCTGGTGCGCTCGTGATATCAGAGTCAATCCATTGCTATGATTGAATGTCTCCGATATATCCTGGCCGAATGTGTAGCCGGCACCACGCGGAGAGATGCCCCATCCGCCACGGTCATCAGGATCAGACCAAAGCAGATCACACATTGGCCCTAAAATGCACGTTTCGATTTGTTGAACAAAAAAAGCTTACGATTGGTCCTGAACTGAACAGCTCTTAATTAAGTACTGCCCTAGGCTATTTCTTACTGCACAGTCTGCAGTCTTGCACCGTAAGCCATCGTTGAGATGTCTTCTGCCTATATCAAATCATCTCAGTATATATAAGATTCATGTTGTTATAAAAATATCATCCGATAAAGAGAAAATATTTGGCATTTGGCAGTGAATCAACTCGTAGTTTGATTCTCTTAACTTGCCATGTTTCCCAAATGGTCCACTAAGGAGTCAATTCTACGCATTCCTCCCTTAAAATATTTAGTCACATAAGCAACATTATTGAATGATCAGTTGGCAGATATATGCAAAAAGGAGATCAAGCGCACCTTCATGTGGCACTTCTTGCAGTCGGTCGAGAGCACGCACATGGTCGAGGCTGTCGATGGATGGCGAAAGACCACCGTGCAAGCAGAAGATCTGTCCTTCGACGAGCGCCGTCAGGGGAAGGTAGTCGAATAGGTCCGTGAAATACTTCCATACATTCGAGTTGCCGTATTTACGCAGGCATTCATCATAAAACCCATACACCTAAAATATACCGATTAATTATAAAAAACATCCAAACTCAAAATGCTCAATTTTTTCCTTTCCTACTCCGCATATGGCTAGTGGCTCTCCATCCTCTTCATACTAAAATGGTCATATATTATTCATATGTCAACGAACATTTTATTTTCAGTCAAAACGATCCACCGCACCTGACGGAGGAAGCATGACAGCAAATAAGGAGATGCCTTAGACTAACAGCGATATCGCGGAAACGGGAACGAAATAGAAAGAGAAAAGAAGAAAGGATGGGAGAAACGACTTCTCCACTACTTCAGATACTTTATGCAAAGCGAATTATGATTCTACAAAATCTTCATTCCTAAAATTCATAAAACTGTGCGCATTAAAATTTTATAGACTCCCCCTCGCCCCATCAAAGAAAAAAAAATTCTACATGACATCAATGAAATCTATATTTGCATCAAAGAGAAGAGCGCATTAAGGCTATACAATCATCGGCGGCACATCAAAGAAGTCGATATCACAATTGTTTACAAAATTATCCACTTGCTATTCAAATTTACTTCCCAGCATTGATAATCCAAAGAAAACCGTTTATCCATTCCAGTGTTTAGCTTATCCTTCCCTCTTGTAACAAAAACCATTCCTCAGTACAATCACCACGGAATAATATCCTCTTAAACATCCTCACTTTCATCGCTACCTTCCCACAGACAGCAAGTTTTAATGCAATTTCCCGAGCACTTACCCATCCGATTCCTATGGGAAACAAACATTCCTATGTGAACAAGAAATGAGTAATCACCTGCGTGATCTGACGAGATTCATGATTTCCTCGAAGGATCGTTATGCGTTCCTTATAACGAACCTGGAAGGATATATTTGCAGCTATTGCCGAAATATGAAACGATTTCTAAAATCAATACCACTTCAAAGAAGATGTCAACATATCAACTATAAAATCACACAAGTTAACAGTGACACATCTGAATGCTTTACATAGATAAGCTTAGAAATTACGAGAGCCCATAAAAAGAAAAACTACTGCCATATACATTCCCCATCGGATAGCACTTAGAAAGAGAATTGAACGGCACTAATCAATGCTGAATTTCATAATAAGACGAAGCATATCTACTATATTAAATAATATCAGCCTAAATTCAGTCAATTTTATCGATACACAGTAGATTAAAACCGCTCTATAGCACAAAAGAAATTTAAAAAAAAAAACAAACAAGAAACCTTAAGACAAACAAGAAGCGTGACCGTTTCCACCGAATGATAGCCCCTATCGACGTAATCCCCCATGAAGAGATAGTTAGTGTCGGGTGCTTTACCGCCCATCTTGAATAACTCGAGGAGGTCGTGGAATTGACCATGCACATCACCACAGACTGTCACCGGACACTTCACTTCCTGCACGTTCGATTCTTTTTGCAGAATCTCCTTCGCCTATAAAGCATATAACCGATATAAAACACCAACTACGTCCTCCCACCCTCTCCCCTCCACACATACCGATTCTTAAAGCTGTTACATAATTCACGCCATCTTTGTAAAAGCTATGAAATGCAATCACAAGAACACAGCCAACTGAAATATTACTCGTTATTAGATAAGCCTTTTACTACATTACTTTCTATGAACCCATACACCGACAGGATTAAATGTTACTAACATTGTGAACAATGAACGAATTGAGTTTACTATGCTAAAGCAAATTGTACTCATTTATATTAGCACCATTTTCAAAAAAAAAAAAAGACGATCTTAGCCACAAACTTCTTATCTGTGAACATCAAGAAACTGATGCAAGCAAACAGGTATAACTGCTCAAGAATTTTTCATAAATTCAGAACAAAATCATCATAAACAGAGAAGAATAAAATACGCAGCTAATTCGATAGAAAACATTGGGTCATACAAGCAGAGGTTTCTTATCTCTCTCACTGCTCTCCTTCCTTCGAGGATGAGTTCGCTTTTTAACTATAAGCGATGTTAAAAAAAAAAAAAATGCATACCTTGTCGCAAAGAGCTTTCACTTGAGTCTCTGTGAGTTGTTCGCATTGGTAGAGTTGCTCGATCCACTGATCCAATTCGACCATTGCCGATCGCGTAACCGCATCTCCAGCCGCAAACGTTGAACCACTCATTGCTGGTGATGTTATTCTATTAATCCCTATAAGCGATACCTTCTTAACACTATTTATGGATTAAGGAAACGATTTTCCTCAAATCCCGCATAAAAATCGATACGCTCTGTTGATCAAGAATGCCTGAATTCTAAGTATTTGTAGCAAACAACAGCATGATTACAACGGTGCGTTACGATTAGCTCCTTATGATGCAACAATTGAAGAAAAAGAAAAACAATTCTAAAAAGGATTTCAATCAGGGAAAATCAATACCGAAAACTACTAGATTTAAAAAAATTTAAGACTCGAGCATTAAATCACGATGCCTTCCTGTCGTTATTTTTCTACTTCTTTTCCCCCCGTTATCCATTTACTTAAAAAAAAAAAAAATTGAATAGCGAATGTAGCGACAATTTAAGCTGAAAAGAAATACCGAAAACGATAAAAATATTCAGCATTTAATTTCAAAAAAGAAAAACTCAATTGGGTTTCTTTTTTTCCCAAGAAGAAAAGATTTTTTTCCCCGGAAAACTAGAAGACGTTAGAAATTGATGCGCTCGTCAAACACCCACACACCACAAACATTCCTCACGTTTACGTTGACGCTGTATCAAGCGAAAAAAGGAACATTGCACTATTTCAACGACGCAATTCTTTTAATCCCTAAATCAGCGCATTTTTTTTAGCCCTCCTCCGTAAATAATACGTGGGATTGACGTCTGTCAGAAAGTGTCACCACATTATTAACAGCTGGAATATTAATGAATTGATGAATGAATAAAAGTAACGCCTAAAATAGTGTCCGTATTAAATCCAACCTCGATACCGGACGCAGCCGATACCAGGCTTAATCTACGATCATATGGAAATGTACTAAATTCAATTCCGGTTGGCTGATCGCTTTTACCAACCCCAGATTGGGGCCAGGTTGAACCAACCTCCATACCATTATAACCTAAATGCAGCCTCATTCATGGTCGCAGCTGAAGCCAGATTTAACTAAGAATTCGAAAAAAAAAACTAAGTTGGGACAAGTTGGAAAACGAATTAAATTGGAAAAGAAATAGGTGAGGAAGAAATAGTGAAGCAGTGGAGATCTTTCTATAGAAATGTTCATCTTTCAAAGCTGCCAAGTCGTCGCCGTACTCTCTAAGGAGACGAAAAAAGCGAAGTTTTTTTAACCTTAAATATTCTTTCTTCCTTTTTTTTGTATCAAAATTTTCCCATTTTTAGAGTGCCTACGTTCTTGGAAATGATACAGATTTGATCGACAAACGACGGAAAAAAGTTTTGACAGATTCAGGCATATGAAGACTGCATATTCACTTCTATAAGAAACCCTAAAAAAATAATCAAAAAAATTAAAAAAAAAAGAAACGAAATCGATCAATAAATGCAGTAAGGTTGAAACAATTCGGAAAAGCACAACGATATGAGGTGATCAAATGCTACAAAATAATAGACTATCAATTAAACTAGGCATCATCTAATTCAACAATAAAAAGTTGACTAAATTAAAATTGGCTAGGCACGGGATTTTCGCAATCATCGGTACCACTTAGGTACCTATTTTTCGCTGTATCTATCTCCGGAACCCTTCACTTTCCCACCCCCCTCCCCAGCTTACTCCCCTCTTCCCTAAAGCACCAATTTTATACTACTATCCGATCACGCCTAATCTCTAACTCAATATTTGAATGTGCTATGAAACCTGACAGAAAATGTTTGAAATATTTGATGAAACACAATGGCTATAAAAACTTTCTAGCTTTAACTACATAAACGGCAATATAGCTCTACAAATATTTACTTGCTGAACATTTCTATCGCCCTCTATGAAGTTTAGCCATCACTTTATATCGCCCGCAAGCCAAGTTCCTCAATTCTACTGCTTGTATATACCGTTCATCCCTTTCCAATAAACCCCCTCCCCCCTCAAAAATATTTAAGAATAAGGCCACCCTATCGCACATATATACGCATACAAAAATTTACTAACGATAGCATTCAACCGCCACCCACACCCATTGATGAGCAAGCACAAAATCAAGAACCGACCGACCCACACACTCTGACGTCACACAAATGAAACGTCGATGATGAAATGATAGACGCGCGTCGGCAAATCGATTTATACTACACGGCGATAATGTGATCGTTGTAAAACAGCGACATGCCTAACACAGCAACGCATCATTTAAAATGTTACCCGCGGGTAAATCGGTGGGAATAGGGACGGGAAATTGTCGACTAAATTTTTATATATTCCCATAGCGATTAGGAAACGATCTGAAGAGAACAAAATTGAATTTGTGAGAAAATTGAATGCGCCATAAAATTTTCTGTTGCTATCATTTAACGAAGATTGCTGTTGCTATTATAGCCTAAAGAATTGTCGTATTGAATCAGCCGTCCTATTTTCGACACTCTTTTTGATCTATTTCGATCTATCAGTGATGAGCGGTACTGGTAGTGGGGTGTTGTAGGTCATTTTATTGGGACAGAAGTATTATATAACAAGAATTAACGGAATGTGATTTTGGGTCGGGATGGGGGATATCGCCGGAGACGGATTTCAAGGGACGAAGACTCCGATCAGGAGTCGGGAATTTGCTCCCCAGCAAGTAACCCACCGGAATTTGGACGCATTCCACCACCCTATATCTATGGTGGTTGTAGTATGACGCAAAAACATCTGCTGGCGAACATAAATATATGATACAACGATCGCAAAAAAAGTTTTATTCGTGCAACAAGCCACAACACAAATGAAACGTTCACCGAAAATTTCTATCGTCATATGGGAGAATCGCATTTTTAAAGGCAAACGAAAAAAGAAACGAAAGAAAAATTTGCATATGATGGGAAATCGTGTTTTTCATCCGAATAAGTAAATAATAGATCATATAAATAAGTAATAAACAAAAAAGAAAATAAATAAATAAATAAATAAATAAGTAAATAAATAATTACTTTAATCGTAGGCATAAATTGAAGGTGTAAAATACGTCGCTAAAAATAATGATATTTATAAGTTGATATTCTAGAAATTCCCGGGTATATCCTCAAGCATTCAGGTATATCTCCAAGGTGGTCTTTTTTATTTATCAGTCATCGCTTCAACACCTCGAATAAAATATTTTTGCAACGAATAATGATTAGTGAGTATCGATAAGTATTACTCGAATATTAAAATGTTATCACTAATTGTTTCATTAATAATGATAAAAAATAGCGATAGGAATATAATTTCACTACAGAAATGTGGTAATGAAAATTTTAAATAAATAAAGAAAGAAATAATTTTTTTTTTAGTAATTTGAAAATATTTTTATATAATCATTTTTATAGTCTAGTAGCAATTTAAAAAAAAAAAGAGAACAACTAAGGAAGCAATTGCCCTATTGATTTCTTTAAAAAAAATTTACGAACTTTTTCAATTATGAAGGCTTAAATATGTAAATTTATGTAAATTTATTATATGTAAATTTATATTTAAATTTATCGGTTTAAGTATATGTAAATTATATGTAAATATATGTAAATTTAGTAAAGCTTGAAACAGTTTGATCGGTTAAATGCTAATTCATTATGCAATAAGTGGAAAGGGTGGCCATGCTCAGGTACCTTACAAAGTGGCAGCTACGATATAGGTAGATTATATTCGGGCAGCCAACAATAAATCAGACCGAAATAGTGACAGCTTGATTCGCATTTATGGGGTAAAATAATAATACTATTTTATTTCATTTATTATTCGCTTAATCCAGCTTTAACTAAAACAATTACTTTGATTCAAACTTTATGCTTCTATTTGTTTAATTATTAAATATTATTCACTAGAAAATTACCAATACCCACAATTTATACATGATAGTAGATAGCAGTAAGATAAGAGCTGTGGCGTTTGGATTTATTTTTTTATTTATTGATTTTATTTTTTAATATTTATTTATTTTTATTTGTTTTATTTGTTTTGCGTTTTTTGAATTTTAAATTTTTATTTATTTATTCAGCGTTCCATACGATTCAAACATACGTACGAATACACTCATAGAGAAGCGATAAACAAGAAAGAAAAAAAAAACAGATTCATGAATGTATCGATTAGAAAGTGCATTTAAAAAAATTCAAAATATAAAACATAAAAATTGAGCGGAAAATAATCGTTGAAAGAATTCTGTAGAATTCCTAAAATTTTCAGTGTCGGAAATAGAAAATTTTTACATTCATTATCACTAATTTTGTGTTTTTTTTCCTCAAAAATACCCGAATTTTATTTTTATTTCCTTTTTTTTGAATAGGAGATCAAGGAAATTCATTGCTTTTTCCCAATATTGAAAATAAATTTTTTGTTAATTGAAAAATTTTTTCCCTATTTTTCCGTTTCTCTTTTTTTTTAAAGAGAGATGGAATTTTCTCTTTAGTAGAGAGTCTCGATTTTTCTCATCGTCTTCAAGAAAACGTGATATTTATTTATTTATTTTTAAGCCTTGCACAATATTAGTACTTCTATCAATCACTTTTACACAAAAGGCGATAGTAGATTTTTTAGTATATATGACCATTTTATTATTTCCACACTAAGTTTCTTCTGCTTCAATTATATCGCTGAAGAGGCGAAAGCGAATGCAATAGCGCAGTGGTTAAGCGCTTGAGCGGTAAGAGAAAGGTCACGGGTTCGTATCCATAAGCGAGCGAAAGTTTCTTTGATCATTAAAAACGATTGCTACTATTTGGGCCTGAACCAGGCTAAAATGTATATCGTAACACAAGACAATTAACGATACTCTTGTATATTTCATTGATCATTCCTTCTAATGTGACTATAAGGGAATTATTCGAAAACCTATTGAAATACTTTTCTTTACAAATAAGAAATCGCTATTCGGAAAAACGAATGAAATGGAATTCAGAATGTTTTTTAGAACGGTTATTGAGAAGGGCATGAAAGATATGGGAGGGTAGAAAAATGAGCCGATTCGGGACCATATAGGATGGTAAAAATTCGATTTCATCAATTCAAATAATTACATTTGAAAAAAAAAAAATTAATTCCCTCACGCTTTTTAATCATCGTCGATTTTTTTTTTTTTTAAATGCAAATGTGCAATTTTTTTTTTGCAATAATTTTTGCAAGATGCAATATGCAATATGCAATTCTGATTACTGTATACAGTATACGTGAAATGCATATCAGAATAGATCATATGTCATTGCTTATGAATTTTTATTGCAGCTTCATAATACGACTTTCTTACTTCATAGTAGAAGAAGGAGGGGAAATGAGAGATGATAGAGGAGGAGGAAGGGAAAGGAGAGGGGGAGGGGGACGGTGATAAGACTGATAAGACTGATAAGACTTATTGCCAACATTGCAGACACATCGATCAGATATTTCATCGAAGACTTTTGTTGTTCCCATATGGAAATGGCTGAAAATTCATAAATAATTAAAGTGAATCAATTGATAGAGAAATAAAAAAATAAAATAAAAAATACAATTTGCTAAAAATTAAAAAAAAAAAATTATTCCTAATTTTTTCTGGATCTAAAACAAGAGAAATAAGAGTTAAGATTATTATTGCAACATAATTCCTCTATTTCATTAATTAGAATCTCCTAAATATGTATCATTATATTTAAAAAAAATATGTTTCATTACTCGAACACTTATTGACAATTCAACTTTCAAATAATAACTAAACGATAAGCCAAAAATGATCCATTGAATCAATAATTGATCCATTTTTTCATCGAATTCGTTTGATCACCGCCTGGCGATCCTTTTTTTTTTGTAAGCAGTCGCCAAAATCGATTCGAAAAAAGAAAAGATACGGTGATATACGGTAATGATACGGTGATATAGCAAACGATGGTTACGATAATGTTCTATTGTCCGTATCGTTTAAAGGAGTCAAAATTACGGCTCCAGTCAGGCTCCGAACCCATGTTTCGATCTACTCTGATATTCTTTTTTACTGAGGTGTCATTTCACTATCGACGTTGTTCAGCTTGGGTAACTTTCTAAGAGAAAAGAAGAAAATATTAATGAATTACGAATAAATCTGGTTGTGGTCGAGATGCACTGATACCACACATATATGGCGGTGCTGAAGGAGTGACCACTATACGCTTATTTGTTGATATTTTAGCATTTTGCATTTGGCGACTTCCTTTTATGTATTGTCCGTTGATCTAAATTTGAGAGGATTTAGTATCGTCATTGAATCGAGAAAAATAAACAAAAATAAAAATAAAAATAAAAATAAAAATAAAAATAAAAATAAAAATAAAAATAAAAATAAAAATAATATATAAAAATTAAACCTTCACTAATACAAAGAATATCTGTTGCTAAAGGTATAGTTATGGTAGTCTCTCAATAAAATTGCTTGAAAGTTATGCAAATAAGAGCACTAGCAATCTAGACAAACGATAGAGCTTAAATTTTGAATAATTTATCACATATTATAATGGGATGATAATAGAAATTAAGATCGAATTCAAATGCTTTATATATTATTTAATGTTTTTCTATTTGACCAACGACTTTAGAACAAATTCAAAGAGCCACCATTTCAGCACTATTGTTTTACTCTTCGGATATGGTGGATATGCAAGAACTATTGTTATAAACGATGGGGATGAATATGAGCATCAAACGGAGACCGGCAAAATGCCTCGGGCATTGTTCTCCTTAAAATTTAAGTTGACCACCCATGAGGGCGATTTACTGTAATTGATATGAATCACAAAAAAACTCACCTCAATAATAATTTAAAAAATTATATAAAACATTTTTAAAAAAATTTTCACACATACATTTTGCATCCATTCAATGTCGATCTCGTCTTCTCTTTGAAGAGCTTCTTTTAAGAGTTGTATGAGTTTATAATAACGAATACATTCATATACACTTAATAATTGCATTACAAAATAGAGTAATGCAAAATAAAGTGCAATTTTAATATTTTTTGCACTGATCGTTAATCGAATTTGCTTCATTTCTTCATCGCTGAATGCTAAAAAAATCAATAAAAAAATCAATTAAAAAAATCAATAAAAAAATCAATAATCCTTAAAATTAGAGAAATGATTAAAAAATGATGAAAATTTGCATTTGTTTTAAATGATTCCATTAAAAAAATTGCTCTCAATACCAATCGATCAAAACACTAAAATGATTGAAAGCATTGAGTATTATGGAGCAATCCAAGGAAAAAACATCTGAATATTTTATGCAAAAAAATTTTAAATAATTTTTTTTAAAAATAAATATAATAAATTAAAATTAAATTAACTTACATATTTGTGGAAATTTCAATACGATAATGTCACCATTTTGCATATTGAATTCAACTAAAAGAAAGAGACAACTTGCGATTAATAAGGCCTAAAAAAAATTGCAAAATTTTTATTGCAAATTGCAAAATTTTGATTGCAAATTGCAAAATTTTTATTGCAAATTGCAAAATTTTGATTGCAAATTGCAAAATTTTGATTGCAAATTGCAAAATTTTTATTGCAAATTGCAAAATTTTTATTGCAAATTGCAAAATTTTTATTGCAAATTGCAAAATTTCTATTGCAAATTGCAAAATTTTTATTGCAAATTGCAAAATTTTTATTGCAAATTGCAAAATTTTTATTGCAAATTGCAAAATTTTTATTGCAAATTGCAAAATTTTTATTGCAAATTGCAAAATTTTTATTGCAAATTGCAAATTTTTTTTTGCAAATTGCAAAATTTCTATTATTTTGGTTTTCTTTATGGAATTACTATGAAGCGATACGGCTCTTTTAGAAGTGATAAAGCAATGAAAAAATGCGATACTAAAAAAAAGAATAAAAATATTTTAGAAAAAAAAAAAATCTCCATATATATAGAAACTCATCAATAGGGTGTTAATAATAGGATAACACTTTTTTTTTTTTGCTTCAAATAGACTTCTGATAGAATTTTCACAGACGATCCATATGAAAAATATAATATTAAAAAAAAAAAAAAAAAAAAAAAAATACCGTTGCAAAAATAAATGGTAAAAGCATTTGAGGATTTTTTAGTAGAATCGCTATAGGTGTTATTGTTGCTAGAAGAAAAACAACGATTGCGACGAATGGAAATAATTCATCGGGAAGAAATACGCAACAACATATAAGCATAGATAATGTTATTATGAGACATATTGTGGTTATAACCTAAAATTAAATTAAAAATTATTAAGATTACAGAAATTCTATCAAACATATGCAAAATTTTATTGAAAAAATTCCACCTCCCCATACGTAATGGAAAATTTTTTTTTAGCTACTTGAATGACGGCTGAAACAAAAGGAATATTTATATCATAAGTATTGGAGTCGATTTTTGAAATTTTTTTCATTTAAAAATATTTCAGTAACATTCATTTTTACTTCTCTAATCTATTTTTTTAGGCGGTATTCATGGATACCTTCTTTCTTTTTATTCATCGATTTTCCTTCTTTCTCCGCTCCCATTTTCCAGAAAAAAATCTTCGCTCTTTCATCAACAACTTATTGATGCTTAATTTTTGAATAAAAAAATTCATAAATAATATCAATAATTACATCTATTCGGCGTTCCATTTAACATTTTCACTTAAATTAAATCGAAAAATCTCAAAGATTTCAAAATGAGACTATAATTTTGTTAAAGAATTTAGTAGTTTATTGAAAGTTTCTATAAAAAAATTTTTAAAAAAGTTTAAATTTATACCTCAACATTTAAACAACAGAAAAAGTCGTCAAGTTTGTCCTCTTCTTTCATTTTCAATCATTTTTTATTCAATTGCCTCGATAAGCGACTAGCAAATATAAAGAAAAACGTTCTGCAAGAGAGTGCATAAAATAAAGTAAATTTAAGATAAGCCTGCAGTGATACATTTCTAATCAACCCATTAATTCAGATGATTTAATCCGGAAATCAGGAAATCCGGAAATGTTATGAGGGAAATCCGGAAAAATCCGACTTTTTCTTTACAGGATCGCTAGCCCATGAGACGATTTAAATGATCTGATCCATGATCTGCGACCACATATGATTTACCCAATTGATAGCATATAAACTCATATGACTTGTCCGAATTTCTTTTAATTGCTTATATGCGAAATATTTTTTGTATTTTAATAATTTAATGAAATATTCAAAATTTATAGATTTATTTTTTTTTAATTTGAGATCAAAAATTTAACCCCCCTTTCGCTTGTATATTTCAATATTAGAGAATAATATTTTAATTTCAAAGTATTACATTTCTATGTGCTAAATAATAAGTGTATATGATGGCATTGTTGCAATGAAAAATTCCCAAACATCAACACAATATATCCGCTCATCAATCTACAATTTATAGTGATTTAAAAAATTCTATATTTACAACTTTAATTAAATACAAGATTCAAATCCTGGAGCGTGGGATATACGGAATAAGCGTAGGATATAGGGAATGAAGGTAATAAGCTCGAGAATATCGAGAGTTGCTTATTGATATATCATTTTACTTTAGTATCGAAAATAAATAACAATAAAAATTTATCCACGAATTATATGTAAATGTAAAATTTGGGAAATAGAATACTCTTTATATAAATATAATAATAAATTAATAAAGAGGGAAAAAAATCCACAAAAAAACAATAGAAATATTTGTGAGAATTTATAATTAAGGATGCAAAACGAATTTAAAACGATGTCGAATATGAAATCGTTGAACGAATAAAATGCGAAACGATTCAATAACAATCATATGAATTATTTTTTCGAAGAGAGCACACAACTATGTTCATCTTGAATAACAATGAGGGGTGTTGGCTTATGTTCTGATTCCATATAAATTTTTGCCAGCAATAAACCGGCATCATCGATTCATATCCAAAACGCGAATACAACAGAGAAAATTGAAATTTTTCTATATACTTTCAATGTTCGCATAAAATATCGGTAAAAGATTCGATGAGAAGATCAGATTAAATAATATGCAAATTTAGCCGATTGGCAAAAGAATAAGCCACCGACCACAATAATAATAATTAAATATTCAAATAAACGATCTGACAGATGGTCGACAATCGGCATAGATATTCTGGGTACAGCTTTAGTCCTCTCATAAATAAAAAAAAATCCACAGAGTGAGTAATTAACTACAATCAATAAAGATATCGGTATATCTACATCGTTGCTGTCAAAAAAAAAAAAAAAATTGAAAGTAATTATGTAAATTACATCACTAATCGTCTAACAAATATGCAAATTTTGAAATCTTAGAAGATAAATTATTCAAATATCAATTGAATGAACGATATTATCTATGAGAGGTTAATTCTTAGAAATATGCGACAATTAAACGGCGTTTCTGCGAAAAATTAGCGTTTTATTGTTGGCTGGCATATCGTGAATATTCATCAATTCAAGCCCATTGACAATTGCTTTCTAAAAATATGCAAATTTTGAAAAAAAAAAGATTATTTAAATTCTGTCAATAAATTATGCAAATTTTGTTAGTATATTGGTGAAGTAATTTCACAAATCGAAATATGTCTTTCATAATTCCATCACTGAATAAGCGAATTTTTTTATTTCTTTCAAGTTTTAGCTCATCAAAGAATCAACGACTTTTATGCTTTCATGTATTTCTTCCTAATTCTTAGCGAAGAAACTTTTCATATATTTACTAAAAAATTTGGCACTTTTTGGAATTAGTGAATTAGATTTTGGGGAAAAAAAAGAATATTGTAAAGTAAAAATTCCATCGACAATAATTGTTATGAAGTTGAAATTTTCTTACGGAATAGAATTCACAAAAAATTTGAATTCTGAAAATAAATTTTACTAAAATATTATGAAATTCACAAATATAGTATGAAAGTAGAAAATAATTTTTACTTCTTTTATTTCGTTTATATCCCGTAATCCCCATTCGGGATTCTTTGCACGAAGCGATTTATGGAAGTTAAGATTACTCTGAGGCGTTATTAATCCATCGACTGCATAAGGACCATATGTTATTAGTAATCCAATTTCCGGCTTTAATAACTCTCCAGCGGCCTATAATGAATAAAATTTAGGAATATATTATGGAAAATTTAAGGATAGAAATTGAATTAGAAGGGGAAAAAAATATATGAAAATTAGAGAATTTTGAAATATAACTTATAATGGAATTGAAATTAGTCACCTAAAATTTCCAAACTATATCAGTTTTAATGAAATCGAAATACCACAAGAATACACAAATAATGCGGAAATAGAAAGTCGATTACTAGAAATAAAAAAAGAAATTTTTAAAAAATTTTCATAAGATCAGAATGCTTCCGGGTAAGAGTAATTTAAAAAAAAAGGAAGAAAATCTTTGAATTTTTTTTTATTAGCATGTATTTTTATTCGAAGAATCTCAGAGTCTTAGAAAAAATCTGAGGAAAATTTCAGAATATAATTTTTTTAATTAGTAAAAAATATAAATTTTCAAACGCAAACAATAGTAATGATTTTTTTAAATTTACATTTTATTTAATAAACAACGATCGTATTTACATAGAAAAACTTTCCAATCTCCTAAAGAATAATGAGAATTTATGCTTAACACGATACTAAATAACGGGTATAAGAGAGAGAGAGAGGGAGAGAGAGAGAGAGGGAGGGAGAGGGAGAGAGGGAGAGAGAGTGGAAGAGAAAACAAAAAAGGAAAAAAGATTTACCTTGAATAAACCGTCAATAGCTGCATCTGAGCTAATATGAATCATATTAATGTTGAGTACAACATCAATTTCTTTTCGCATAAAACCATCTGGCAACGTCCAACTACGCAAATCTTTCGAGACATCTATATACAATGGTGGCAATACATTGGCAGGCTGAAATAATGCTTAAAACTTGACAAAGTTTTTATTTCAAACGATGTCTCACACTAATAAACCAAAAATCTTTAATCTCGAATCATTGGAATATCAACGACTGAATTTTGACGCCATTCTTTGTTATAAATATTCGGCTTTTCTGACACCCGGCTGGTAAAAATATTTCAATCTACCCCTCCGCATAGTCGACGCGGCACATCAATTTCAGCTAGCCAAAAGATGTTGCAGCACAAATAATGTTCTGTATAGTTTCCAATTTCGTGTTGTATGAATTTGGAATCTGCTTGCCGTTCGATATCGTTAATGCACGCACTCCCCTTCAGCTTTTAGATTGCAGTTGAATTGTTTTGATCTACAGGATATAGCTGCTCTTACGTTTAAATATCTAATCGCCTAAATTATAGACTTGTGAACGTTTTACTCATTCTTGTTATTCATGCTCATATATTTTTGTACGTATTCCTCTCTTGGGATATTAAAATAAATTTAAAAAAAAAGAACCAATTTTCCAATTATACAAAATTCCCAACTTTTATTTGCATAATATATAAATGCTGCTTGGCTCGTATCATTTAAATAATACATCTATATAATCTACCTATACATAGATGAATAAAAGAATGGCATGGCGAGGAGACCGGAACGGAATGTAATGATTGAAAAATAATATGAAATTTCAGCAGCAATGAAATTTTATGATCAAATAAGAATGCTAAATAATCAATGCTATACATTCAAAAAATAAATAAATAAATAAATAAATAAATAAATAACGAAAAAATTTTTTGTAATATTAATAAAAAAACGAAAAGATATTAAAATAATTGTGTTAATAATTTTCTCATTACCTTGTAATGTTGAATATAGGCAGTAATAGAGTTCAACGATGGAATATCTATATCAGATGGTTGAAATATAGTGTTTGGGAAACGTGGTGCAAAATGAATAACATGTTGACCAGTACCGGAACTGATTTCCAATAACTGAAAAATTCATTGGCCATCTCGAATCATAATATTCTAATATTAATTGGCCAATTAATGCATAAAATTAATTTAAAGAAATAAGCGTCTACCTTAAAGGCGATTATTTAAAGGTAACATTTAAAGGTTTTAAAAAAAATGTTTTACATAATCTCGTATGGTGTAATTTGCATATGGAATAAAGAAATATTAAAAAATTCAACAGATAAAACTAAATGAATATTTAAATATTTGTTATAAAGAAAGAAATATTATATTTTATTATATTATAAAGAAATGTTTTGTTGATAAAATTCAATCATTGAAGCAACAATTAAAAACCTTTATTGCCAATGTGAACTCTCTATATTAGAACAATCACATGAAATAGGTGGACGAATTGGGAGGTGTAATCTTCGTCGTTATTCGAACCTAGAACCCTAAGTGTACCGATTAGACGCTTTACCATTTTGTCATTCAGCTATCCACTCCTCATTCCTCCCACCGTTATAGTGGAACAGTTTGTAGCATATGAATAGTCTATATAAATCTCGTAGTGAATATATTCATACGCTATGTTATGATAATAAATAAGAAATCATGTAATATTAAAATAAATGCAAAATTCTTTTAAAATAAGATGGGAAATACTACATTTCATACCTTTGTTATTCTTTAATGTTACAAAATAAATAAAGCTATCTCATCTAGGCAATCAATAAATTATTAAGTATAATAAATAATATATAGAATTAGGTGATAAATATTTGAAATGAGATAAAACAATCACTAAAATCAAAGATATAAAGAGAACTTTTTTGGGTTGTTGATCGATATATTGTTGTATAACTTCTAAAATTGGTTGCTTATTACGTTCTGTAGCTGGTGCTGATAACATTGCGTTATCGTTGTGTTGATAAACTGTGAAAATCATACGTTATGAAATTATTTCACCATTATGAGACATATTAAATACGTCTACGAAACATTTTGAAGCATTAATGAAGATTGCCCAATTGCTTTTACCCAAAAAATTTGCATAATGGATAAAGCGATAGTTGATTTCAACACCTGAAAATTATAAATAATAATAATATCGCATTAGATGAAATAATAAATAAAAGTATTTAACGTTGATGCTTAGCTAATATTAAATAAATATTTTATCACTTATATCACAAATGATAGCCAGATAGATTATTCGATAAGCAATGCAAATTTCTCGATTTCAACTTAAAATGTTTCTTTTTTTCATCTAAAAAGTCTTTTTCCAGCGTTAAAAAAAAGTTGAAATATGACAGTGAATTGTGAATTGAAAAGAGTTCAACAACAAAAGATAAATAAACAAATAAATAAATAAAGTAAATAAATAAATAAATAAATAAATGCAGAAGCGAGCTAAATAATCTGGCGCAATATACGCTTTTCCAACTTAACGCATTACCAACCAGCTCCTAATTAGCATAAAATGATAATATATATATATATATATATATATATACAGCTCTCGCCAAACTTAATGGATCTGATGTAACGATCCTTTAGCACCTTAGACGAAACCATTGCACAGACATAGACAGACATACAGACAGACAGACGCAGACAAATATACGTAGATACGACACACATAAGCATGTATCATAATGCGTACGAATGCATCCCATTCACATCAATAAACGAATTGCAAAATTACAAACAAACGAATTGCAAAATTATATTAGAATCTTACTTTTATAAAATTGTAGGGTCTGCGCAATGCGAGATGCGCAATTTTTTGCCCATGAATTCGTTTTGTAAAACATTCAACAATTCAAATTTACTGAAAAATTACGGCAATTACGAATTTCATTCCTCTGAATATAACAAATAATTAGCATTTGTTTCGGTATAAAACAATTAGACATTTTCCCGACTACATCTTTATAAATATCCTATAGTCTCTATCATATCCAATTTAATCGAAATTCGAGCATTACGAGCCAAGATATGACGTTCACAAGCGAATTTTTGCAAAACTATCCAACCACCCAGATTTGGAAATAATAGTAGATGCAAATGCCCAGCCATCATCGTCGAACACAATCGACGATATGGATTAATTATCACATCGTTGATGCGTTTATATAGCCTATTGGCTGATGAATTTGATACCCTGCGGCAATTTTATGGCGCACCATTTTTTTTGTGGCTGCATTAATTACATGCGCAAATTTGATACCTTTATCAGATGCATTTCTATTCGTTCGATTTCATTTTCCTTATATTTATGCACAATTGCGACAATCTATCACACCTCGATTGCACAGAAATTTTTTCAATAAAAGATGAATCCATCGAAGCAAAACGAAGATTATTCAAATATATGCAGATTGTGAAAAAAAATTGGATTAGTTCAGATGCGAGCAACTTTATAACTCCTAAATATACATATACATATATATATATATATATATATATATATATATATATATATATATATATATATATATGTATAAATACTTAATGTACCGCACCTCTTCGAAGTCAAAAATAATTGCAAAATAACAACTACCATTCATGAATTTCTTCAAATAATAGAAGAAAGAAACGCAATCATCTACAACTTAAATATCTGATCTTCAGGTTTTCGTTGTGAGAGTAAGCTGTCATCCATTTCGTTCAAAATAATCGAACATAATCGTACACACGCGTCATGAACCGCACGCATTGATAAACAGGGCCACACAGGCAAACGTCAGGAAATTTTGCGCGTCGATTTGAAGTTCTCGGCATTTTTCATTGAATAATGGGTAAACTTTTACTTCGATTTTAGAATATTTTATATTGTTCACGTTTTTTTGTAAAGGTTTCTAAGTTTATTTAATTTAGATTCTCTGTTACATTCTTGTATGAAATATTTTTTTATTTCATTTTTCAATAATAATAATAATAATAATAATAATAATAATAATAATAATAATAATAATAATAATAATAATAATAATAATAACAATAATAATAATATATAGCTTTCCAATAACCGTTTTATGAGAGCTATAACAACGCATTATTGCCTCAGATCATGTAATCCAGTCATAATGGTGTCTAATTTCGTTTATTATTTTTAAATATTACCGGTGAGGAGCAGAGGAAGGGGGAGAATTAGGGATATTATGGCTTGATAGCGCCTTCAAGCCTATCATAGCTAGCGATGTAAGTGGCTGCTTATTATACAATGCAACTGTGATGCGATTATTGAATTACCAACTTGGCTATTAACGAGTAGTGCTCACACGTGCAGAGCACATAGATTTTGTTGCGACAAATGTGTTGCTCTTTTTTTTCCTCGAGCTTCATCGAACTTGTTTTGATTGAAGCCTAGTGAGTGGAACAAGATCTGCCGGAGCTCGAACTTCACAATAAGGAGCCTGAAGTTCATGTCATCGTTGCCTCAAGTTTTCGACACATTGTTGATAAACAGCACTACCAGAAAGTTATAAACTTAAATAAATAATAAACTCATTTGATTATTGAAAACGTTTTTCTTTTCATAAACGTTTTCATTATAAGTGATGCAAAATTTATTTTAGATTTATTGATTGAAGAATGTGGTCACGACAAATTATCTGGTACAAGTGTAGCAAAACAAGAAACGACGGTTTTAGATGCAAATACAGTTGATACACAACAACGAATTATGAACGACGGAGCGATACAATTAGTGGTTGAGGCTGATACAAATATTCTTCAAAATGTAAATTTTATAATAAATTTATATATTTTTTTAATTTCTAAAATAATTTTTTTTTTTATATTTACATATATTCATTCACCTTCAATCATTCATATGTCAGGTCATCTAATATGAATGCGACAAGCTTACTAAAAGAAGTTTGGGGGAATTTTTCTTGTTTCATTTCACTAAGAAAGTCGTTGCATTCTTAAATTGTTTCATAGTTGAAAAAACTATGCCTTCGTTAGAAATACATAAATGTAGATTTTCACTTCGAGGTAGGTCAAATGCGGTCACGATCGAATCAATTTGAACGTGTATTATTCCAGTTTTACTTCTTATATGAGCTAAAGGGGGTTTCAATATTTCGGATCAGCTACGTAGGGGCGTCATTTTTATAACTCAACAAGACGGGAAAAGCGTTCGGAATTGAGATGAATTATTGACAGCCGGCATAAAGAAATAAAATCAAATTTGCTCTCGGTGATTACATCATCAAAAATTTCACGGCAAATGCAACAATATTCGTCACTACTTTATTGTAGATTCTTTGCATTGAAAGTTTTAATTTCGGTTAAGTGAAGCCGTTCTTATTATGAAAGCGATTTTTATATAAGAACGGCTTCAATAAACCATAAAGCGCATCCTTTAAGACGTTTTTTTTTTTTTTTTTAGATTAGAAAGGAATCGAAACGTTAACTGCATAAAACTTAGTATATCAGTCACAAAAATGGGTAAAACTTTTTTAATTTAGCTGCTTCATTCTCTTATTAATATGGTCAATAACATACCTATATTTCAATTTTGTAACAGATGGATGGCGCTGAAATAGAGATGGTCGAGGAAGATACGGTTGGTCAAATAGTACAAGGCGAAGATGGCGAATATTATGTTGTCGTTGACGATGCTGCTCCGGATGTCGGTAGGCATTTAAGGTGTTATACTTGTATTTGGTCATCGATTAATTGATATCCCCTATATAATCTTAGTTTTATTTCTTGAATTGCATTATAGAAATATTTTAGCTCAAATAAGCACTAACGTGTAGCATTATAAAGGTATATTTAGATTATATGATGCGCTATGTTTTATGTACCAAATATTATCACCTCTATAATATTTCTATTCATATTTCATCAATGAATTGTAATTTTCGTAGTAAAAAAATGTTAAAGCAATCTCTGAACCGTGTAGTCTTAAATAAAACTCAAAAATTAAAAAAAAAATTTTTTTTTAAAATGCTGGAAGTTGTTTATTTATTTATTTATTTTTTGAACTGTATCTTAGGCTTACTGACAATGGCTTCTTTTTAGAGTTGGATCATTTAAGTAGTATTCAAGTGGTGACGAATGAGGATGGTAGCGAAACGCTTGTACTCGAGAATGATCAGCCTGTAACAAGCACTGGAGGCGATTCTCGTAATAACACATATACTGAAGGTAAATGATTATTAATATTTTGGGCTTTAAGATATGACACAATAAAGCAGTCAATGGACAGTGATATGAAAGTGTCGAGAATAGAATCTTTCAATAATCGTTTGATCTCGAGCCGGATGGTTTGAGCATTACAAGGGACTAAAAGATAAAGAATGGAATTGACTTATTGTTGGCCCAGATTCTCAGCCATCTATGTGAACGAGGATTCCTTACCACCATTCCCTCATCCATGACCGCTAACAGATTAGTTGTCAGGAAATCAGACCCATGCACAGAATTTTGTTAAGTGGGGAAAAAAGGTGGAGGGAAGAGTAGAAAAGCTATAGCAACCATGTCTTTGAGAGAAAATGTATCGCAGAAGCAGATCAAAGAACTTCTGAGAATAGGCAAGCGAAATGAGTTTCTAAATGATAGTCTAGATTGGGTAGGCAGAAATTTGCAGCCGGGATGTCCTGATTTGTGAGGCGTAAGTAATGGGGAGTTCCTTTTATCTCTGTCCCGAGAATAGTTCTGATTGCAGCAATAATTACTAAGGCTCTTGTTATCGCTGATACCGCTGCTGCTGACAGCCACTACTTGGCTATATTTCGTAACAGTTTAGGCTCAGGCCATTTTATCAGTGTTTTATTGCAGATGGTCAGACACAGGTGTCAAGCAATATGCGTCAAGGTCGAACGTTTTATGCAGATACAGGGGATGGCAGATACGAAGTTCTACAGATGCTAGAAGGCGATGATACTGTGGGTCTTGCATCGGCACCTTCGGCCAGCGTCGGCGCGATTGCTACTGCTGAGGGGGGTGACGTTTTCTCGGTGGAAGGTCTCTTGGATCCACTACCTCAGGGAATTAAATTAAGAAGGTTAGTTTTCTTATGAATTTCCTGAGGTTGTGAGAGGATTGGCTGACGTAATCAGTCAGACTTGATGCTTATTGTGCAACAATGTTGGCATCCATTACTCTTGAGGTTATTTAGAGTGCAGCCATACTCTGTCGATGGCTTCTTTCATGTGAATTTATCAAAGCTTGATCTTTTTTTTTTAATTTAAATGTTTTATCTTTATCGAATACTTATCTTTATGGAATATGTTTTCAATCCCATTAATAAAAATGGCATTAAAAACAAAAATTTTCCAAATTTTCTGTCTTTTTTTCCTGAAATTTTCAATGGATGCTCTTTTTCTCGAGGCTAATTCAAAACAAATATTGCTTTCTAAGATTATCTTTGAAAAGTTTGACTATGTTGCAAACTATCTGAAGAGTATTACGTAATTTCTTAATGCTTAATAATGTGTGTTGCAGGAATCGTGTATATGGGACTTGTAGATGCCCAGAATGTGGGCAGTCGTTTGTCAATACGGCTCGACTGGAGAGGCATCTCGCTGTTCATCAGGTCTGTTTCGAACCACTTTATTCATGTCTAATTTGATTATGGCACTGAAAAGGAAGTGTATTTTCGCATGATTCAACGGAAGAAAAGTGTTCACTGAAATTGATTAAAGGAAGTCTTTTTTTATATTTTTAGAAGGAATGATTTCATAATATTGGTTGAGACGTTGTATTGACACCTAAAGTATCGAGGGGAACGAGTAGGGGAACAAGGAAGATTTTGTCCATCGACGTTATTAAAAGTGAATGAAATCTTCCTTCGTCACGGGGAATGTTGTTTGATGTATAATTAGCGAGGGCATTGTTGAATCCTTCTAATATAACGATGTCCTGTCTTATTTACCTGGTTGTGTACATGTGTCATATGGCAATACGTTCAGTGGATGATATAAACCAATTAATACGTTTTGGATTAGGTGGTTAGTTTGTTTAATATTACGAGAAAATGAGAGATAATGGGTCATAATTTGCAGGTTTTTGGCTCATTTTTATGTCCATTATGTGGGAAAACCTACAAGTACGAATACAACCTTTTCTATCATTGGCGACGAACATGTCGTGATTTGAATGGTCTTATTGCTCTAGATGAACGAAGGGTATGTATTAAAATTTTTATCTGCACTCATTAGTTTTAATTCATTCTTCAGTTATTCTTCTGTAGGTAACAACAATTTCGAGTTAAATTGATGTGAAGATTGATGCGCATTGATTGATCTATATTGCAAGAGAAATGCTGTGAATTATGCTTTCCAGTTTAAAAAATATGCAGCTTTATTTTTGTTATCGTTGAAGAGTTACTATTAATTATTAGTAATACTGTAAGTTATTATTGTTATTGGCTTTGTTGCTAATATTGTTAAAATGAATTTATTGTAGACAATGGATGTGGGTGCATTACGGCAAATTGTCGAAGAGGTGGCACAGAAAAAGGCGGAAATTGGTCCCATTGATATTGGAATTAACAGAAAGGTTCTATACGCAACGACGCCACTTGACAAACTTGAAATGCCCTCGAATACGAGTGGTAATCTGTTTGATGT
The DNA here is from genome assembly GCA_037389465.1 of Baylisascaris procyonis. Lineage (NCBI taxonomy): Eukaryota > Metazoa > Nematoda > Chromadorea > Rhabditida > Ascarididae > Baylisascaris > Baylisascaris procyonis. Next base: position 1,250,558 of record JAZARR010000197.1, read on the forward strand.
TTTCGTAGCTTGTGATACGAAATATTTCTTGATTAAATGCGATGTATCCTTTACCTCAGGTCATGTCGTGCATTTTCGAAGATTATTATGTCCTTATATCGGTAAACAAGGTGAATTGGGAAGTCTTTACATGTGTATATATTGTCGTTTGATAATTTTTACCCAAGAACTACTGAAGTTAGTATAATATTCCGCTGCGGTGTATATTATACTGGCTTCAGTAGTTTTGGGGGAATATAGTGTACACTATAGATTGATATCTCATGCCATAGTTCATATTGATTTATCAACTTTTGAAAGAAATTATAAGTTTTCTGAGATTTTTAATAAAGGCTTTCCTTCCTGATAAAACCTACCTTTTCGATGATAGTCTGTGCCCATTATCATGTTGTTTTTGTTGGTTCAGTCTAACCTTCCTTCTCAAAGTAATGAGCGCTGTATAATCCTTTTTTTGTGGTTTAAAGGTCTTCACGTTACGATAGGAATTCCGCATTAGACAAAGGCTGAAGTTGGTGAGGGCCATGATGTTTTATTATGCTATTGTAGGCGGGATTGCATGCGATTGGCGTTGTAATGTGACTTTCATATTGGTTATTTAGTAGATGTAAAATATTTTTTAATGAAAAAAAGTTTCAGTTCGTCGTGGTAATGCATGTCGTGCTTGCGGAGTGATAATTTTGCCCACTCATATGCCACGCCATCTCGAATTACATCGTGGAGAGGGAATCATCGATGAACGTTGTGCATTTGGTGGATTCTGTTGTGATCTTTGCGGTCTTCTCTTCAGACAGCATTCCAATCTTATCAGACATTGGCGAACTGGATGTCCAGAAATACAGGTAGAGCATTCTTCCAAATAATTTTATTTCTTTGTTTTATTAGTTCTAGTTCTTTCTATCACCGAAGCTTGTCATACGACAGACCAGCCTAAAGTTAATTCCATCGTGAAGCAGTTTTAGTCTGAATTCATGGCCAGATAAATTAATGTTGGGATTGTGGATGGAAATCTCTGTTGCCGCTCACGTGTGGTCATCGTTAGATCCATTTGGCGATAAAGTAGCCTTAGATGGTGGATTTATAGGTAGGAGCACCTTCAGGTTCTTCATATGTAGAAGCAGCCTCAGGTTCTTTATAGGCAGAAGCAGTTTCAGGTTCCTAGTAACTGAAACTATACTGGATAATTTTGGGGAGGAAAAGAATTCAAGAAATTGGTGGTGGTGATACATAAAAATGAGGTGTCAATTTCGGAGTACAAAGTGCATTCAGCGACACGAAATTTGCATTTCTTTAAGATTTTGCTACGCATTGTTTCATATCTGTGCAAAAATTTGATTGAAAGTTTTTTTTGAAGCGCCTGGCAGGGTTTTATAGGTTTAAAAAAAAAAAATCCTTGAGTGGTTCTCTTATTTTTGAATTTATTACTAAATGCTGATCCTTTCTTTCTTTGTATATTTTCAATATTTTTTATTGTTTCTTTTAATTATCTATTTTTATCGTAAAGTCCAAATTTTGAAAGCATTTCGGTTCTCATATAATGCGTTCGTAAGAACTCTCCGATTGTTCACTTGCAAGCTGAAGTTTGAAGGAGTTGCAAGCAAAGTAAATATATGAAAGAGCTTTAAAGATCGCTCAGGTGGTAAAATAAGAGTAAAGCTATAATTTTGAGGTCAAAGGTTAAAGTTCATTTTATGATGAAGCATTTTCATAAGCAATTTTACTCTTAATTAAAGAAGTACATAATTTAGGCGAATATTCCCGAGGACGAGGAAATTATATTGGATGATGTTGGTTTGAAAAGAATGGTGATGCGATTAATGAAGAGGCAAGTAACAGAGGATGCGATCATTGAAGCGATCCGATTGTGTGATGCAGCACTCACTCGTGCCCTCACTCAGAAAGGTATCTCATTGCTTTTTGATTTTATAACATTGAAATTTATTTTTATTTCATTATTTTTTTTTTTCAATCTAAGATTAAAGAGGGATGATTTGGACGTGGCTGATATCTTCTTTGAGAAGTTTGGTTTTTAAGAGGTTTTTAATGATAGTCTTATTTATCTTAAAAATTAGATCTATCTCATCGCTAAACTTCAGATTTAATTTCTGACAAGGAAGTTGAACCGGTTTTGTTCGTAGATCCCGATGATAATAAAATTTGCATATGAAGTTGAGGGGAGTGAGAAATTGTTCATCTCGCCTTATAATTTAACAATTTCTTTGCATTGCAGTATCTCATTTCAAAGAAGGCGTTCATCGAATGCATAACGTTGGTCAGAAATCTGGATTGAATGCTCAAGATGCGGTAAGATAATTTATTTGTTCCGCGAATTTTGTATTACTTATTTACTCTCAAATTTTTAGACGTTAGGGAAGTTTTATTGTTCGACGAGTGGAACAAAGTTGTACAATTTATTATTATTATTGTTTTTTTTTTGATTCTTTGAATATTTGTATCTATTTTATTCTCTCTAATATTCGACTCCATCTTCTTTCCCCTTCCAGCTATATTATCACGGATATATTTATAAAGGAATGTTGCAGGTCGGAGATCGTAATGTATCACAAGCTGCAAATGGCATCGGTAATATGGCAGGTCGAAGCAGGGACGGAGGAAATATTGGAAGGTTGAAAGAAGATGAAGAATTCCTTGACGAGGTTGAAGAAAGATGGATAGAGGAACAAGTAAGGCAGATTAATTTTTGTCTGATTTGCGTTGCTGTGCATCTTCGATATTTGAAAAATCCTTCCAGCTTTTATTATTGATGAGATGAGGCATTATGTTTGCTGTTCATCCGAAATTAATTACTGGAATTGAGAATTGTCTCGAAGATGGTCTAAAGTTCAGTTCTTTTAATTGCTTTCATCGCTACGGAAATTGTATTTCACTCAAAAATTCGTCCACACTCGTAGATTCATAAAGCAAATGTAATATTGCGTTGATGGGTTATCTTTGAATGTACTTAGGTTTCATATTGGTCACATCAGGCTTCTAACTGAGCTAATGTAATGCTGTGCGTTCATTTACGTTCATGTCGGAGTGAGGAAAGAGTCTTGCATTCCATAGACGACAAAGAAGAAAGGAAAAATATGAAAATTTGCATATGAAAGGATCAGTTTGCAAAAAAAACTTTTTTTATTAGTGTGGGAGGCTATGTGAAGCTGCAGATTTTTAAAGTCGAAATGAGTAGGGAGTTGGTGAATTTTTCTGGAAAAGTGAGAAAAAGATCGTTGTCGTTCAAAAAAGTTTCTTGTCATTTCCCTTGCTAAAAGTATCATTAATTATTCGTCTGCAACACCTATAACATTTAATTTCAAATGAATTTTAGCTGATCTCCAAGAATTGATTGGGCTTTCAACGAATTGAGCTGTTCATCGGGGTTAAAAGTGACCGAATAGGTTTTTAGCAGGCATAGCCACACACACGGCGATACCCCTCTATGATCTTTGTTTAACGGAGTTCATTTGTTTATGAATTAATTATTATAGGGTATTGTATATGCCGATGACTTTGTCGATGAGGACGAAGGTGCAATGATGGGTGAAGAAGGTGCTTTCGGTTCTACAGGTTTAGGTGGTGCACAAAGCCGAAATAAGTGGTCTATGAGCGGTGGACCTGTACAATGCCCTGAATGCTTCAGAACGTTCGCTAATTCAGGCAGGTAGGTATCGTTGGTGTATGGAATTGATTTAAACTTTAAATTGATTCCTCTTTTCTCGTTGCCTTGATTTTTGCATACGGCGAGAATTGCTTGATGGGGTTTTTTTCCCACCATGGATAAAATAAAAGGGATAGAAGTTGACTGTGGAATTTTGAATAATATCAGTTAGTAGATAATTTTTTTGAAATTGTATAGGAGAAGGTAAAACTGATACATAGCCACTTTTATTTGTGTATTTGTATATATTCTTTTATTGCTTTTCATCGAATTTGAATAGTGATGCATGAATTATTGATTAATTCCTGCGATTTTTTTTTTTCAGATTAGAGAGGCATATGGCCGGTTTCCATGCGTCATTTGGAACGCATCACTGTATTCTTTGTGGCAATCGCTTCAAATATGATTATAATCTTCTCTATCATTATCGTCGTTCATGCCCATATACGAAGGCGTTCATCGATCGGGATATACGTGAACAGGTTGTCAATTTATCTTTATTTTATTCGTTTCGAATACCGTTAAGGGGGATGTTTAAAGATTAGATATTCCAATAAGGTAATTGTTTATTAGTTTAATGATAGCGCTAATCAACACTGGGTATCTAAGTTTCGTGGCTATGTGAATCGGTTTGTTGCATAGGCTAGGTGAAGTCATCGACTTCTCAATGCCTCGTCTCTTCTTCGCACCTTTTTAGGCGCTGGATTTGACGGTGCTGATGGTATTGCTGTTGCTTATGAGCGATATCTCTACTTCTGTTTAGAAGGAATCGTTAGTACATCATTCTTTAGCAGTTCACCTTTAGCGGATCAAATCTATAGGCGTATCCGCTCTCTCATGTTCTTCGGGAACTCGTTTACCCTATATCTGACGGTGCTTGCGTATTTGTTGTCATATCATCGTTGTTGGCCACAGACATTAATCACCTATCCTTATAGGTTTGCAAAAAGAGCTTTGTGTTACTGCTAGGGTCCATTTGAAGTATGGATTAGGTGGCATATGCATTCAACTGAAGAGAAGGCTAAGAGCGTACCGTTCGGATGGACATTAGCTGGTGATGATAGACCCATTGCATTTTTTTTTTTTTTATTGTAGTGAAAGCCTGTTGTTCCCATTATAGACAGATAGGACAACGATCTGCCTATAATGGCTTCTGAAATACCGTGAATAGGAATGCGATAATAAGAAAAATGAATCTTATTGGAAACTGCCAAACGGTAGTTGATTTCAAAGGAGGAATTAAAAACTATGGTCATTCTCTATTGTTTCATCTCTCGAACGCAGGTCGTTTTCCGGCTGAAGTCAGCGATCGGTACCAATAATCCACCTGTAAGTGAAGTTCAAATGCTAAGCCACTAATTCATATGTTTACTCGTTTAGTTGGATGCAACAAACTTAAGAAAATTGGTTCGCACATTATCGCAGAAAGATATACAATTGGCTCCATCGTTACTACCACCCACTCGATTGCTACGGCATGATCCAGCAGATGCACTTGGAAGTCGACGCCAAATGTTGCGATATCCGACACCAGTCAATCAACCACCACCACAACTTCTTGTACCAAGACCTGGACTTCAAGACGCTAAATCTTGTCCTGTTTGCTGTAAGCTTTGCTTTAGTTGTAAGATGGAATTCGAGGCTTTCTGCTTCTAGACGAGATTACTCTTTCTTGCGCATCGGGGTTTTAGTGTTTAGTGTTATTATTGAGTAGCTAGATGTTCGAGATTTGTTGATAATGACGTCATTATTTTTATCTTCTGTATTTGCAAAAGTTGTATAGGTGGTATGCGAACTTGCACATCTGTGAGTATGCAGCCTTGTGTATCCAGAATGGTAGCCCTATAACTATATAGTCAATTTCCAGTAGCAAGGTTTATTAAAGCGTCGTATTGGTGAGGGAATAATTCTGAACACCTTGGGCGGCTTGCTGTCAGTGTAATTTCTCATCATTTGTATAGTATACGTTGATATTCTGTGAAAAGTTTGACTCTAAGTTAGGATGAGCCTGTGGTGGAGCTTATTTAAATGGCTTATTATTTTCTTGCTCAGCTGTGATGAATTTGCATTGCAGCGGTGATATTTTATGGAAATGGAGTTATTGAACGACATATGAAAGCGGCGCATCCAGTGGAATGGGAGTATAGTTTGAATGAAGGCAATAATTCCGATGAGGCTGGACGCCGAGGTATTGATTGAAATTTATTAAATTTTGATTCACGTTAATGGAGAAGAAAAGAGAGCAAGGGTTTGCCAAGCAAGATGGGGAAGTTGGTTGGTGTGAGATTCTAATAAGCTGGATTCGTGAAGATTTTTTTTTAAAATGCATCAACTACGGATCTGAACTGAATACGTTTATTTATTTGCTTCGCCATGAATTTTTTGTTATTTTGAAAGTTGAAACTCAGCTACCAGAGAACGGGTTTAATTTATTATTCAGAAAGCCGAAACTTCAGCAAGAGCCTTATTAGCCATAGGTATGTTGGAGTCTTACTTTTTTAGCCGGTCGATCGCCATTTCTAACAATTCAAGCAAAATTTCGCCATTCAGAAAGCCTCCAAAACTTTATTCATTTGCATAAATTTTTAAATCGTACTTTAATAATGTTTGCATGAGAAAAGAGCGGTGATTAGTGGAAAAGCAAATTAATAATTAATTTACAGCCGGTGAAGTTGTATAGTGTAAGCGGTGAGAGGGAGAGGAGAGAAAAGGCTATTCGATGTGATTAATGGAAGGGACTTCTGAATCATTACTGCAATCTCATCTAAGCTGTCTTATTGAATTCTTTTAGTTTTACACTCATCTTCAGATGGATTGAACGCTGATGAGCTGGAACGGTATAATGTTGAAGATGCTGAACCACCACCAACGTTGACAGCGGAACCGCCTGTACAACAGGTTCAAACTTTGTTTATTTGTGTTGCTTTCTTTTTTATTAAAGCAATGCGAATATTTTTGGTGATATGAAATATTGAAATTCCGGCATAGTTTCGAAGAGTTGTAACATCTCAACTGCCAGAGAGGCGCTCTCACTTTGGGAAGAGTTGGGCCTGAAAAAAGGTTCGCACGGAACAGATCTTCTGATTTTGGAGAACGAAAGAATGCTGAGCTTGAAGGAACTGCCTGCGATAAAAGATGCGACTTGGCTACTTTACAGATCGAATAGACGTTCATTTAAAGAATAATTTAAATGCCAAGCATCAGTTTACTGCCGAAGTGATCAGAAAATGTGACTTTCGAGTTTATGAGTTGGGTATTTGTTTAGTGTTTTTTTTGGTACAAGTTTATTGATTTGTAAATCATTCGTCGTCGTTTCTGTAGGCGACTTAGTCCGGCCAGGACACGTTAGAGTCTCAAAGAAACCAATTTCGATTTTAAGAAAGATCGTTTTTCCGGAGGAAATGAAATTTATTAGTTTCAGTTCCTTCCTCGAAGTTGGAAGCCTCAGTTTCCATCTTTTTCGCAAAAGTTTCTGAACGATTGAAATATTGGATGTTTTTTCTGCGTTTAACGGTAAATGAGTTAGAGCAACTGCTGAGGTATGTCATAGCAGTCCCGCATATGTTCATGAGTTAAATTCGGTGGAAAGCATTCTGGCTAGTCGCTCGTTACCCTTTATGAAATCAATAAGCGCTCATTTTTAGCCGGTTGTGCATAGTGAGCCGATAGTGCGTAGAGCGCATCACATCGAGGTCGATGATGAAGGCAATCAGAAACTGGTCGATGAAAATGGCATTGTGGTTCGTTTTTATATTTACCTCTTATCTATCGGCATCTGTTTTGCTTTCGATGCAAATCTCTGCTAACAGAAAGCTTTTGATCTTTAGTTCTTTTTTTTTTTCAGTGAATATATCCTCATATATGTGTTTCGTTTGTGTGTATCTATAGATGCAAAAGATTTTAATTGCTTTTTTTTTTTAAATTGTAGGAACTGCGAAGAACTCTATATATAAATGTGCTGTGTAAATTCTGAAAAGGAGGTATAAGAATTATTATGGTTTTTTTGGGATTAGAGGGAACTCCTTATTTGCTTCGATGATCACTTTATGTCTTCATCTTTTCTTGGGTGCAGAGATTGGCTTTGCTTCTTTGCTGTTCTCTGTGATTAAAAGAAAGAAATGTTGCTTATATATTTAAGATCGAAGCGGCTGAAGGTGAAGAGGTTCACGTTGAGATGGATGATTTGGGCGATGTGCAACGACTTATCGACAGTGGTCAACTTCAAGTTCAACACGGCGATCAGATAATTCTTGTTGAAGGGGGTGTAAGTTGTTGAATTATTCATTCATCGCTTGCAAAGCTTCAAGGACTTGAGATAAGACAACCTTCTTCAATCAGTCATACAATTGTTTTCTTTTTCTATTTATGTTCCTGAAAACTATATTCGTTTGTTGTTTTAAGAAGTATTTTTACAGCACCGGTTAACGTAGTACCTGGGCAAATAAGTGAGAAGTGATCATTATTCAGATGTTGGGATGGTTTTCTTTCGCCCTTTTCAACCCCTCCTCTACCCGAACCTTCCACCCCTTCCATTTCCTACTCCCACCTCCAACCTTCCCCTTTTCTCTCCCAAAATCACAGAGGTAACAGGAATACATAGGCTGGAAACTCAAACCCATGTGGTGGATAAAACAAAAAAAAATTTTTGAAGGATGTCGATGAATTTGATGAAGAGATCGGAGGGCGAAGAAGGACAACCGAATATCGCATTGTGCGAACCGAGGAGGCAGAAATTGAGGAAGATAGTATCGTTTATGAGGAAAGCCTTTCGATGCGCGCTAACTCTGCAAGGAAGCGGTGCCATCCTGCGAGAGTCATTCAAGAGGGTATCTTTTATTGTTCTATTTTATCTTTGCTAATATGTCGCGCAATCTTGAGAGGTAATAAGTTTATAAAATTTTTTAATGGGACATCATTCAAAGTAATAAGTACTTCATTCGATGATTTGAAATAGTATAAAAATGGAATTATTTGATGTGATTTGTATTTAATTATTATCGATATTAATACTGTTTTATTTATGATTATTTAGATGCGGATGATGGCCTTGAGGTGGCTGCAATATTGACTGAAATGAAGGAGAATGAGCATAGAGAAGCAGTAATTCGGGCAAGAGGTGATACAGCAGTTGATGTATCAGAAAATTTACAACAGGTTGGCTCGTTTATTTTCCGTTATTGTAGTTTTGTAGAGGGAAATTGGGTATTGCAATGAATGCGTTATGGTTTAAATTACTCAGAAAATGGGATATATTTGAGGAGTTCTGGATTATTTTGTCGTGTTTTTTTTTTTAAATTTTAAACTTGATGCATTCTGAAATCGATCTTCAGCTAACTCTGGAATCTGACAGCCATTTCGTTTATTGCCTCAGACGTTTATTGCAGGAAAGCATGGAAAATTCTAGGAAATTTGTGACATTGATGATTTGCCCATTACTATATTTCTCAGTAAAGAATAAAATGAAGCGGGGAGAGGGAGGCATATTTTATGTATTTTTATGGCATGCTTAGACTCTGTCACCGCCAAATTACTTAAAGGATTTTTTCAACTGTTTAATAATATCATAGCTGTGAGGATCGTTGAATGATATTTGATTGTTTTATTCTCTTTTATTCAATAGATTTATTAGAGTGCATTAATTTATATACACTTCATTGATGTTTGGTGCACGGAAAGTACAAGTTAGAGCAATGGTGAGATAGGCCAAAGGTCACGCAATAGGAATAACTTGATGAGCTATGTATTATCAAGACAGCTGGTTGTATGTGAGCAGAGCGAACTAGGAGAAGGAGTTATTAAGGCGCTGATCGCATAGTTTTTTGTTCAGTTGAGCCGACGCGATGATGAGGAACAAGATGTAAAAACCGGCTTGCAAGGTATGGCTTCCTTGGGTACTATACCTCGGCCATCGCTAGAAGCAAGTGATGCGATGATCGATTCAAAGGCTGCGCATTCGATGGTAATTTGGTTTTTTGCTAATTATTTTGCGCTTTTGTTTGTGACATTGATTCACTCCCAGCGAAGCAGATCACAATTAGTGAATTAGTTATACAAGAAAGAATGTTGCACACATTTTTGACCCTTCTTTTTCTTTTTCATTTTCTAAATGCCCTTTTTTCTTGCAGTATGCATTTTTCGATTTAGAAAACCAATGGCTTGAAGCTTTCATAGATAAGAAATTTGTGGATTTTTTTTTACTAAAAGTAGCATTTATGTAAATTTTTTTTTTCATTTTTTAGATGAACTGATAGAATTGAATATATTATCTTGATTGCAGTTTTTGTGTTCTTTTGCGTTGGAGTGATTGATGTGATTTTTGATGTGTTCGGCTAGCTAAAACTGAAGAAAATATTGAAAGAAACTAAACTATCCTTTTTTTTGAAGGATGAAAAAATCGAAGAGAGTTTAACTCTGAAAGGGAAGCGATCGAGAGTGGATTCAGTCGTATCGGACGGTGGATCGGCAACCGAACAAGGTGAGAATTTAAATTTTATTATTCCCCATTTGCTGTTTTCATATATTATGTTTCGATGAGGGGCATGCATTGTTGGGGTAAAAAGTTTTGGTAATTTTTTCAATGGTTTCTGGAATGAAAAGTGGCGAAGAGGTGCACTGGGTCTAAGCTCGTCTATAGTATCACACTTTTTAGAGTTAGAAATAAATTTTGCCAAGTTGTTGGCTCATCATTGCGCGATGTTGGTTATTAAATAGATGAAAGGTAAGAAAAGTTGAAGCGTTTTTTGGTCATTCATATCATTGAGCAGTGGTGATTCGGATCATTGTTGCAGGTGAATTGGCGGCAAAAGTGGCAATATCAAAGCGTCGACGCACTGCAACCGAGCCATCAGAAGCAATCGCCGCAACGCCAATGAGGTGTTCTCCACGAATTGCTGCTTCAAATCGAGACACCAAGATGCTCTCAGAAACACCTTATTAAATGGACATTCTCGTCTCTGATTTGATTGCATTTCGCCTTTGAGTCGGTTGAGGGGCTGCTACCACATTGATTTTAATGAGTTTTTATTATTTAAATTAATGTATAATGGTGCCTATCTGTTTTTTCCATAGTATAAAAACCTAAAGGAAGAGTAATATTGAAAAAAGGATTGTTAAATTGAGCATTGTTCCGTATTGATACATTTCTACATCGTGGGTGGCAGCCATAAAAATTTTCTCTTAGTTCTTTTTTTCATGTTTGTGAGTGTAATACACTTTTGTTTCTCTGTTTTTCAATTTTTTCTATTTAATTTGTTTTTTTGAGGTCGACGTATTACTGCAAAGGTTGATTAAGATTTACCTTTTTTTCGTTTTTGATACCTCTTCCGTTTAGGACAGATGAAAAGGGAGAAGAAGGGGGAGGTTTCGTAACAAACGCATAGGTTTGTTTATTAATTATTTGCATCGGTTTTTTTCTTCCGGTTGTAGATAAGAGGGAGTTTATGGTCAGGGTAAAGTGAGATCGAGATATGACCGTAGCGAATAGGGCATCGAGTGGTCTAGGTGAATTGTTCGAATCAGTGCTGCTTTTCATCTGAGCTTGAGATGCGATCAGAAATTTTCATTTCATTTTCACATTTTTTGGTCGGAGTTTCATGATGTTGGCCCAGTTATCGGATCCTTGTTGTTGACATATACTTTGTGCAAGAATGAAACGTTTTCATAAACTTTTATTCCTGTTTGCTTTTTGCGTAATTCTATAGAAAATTGTGGAAGATAGTATATGGGAATGGGGAAGGCTCTATTTTCGTATTTTGTTTTACGAAACGAATGGGCAAGTTTCATCCCCTCTTTTGCCCCCTGCGGCTTCGACCGTTTAATTTGAGCCCTTCATTTGCATTTGCAAGTTTTAAAATTGGGATGCCCAGCGATCTTAGCGCTTTCTGAATATATGAACTGTGGGGAGGGGGGAGGAAGTTGGTTGGTTCGCCCATGTATGCCTCACAATGTAACACCTGATTTGTGAATATCGAACAACTTCTGTATATAATGTGCTTATAAGCAATGGAAAATGGTTGCAATGAAACGCGGTTGTGTTCATTTAAATATTCGAATATTGTTGTTGTGGGCGCAATTTTTTTTTTTTTTTTGCAGTTAGTGCTGTTTGTGTTCTTTTCTTTTTTTTAAACCAATGAATATTTCTTTTGCATCATTGTTTATTTATTTGTTTATCTACACTGAACGTTTTACGATTTCTCACATCGTCGCGAAAGCGTTTATCGACAAATTTCAACGAGATTAAAGAAAATATTTTAAACTTCAAACGTTGAATTCATATCGAATTAATATGTAAATTTAATTAATATTTATGTAAATTTCAGCGAGAAAAGACTACCTTAATTAATACACAAATTTAATTGTTTGTTCGAATAGGGCTTCATATTGCCTAGAAGGCAGCCGCAACGTTACAAGAATGGAGAAGGATGGGGATACGAGTGTTCCACAACAAAAAGAAGAGCAAATGATTGATAATGAAATGACGGCACAATCACATGGACTATACGAATTACCGTTGACAAGAGTGAAAGTGATTATGTTGAGTAGCAGTGAACAAGTTCCAATCTCTAACGAGGGTCTATTCGCGATGACAAAAGCAGCTGTAAGTTTACTGATGTGATATTGATAGATCCCTAATTATCTTTAATAATAAAAGTTTAACAATCGATCGGAAAGGAATTTACCTTTAAGGAATTCAAGTATAAAAGTTTGGCTCTAATATTTCAGAATTTTAAATGGGACTGTTCTCTGGGCTTTTCAATAAATATAAAATATGTCTATGCTGATGAGATGTGGTATTTTTTACTTTTTTTTTTCATCTCACATATGGGCAATTGCATAGTCCAAGAATGTCTTATAGCCTCAAATGTAGCTTTCTCGAATATATCATTCCTTCAAGTCTTAGGTGAGAGAACTAATGGGATTATATAGGCATCTGAAGGTTGATAGGAGGGGTATATTGGGTAGTATCACTTGTTGCTTTTAGAATGCGTTTATAATACAATCAGTTAGCCTGAAATTGAGGGGTATATAGGTGTACTTGGATGTATGCAAAAGTTGTTAGCAATTGCGATTATAGGAGTTATTCATCGGTCAATTAGCGAAAGGTGCTTATGAAAAAAACAATAAACCATCATGTATCGAATATTCCCATCTTGCTGAATATGTGCAAGAAAATGATGAACTCGAATTCCTTCATGGTTGGGAAATTTTTCTTTTTTTTTTAATTTATTTTTTTTTTGAGTAATTTAATGTTTTCGAGGTTATTCACGATTGATAGATGATCAATACGGGTCTCAGTTTCGAATTGATTGTGTTTGGGGGAAAAGAAGAAGGAGAATATTATTTAGAAATAGGATAGCGGCTAGCTAGTTCTAAATCTACTGACACCCATTGAGAAACGTTGAGAGAAAGGGACTAAATTGAGGGGGCGCGTGTAATGTCATCTAAATATTAAAGAGGGACTTCAATTTAAGGCTTTTGCAGTACGTTTATATTTCCGGAAATTTCTAAACTTTTATTAACACTCAGACTAGAATTATGAATTTCCATTGGTTTCTGAAATCCTTTGCAATATAATGCGAATATTTGCAGAAATGTTACCTCGAATGCGACGTTTCGCCGAAATAATGCATTTAGCACCACGAGAAGAGATCAAAGTGAACGATGATACTAAATGATGATCTCGATTATTGGCTGTAATTTATTGCTAATCACTGTCATAAGCGATCGAAAGCTGTACTCAGGTGGAGGGAGTAAGAGGGAGGAGTTGTTTTAGATACTTCCGGAGTCCTCCAACCTTAAATGTTTCCGGGTATTGCAAAAGGAGTGAGAATTCGCAATATTCATATCCCTTACTTTAACTCTGTTTTTTGACTCATATCGCTTATGGGATTAGGTGTACAACAAGAGATTCTTAACAAAATTTGTTATGCATATCACTATTATCTCTTCGTTTATGTTCGAAAGAATAATTTCATATTTGCTACTTGTTATTGTGTGCTCTATATTAATTGAATAAATCATTTTTTTAATATCTTCTTATTGATAACAGCTCAGAGACTTTGAAGTAAGTTTTCGCGAGAATGACTGGAAATTATCGCCTCTGGTCTCAAAGAAAGAGAGAGAGAGAGAGAGACAGAGAGACAGAGAGAGAGAAATAAGGATATTCTAGGAGGGAGAGGATTGTAATCCCTTTGCACTGTTTTTTTTTTTTTTGAGTTTATAAAGAAAAGCAGCGAAAGACGAGGAAGGCAATGATAGTGCGATATTAGAATTTTTATACATTTAAATGGCCTAAATTTTTCTATTTATAGGGATTCATATTTCTATTTATTCATAATGAAATGAAAAATAACTCCAAGTTGAATTTTTATCGCCTTTTAATTAGACCATCGTTTTGAAATTATTTTCGATAATGAAAATTATTTTTTAGATGTTAGTAAAACTTCTGAAATTATTCTACATATAGAAAGGGAAAAGGGATTGGGGAAAGGGGGAATGAATCCTCTGTGAATGGTAAAAAGACGATCTTATCGATGTTATTTAGGAAGGAAGATGAAAAATAGACGAGAAGAAAACCGCGATAATAATCGCAATTAAATGATGAATATTTTTGAGGCGCAATATGCATAAATAAGCTATAATCAACGAATGCAATATTTGACTATGAAGATTCATAAATAATATTGTCATAGCGCGAATCGATCATCTCTCAATATGGTCGAATATAGTGATGAGCTTTTTCATATGCAAATTTTAGACGCCGCCAAAAAATATGCTAATGATATTGCGATGGTATGTTAATGGTTAATTATGTATTATTAAAATAACGATCTTTTTTTAAATGTTTTTGATGAATTTTATATTTTTAATTATATTAATGATATTGAGATCTATATTTATGATAATAATATAATATATAATATTAATATTTTATTGTAATTATAATTTTATGGTATTTTATATTACATTTAAAAAAAAAAGCTTATATATAATATTTGATAAGAAGCGTAGTTAGCTTATTTAAGAATGACGCATTTCCGATAGTATCTATCATGTTGAAGGCCGTTGATTAATTTAGCATCTCGGAAACGATCATAACATCGAAAATACTCATCATTTTCGGCATTCCTCAAACCTAGAAATTTGCCAATTTTTTTGTACGTCGTTTTTTATAGAACGTTCGATTTTCAATATTTTCACATGTTTAAATATAATTGGATCGCATATCTTTAATCCAATTGTAAAATATAAAGAATCTTAAATTTCTTTAAAAATTTCCTTTCAAATTTTTTAAAATTTTTTCAAAATTTTAAAAATATAAAATTTCTTTCAAGAAATCCAAAAGCTAAAAGCTTCGTTCTTAAAAGCGATTAAATGCACTCTATATCTTAGATTATTTCAATTGTATCATCATTATTGACTGTTGAAAATATTTTTAGCATTTAATTCTTCATGATTACATAAAATATGGAGATCAGTCAATTGCGCTTCAAGCTAGTTTCCTTCGATGGAGGTATTTGATGGCCGAAATTAAATAAAAATTTAATTGATGCAAAAATAGTGCTAGTTCCAATAAGTGATAGATATAACAGGTTTGAAATTTGCATTCAAAAATTTGCAGCACCTCAAGATGAATTTTGCAATTCTAGTGATAAAACTATTTATTAAAATACCAAGTCGATTCACTTTTTGAGGTGATTAGATAAATTGCAAAGATTTTACTAAGAAATTCTTATGCAAAATTTTAATTTTTATTTTTTGAATAATGCAGCATAAAAGCTACATAATTTATACGTAGAATTTTCGTTTGCAGTGCAGAAATAGAGAAAATTCATTCGACTTTTGAGAAAAAAATACATCTATAGAAACACACTGGGAACCCGTAAAGAGAACATGAAAGCATTCAACGGAAATTAGAATATAAAGATATAAAGCGTTCCGGAAAGCCGCGAAAGAAGTGCTATTCTTGTTAAGTTTTTTTATTTAATTGCTCTCTTGCATATTTTAGCTAAATAACTTTCGTTAAAGCATTCCGGAAAGCTACGAAATAACCGGAAATGACCACATTACGTGGTGGATTATTCCAGATGTTGACCATACATTTACAGAAAAGATTCTTAAAAAAGCGAATAAACAGAATTAATGTAAAGTATTAAAAAAAAGCTTACGATCGGCCGGAAATTTTACAGACAAATGGTGAGACCGGAGAGAGTATCACTTATGCACAACTTCGTGAAAATTCGTATAGATTTGCGAATGTGCTCAAAAATATCGGTGCAATGAAAGCCGATATTATATGTGTAATGCTACCGAATTGCTCCGAATATGCGATTGCATTTCTTGGTGGTGCTCTAATTGGATGCACTCTATCTGGTATAAGCGTCGAATCAACGGAAGGTAGCTTTACATTGACTCAAATATAAATGCAAAATTAATTCAGCTGATATATTGAATGGTGGAGATTTAAAATGCTTAAACAGAATTAGTAATTCGCTGTTCTTTGAGTAACAAATTCCGGATCTTGTAGTTTGCCACTCAAAGTGAGACGATTTTAAAGACGGTCGGTCATGCTCCAATCTGGCCTAAAATGGGCAGCAGTTGGCAATCGCCTATTACGACGTGTTTAAGTAATTATAAGCTTATGTTAAAAAGTATAGCGTCTCCACATTTAGCTATTCAAAAAGGTTATAAAGTTAAATTTTAGATTACTGTCATGAATGAAGTTTACTGTACTAGTTTGACTAAGATTGACCATGATACTTGAGTACTGAGGCAATACAATGAACCGATAGCCGATACTATCGTACATTTAGTTTGGCGCGGCTTGTGATGTCTCATTTGTGCAGCACATTATACTGATAGTATTATAATATATAATACAACACCCATATATAGTATGAGGCATATATTCAAGTATAATATGCATTCAAGGCCACACAGAATGATACATAATCATATACTATAACTTATACTTCCGGTGGATTTTACAATTTTAGGCAATCGGATTGTTTGGTCATACTGCAGAATTTGAGTGATTCACTGAATTTCAAATGCAGTCATATGTTTGGCTGATATAAATTTATTTACAATATCCTAATTTCCTTTCAAAGTAGAGACGTTTATGATGTCAAAGGTCAAATAAAAGAATTTAGGTCAAAGGTCAAAAATTATTTTCTTTTCAAATGAATATTGAAGAGAAAACTTGAATTTTCATCCACAAAATACCTATGCAAAGAGCAATATTGATGAATCGTTTCAGTTGAAATTGCCAATTTCTTACGTATCACTCAAGCGAAATTTCTTCTTTCATCGGGTGATCACTATGAAATTGTGAAGAGTTTTGCTAAACAGCTTACTGTAAGGATTTATTAATTCTTGTTATTGTTGGACTACTGTAAGAATTTATAAATTCTTCTTATTATTGGACTACTGTAAGAGTTTATTAATTCTTGTTATTGTTGGACTTTACAAATTGAGTTTCCGCAAAAAAGTTTTCAAAATAAAATTCGTTGCTCATTTATGTTCGCCCCCCACGAAGCGATTATAGAGGTGGAAGATTTAGGAAATACTGCAGATTAAAAAATTTGAATATAAGGGAGAGGTAGGGAACATGGTTGGGAAAGAGGAGATTCTGCGATTCAACTAAAATAACTTAGCGCCATTTGCTCTAGTAAGTAGAATATAATTGAAATTTTTATTTTATAATTTCAAAGGAAATCTTAAATCGATTTATAATAATAAATGGAATAGAATAGTTTAATTCTCGTTGTAAATATTAACTTAAAAAATATATTTTATTATATGAACGTTGAATTAATTAATTGATTATTGATTTACAGTTATTAATAGTGCATAAAGAATTCGATCAAGATGGATTTAATTTCGATGATTTACTACGCGAATCGGAACTCAATTATTCGATAGCATTTGTTGAGGATATCAAACTTGACGATACACTTATAACACCATTTAGTAGTGGTACTTCGGGTGTACCGAAATGTGTGGAACTTACTCATAGAAATTATAATGCATCGACCGCTATTCTAAGAAAGTTTGTTTCATTTAAATTATATTCAATTTGCGTGCTATTTAGATGATATGCAAAAATGTATTTAAAAAAAAAATGCTTTGAAATTTAATTGAAAACTGCAAATTAAAGTTCAAAGATCGAAGCAGATTCGAAAAAGACGAGGATGAGGCTTAAGTAGACAAATGCATTCGCTGCTGGAAAATAAAGTGTGAAAATGGTCAAATCTCTCCATATAAATTTCTTTTAAAAGCTTTAATTGTTATTTTAGTGTCTGCCTCTTAAAATTAAAAAAAAAAGAATAAGGCAAAAATCGCAAAAACTAATACCTATTATAACATATAAGTATGTATATTAAAAATTCTTCTTTACACTTACTAGCCGATGGATTCGATGATGCGGCCCTCATAGCAGCAGCTTCAAGCAAAAGTTTTCAGAAGTAACAACATACGCTTGGTTTTTTTTTTTTTGGAGGTGGTAGGAGTAGGGGGAAGGTTGAATTAGAAGAAGAATAAGTGAGTCAGCAAAACATGAATGAAAATAAAGTGAAATTTCCAATACAGCTTCCAAACCAATCATCACATCTATAATCAACGGAAAATGAAGTAAGATCGTAGCATGATTTTCAAAGTCTTTGGCGAAGAGAAATACTAAACGAACAAAAATAGCTTTATTATTTCCAATAATCCAACGCATAGTATACATTCGTCAAATTTTAGCTATTCACATGCGTAAATAGAGTTCGTGCGAGCCGGAGTGTGTCCTGATGGTTAAGGCGCCGCAGTGCGAGTCGGGAGGTCGCAGGTTCGACCCCCACCTGCGTCAGCGAGTTTTCTAAGATTTGTCGAATTCCGCGCTCGCTGCTCAATCAGACTCCTAAGCCTTTCTAGTCATGAAGAATTTAGTCCCATCGAGAATCGGTTGTGATTGCTATGAGAGTTGTGGGCTAAAGGCATCTTAACGAATAGGCTGAACGGGGTTGTAATGAATTAAATTGAATCTATTAAATAGTACACAAGTTCGACCTCTGCCTGGATAAGGAGGGGCCTTGCCTCCTCGTCTTTGTGCCACACATAAAAGTGTAGGAGAGGCTTCGCCCCACCCTCTATGTAATACGCACAAAAGGGAAGGGGAACAGCACCAAACTTCCCACCCCCGCAATCCCAACCGACCGTTTTAACCACTGAGCCAATTCTACCACGCAATCCCCGCCATTTTCATCCGTCTTTGTATTTCATAATGAAACTGTCATATTTCATAGTGAGATGGTCACAACTCCCTAGCCTGCTACTTTACACATGTATACATGAGCGATTGTGTGCACCTCGAAGAGTACTATCCCTAGATACGAAACTTGTGGGGAAAGCCCATAAATGTGAGGAATTGTTGTGAGGGTAGGAATTTTCCCTCGAAATTTTGAGCACACTTTTCACCACCATACGCCACACCGATCCGGCTGTCCAACGAACTCATCCAAGAGAGTCGGGAGAGGAAGGGATAGAAAAAATATTTCAAAATTCAGCCATTTTAAAGAGAGTTATCGTTGGAACAAGGAAAAACGGGATTAACGATCTACTCTATATATAATAGATCTTCACTATTTAGGGCATTATTCGATGAACTATCAGGTGGTATACGTCGTACGACTACAGCAATTTTACCATTCTTTCATGGTTCCGGTTTTTGGGCGCTTTGTTTTTGTCTTCTCGAAGGACATCGTAGTATTACACTTAGCAAATTCCATCCCATAATGATGCTAAATTGTATTGAGAAATATAAGGTGAAAATTTTTGCTAATTTTTCGTTATTCTCTATCATCATGTCAACAAATTACAGCTCATAGTGTTTGTATCTATTGACCTCTAGCACTTATACAACGCACAATCTTCCATCTCTATCATTAAAAAAAAACATATAATTCTACACCAATATCATCTTTGCAGAGCTTTCCTTATATACGGCTGCAGATGAGATCATTTCGACAATATATATTCTTCATCAATAAAAACTATTTTAATGGATTTATTTATTTATTTATTTATTTATTTTTGCTCATAAAGGATAGAAAAAAATAATAAAAGTTTTTTTTTTCTGCTTTTATAATTTATTGAAATCATCAATATTTAGCAGAATTTCCTCGAAGCTTTCTCGTATTTTCTTTCGTATCTTTTTTCTTTAAAAAAAAAACTTATGCGAAATAGCAAATAAATTTCTTTAGATGTTTTAAATCTAATGATGACCTAGAAGTGATCAATCAGTTAGCTTAATTGGGATCACGGTAGCCTTGACCTTTGCTCTCTAATCAGAATTAAGATTGTCTTGACCTTTCCCCTTTCAACCCCAAGTGAAGAACGCATACTTTTACAGATCGATACGCTAAATGTTGTACCAGCAATAATCGGTTATCTTTGTCAAAACGATGAGCAATTTTCACGATGGAATATTTCATCGGTAACAACAGTACTCTGTGGTAGTGCACCACTTGGCAAAGAGCTTAGCCGACGATTCTTGAAGAAATTCACTCATGTCTTCAATCTTGTTCAAGGTTTCTATATATCTGTTTTTACGTGGCAACTCTTTCATATGCTTTTGGTTCCATAATATCATAGAATATCATAAAATTTACTTTATAAGAGATAAAAAAATTACAATTTAATAATAAAATGATGAGATTAATTGTATACTATGCAAATATTTTAATTATAGAATGCTAACATTAAGATACTTTTTATTTATTACGATATCATTTGATTAGAGATTATTACGATATCATGAAATAATATGTATAGAAATCAAGAAGATACATCATATCTGATAATATATTTTCTAAATCCAGCACCATAGTTATCAATCCTTGGGTCGAACCTCATTGAGAAGCTAACGGATATTTCGTGCAATGGCGTAATCCTTTAATCTCGAGGTAAAATGTCCGAGCACTATAAAAATTGAAATACTATAGAAGTTAGGAAATCACGTATAAATCTTTTACTCTTTCCTAACTATATAAATAGAGAATATTAAAAATTACATTAATAATATTACTCAACGCGCTATTCACTACGACATTTAATATTCCATCAATCACTTTTTTATATGTTTGTGATGTTATTTGTAGCGAGTTTGCACAAAGATATTGCAGCATTCATCGAGCAGGCTTACAGTCATAGAACATCCCGATGAAAGCAATTTTAAGTCCTTCTGATTAAAATTATTCCATAAAGATATAAGAAGCATGAACGTAGGTCTTAACACGAATAGCTGATATGTTGTGAATCCTCAGTTTCAGGTTACGGCATGACAGAGGTGGTTGTCTTAAGTCATATAACACCACTTGGTATATCAGTTGACGATGAGAAACATTTAGGTAGTTGTGGGAAATTACTTCCCGGATTTGAAGCAAAAGTAAGAGCTTAAAAAAATTTTTTTTTGTCTATGATTACATTGATGATCGTACTTCGTAATTATCTTTTCTCTTCTTTTACTCTAAAATATAGGATTAATCTTTGTTTAACAAACAGTTCTTTTAATGAACAAATAAAATTTTAGCCCAAAACCATGCGCAACGATGATAATTGACAATGAGCTAAAAGTATATAGCTTCTTGAGCAGTTAAGCCAAAAATTTCTTCTATAAGCTTCATGAGCCAATGAGCAAGCAAATGAATAAACCAGAAATTCATTTAATTTTTTCTGGAAAAAATACTAAAGAGATATTTATTAACATATTATCAGTATAAAATTATCAGTATTAACATATTATCAGTATAGATGGATCAATAGAAAACATTGATTTTATTCATTTCTATTGATTGATTTTCTTCTTTAATTAATTTTTATGTGTTTATTTTTTTCTTTTTCGAATATTTAAAAAAAAAAGATAATTAGCCGAAAACATTCGCAGCTAATCGACGAAGAGAATGGTGAAGAAATTAAAGAATTTGGAAAATATGGTGAACTTCTCATAAAATCAGAAGCGATTATGAAAGGTTATTTGTATAATGAAGAGGCTACAAAGCTTGCAATCGATAATGATGGTTGGCTACATACAGGTCACATTTTATTTCATCTCATATTTCGCCAATAATTTTAAGTAATTTCTATATTTTCAACCTATGTGTTCTCGACCGGAAATTACTTCCTCAATCAATAAACTCTTTTAGTAATTCATTTTACATATCGGTTCACTCAAATACTTACTCATTGCCACGATAAGCTGAACTTTGCAGATCAACAAATATAAAAAGATGCATTTTCGTACTGAGGCTGAATTTCTGCCAGCATCGAGTATTTTGACCACTTCCTGTTGATGCCCTCACTAACAGTATTAATATTGATGATAGCTGGCTATCCGCCGAAAGTTCTACTCCAATTATGTCATTAATTATAATACTAAACTCTAATCATAACATTATGCATAATTAAAAGCATCGGCATATATGATATAATGATTGTGGAATTACTTAGTCAAATGAGGTCGAATAATTTCAAAACGATACGAGAAATATTTAAATATTATGGAAAGGTATGATCGTTGATGGATTATTTGTACTTTCTTATAATATTATGAAAATAAAGAAAATATTTATTAAATTATCATTTAGTTAGCGCTAATCGCTTCAGGTGATGTTGTTTACTATGACGATGAAGGATTCTATTATGTGGTTGATCGTCTCAAAGATTTGATCAAAGTCAACGGTCTTCAATTAGCACCCGCTGAATTGGTCAGTTATCAACGATTATTTTGCGCTCAATGATATCGTATTTGCATAAGCAAAAGCTATATAACTCTTTTTTTTTCCATACTACAATAACAGAAGTAATATTCAAGAAAGGAGTTTAAAAATCTTATTATACTTGAGAGAATGAAATAAAACTTCGTAGCACTATTGGCTGGCACCTATTTAATAAATAATAAAACTATCTCATCTTTTATCAAAATAAAGGCTGGAAGCGCTTGGATTGAACGCTCTAGAATCTAATTTTCATTTGTCTTATTGCACTGTTCTATAGACTTACTTTACATGTGAGTGTTTTTAATATATATATAAATATAAATATATATAAAATTTATGTGGCTGATAAAATGAAATTTTTTGTGCTCTAGCAGTTATTCTTACCAAGTGTGGACGATAGCACATAGAGGTATGGCAACGAGAGGGGTGGGAAGTGGGACAGAAGAAAAGAGGAAGGCACACATGTATTGCCACCCTCTATGAAGCATAGCATTATGAAGCATCGAGTTCTTACTAGATTCTCACAAAAATTAAAAAAAAAAAACGCTTATTATATAGGTAATTGTAAGGTGTTCATTAATGAAAGTTTGAAGAATTTAAGATGTGATATTTAATGAAAATTTGCCAAAAAGCCCCATTATTTTTCTACTTTTTAAAATCTAACTATTTTTTCTCACATTTCGTATGCAAAAGTGAAGAATTTAAAAATTGTTCACTAAACACAAAGCGTAAAGTTCTTAAGGGAGGCGGGAGTGAGCAACAATCGCGCAATGATCTATAAATGCCTAATACTGTATTACCGTACCCCTACCAACCCCCCCCCCCCCGCTCCACCTACCTCCCACCAATTCTCAACAGTATTTCTGAGGAGATCTTTTGATTAATTTATAGTCCAATAGAAGCTGTATTTGTTGTTGAATTTTAAAATTTTGAATAATTATGTCCAAATAGTGATTATAATAGTGAGATCTGTTAACGTACTACTAAATTGTAATTTTTTATATGGGAATAAATAGTAAATAATAAAAAGTTGTTAATTATAAATAAGAAATAATTGTATAATGAGTGAATTATTTTCATAGGAGGATCTTCTTATGACGCATCCAAATATTGCCGACGCAGCAATCATTGGTTTGAACGATGAGCATTTTGGCCAGGTTGATAAGCAATAATTTCAGTGTTATTATATCAATAAAATAAACATATTTATTTATCACTTATTTTAATATTTATCATTTTTATTTTTGAATTACTCTATGAATTCGAAAATATTCAAGCGGATTTTTTTTTCTCATTGATAAATGAAAATTTTATAGAAAGATATTTTCCGAATTTTTTTATCACACGTAATCTCCTTTGGGAATGACCAAATAGGTCATTTTTTTTAAACGGATAAGGAAATTTTTTTTAAATCACCGTAGGGCTTATTTACCAGCAAAATCCTCTTTTCTTCCTTTCATCAACATCTTTTTAGATCAATTGGTGAAACTTTATTCGAGTTTCACCGGTAGGAATATGAAATATTTAAGGATACATTTCATCTTATCTTTAGGCTATTGGTATTTCAGGGGAATTTCAACCTATTGAATTATTATTTTTTTCGATCAGAAAGAGGAATTTCATTTGTTCTCCATATCTAATACTGCAAAAAAATTCATGCATAAATTAAAAAAAAGACTTTCGAAAACAACAACATCATAAACAAACATGATATAATATAATATAACAAGATAGTGAAAAAAGGAGCAGAAAAGAGGATTTATATGAATGTATAGTTAATCTCAACTTATCTCCAATGAATTGACTATATTAATAAATAATATACATGTAATATATAAGTGGTATTAAAAGTATTTATTTGTAAAGGAATTCAATTCGCATATCGATTAGAAATAAATATGCAAATTATTATTTTTTATTCAAGTTTAATTTTTTATTTATTCAATAATACGTTTTTTTTAAAAGAAATATTTAAGATACCGATGGCATTTGTCGTATTGAAAGATCCGAATGGCGACGACTCATCACCTGAGAATATCGAAGAATATGTGAAAAGTAAATTAGTTATTTTATAGTAAATAAATTATAAACATAGGAAGCATTTATGAAAAATAAACTTCATCTAAAATTTTACGCATATTTTTATTTATTTTCATTTATATTATTATACTTTTATTTCCGTATATATTCTCTGCTCTTTGTGTGCAATTCCTTGCTTTTCAATCTTCTGTTAGAACAGGTAATACTGTCATTACCACATTTTATCATAGTACAAGTAATTATTACTAGTACTGTATTCATTCCCCTTCATACTTTCATTCAAATCGAATTCAATTTATACAGTTTTATTACGTCGATGATTATGATCATCCTCTTAGGTGGCATGAAAGAAATGAGGAAAATCATAACCATATAATCGTCTATCTTTTCAGTCCCATTGAATTGCCACTCCTATGTTATAGTCTTAGAAAAAATTCAATTAAAATTTGAAGTATCATCGCTGTAAAATTTAAAAGTATTTGTGAACATCAAAATTTCTTTGCATCGATTTTTTCTACATTTTCAGAAGGTAATTGAGGAACTATTAAAATATGGCAATCGTATAAAGAATGGTTTCTAATATTACAAGTCAATCAATTCTCTATTGAGTAAATGATTTTTTTACTCGAAAAAAAAGAAATCGAAAAGAAATTTTAGCTGTATTAGGATCATTCATAAATTTTTTGATTTATTTCCTATATGGAAAATATATTTGATACGATTTCGATGTTAAGTGGAGATATTTTCAGATCGTGTTGCATCACATAAACAGCTGAAAGGTGGTGTTCGTATTTGTGAGTCATTACCGAAAACACCGAGTGGAAAAACAATAAAGAAAGAATTGAATCCTTAAATTGAATTTTCAATTGTGTTTCATTTTTTATTTTTTATTTTTATTTTCGGCTATACTGAGTTTGAAGTTTAGTAATTTTTTTGGCCGATTCCTTGATGGACAATAGAAACTTTATTGGTATGTGAAAAAAAAAATTTTTTTTTTTGCTAAATTTCAATTCATCGTTATTGAAAATTAATCGCTGCTATATTTGGCGAATCCTCCCACAAGTTGATGCATTTTGATATTCGAGTATCCCTGTTCTCTATTCTGGTGAATCACTAAGAAAAAAAAACAGCTTATCTGATCAACCACTTGACCAAATCTGATCAACCACTTGATCAAATCTGATCAACCAATTGATCAAATCTGATCGACCAATTGATGAAAAACCACTTGAAGCTAGATGTTTCGAGTGAATTTTCATAGAAACAAATATACTGATATTGTGCCGAAATCTCAATTCTTCTATTAGCGCATATGTCGTGATACAGCGTTGAAGTTACTTAGATGATCGAGTAGTAATCTCCAACCTAATCCAGATTGCTGTTTTGAACAACTGAAAACTTCGAACAATATTAACTATATTCATAGTCCTCTTGTCATGAAAAAGTTCTTCCTCAATTTGTTTTCCTTTTTTTTTTTTAAATTTTAACACTACAACTGCAACTAATAAATATTACGAGGATAATACATAGAGGAAAAAAATATATTTGAAATAAAAAATATATAAAAATTCAATTATTAATTTAAAAAAAACGAACAATAACGAGAGAAACATTTGGAAGAAAAAAAAAAATACTGATGAAATATTCGACTAAAACGAGCGTCCTCTCTATTTTTCAACTCCCTTTCGAATAATATAAAGCAATTTTAATGCTAAATTACCGATTTTTATCACAATTGAATCCTCATTAATCGAATAAGAAAAAAAAAAGTTTTAGCGCATTTTATAATTAAATGTGAACTAAAAAAAAAAACTATTGAAAAATTGATAATAACGAGTGATTAGCTAAATTTATGTGATGATCATATATGAATCCCTTCATTTACGCTTTCAAAATAAACGATTTTTGAATGAAAAAATTCCAAAGAGATGCTTATATGGGAGAATATACAATATACATATATACATCGTTACGAGCAATCTTTACTGTTCGACCCATCCAAAGTATTTGAATTTTTTTTTTTCGCATTGAAAAGTTTAAAGAAGCGATGTAAATTCCTTTATTTTTAAATAACAAAATAAAAAATCCGATTGCCGTATTTCAAATTTTTTGGGGAATGGAAAATGGGAAATGGAATTCAAATTGGGGAATGGAAATTTACCGAAATATAGATCGACTTATTCAATGCTTTAAATTCAAATGTGAAGGATCAATTGAACAATAAAAATTACCCATCGTATTTCGTTGTTTTCACTTCAATTCGACAATAATAAAAATTTTATACTTTCAATAAAAATTGGACCATTTCAAAAAAGAAAACAACAGAAATTTCCACTTTTTTGTCGAAAATAACTCAACAATTTTAGAATCTTATTAGTGAAAATAAAAGAATATAAATAGATTAACTTTTTAGTATTTGGTATTGTGTAGTTGGCGATTAATCTCATCTCATCGAAGATAACTTCACTGCTAAGCAACATGATCGTTAAACTAATAAAGCAGGAAGCACAATGGTCACATAAATGAACTAATGTTCAAATTCGTCTAAAGTCAGACGTTTTGATAAAATATCACCCGCATTATGAAATGTTCTCACAGTGACCTTCGCATTGATATATAATCGATAAATGAAGAATTTAAAAAAAAAATTGAAGTTATAAAACTTGAGCAATTTATAATCACAACAATAAAAACAACATTATAATTCAAATATTATTTTCTTTCTTTTCTGCGAAATCGATTACTTTATCTTCTTTTAGATGTTTTAATTCCTCTTCAGAGATATTCAACACATTACTTAGCACCTCTTTTGTATGTTCACCAAGCATTGGCGGTGGACTTCGTATACGATTCGCCGCTTCACTATATTGTACTGCTGGGCCTATAATAACACTCATATTAAAAACCAGGAGGCGTTCAGGCTCTATTGTACCCCCTCTCCCCTTCCTCTCTCATCTTCGCCGTTTCTATTATTCACCTTTGGGGTACTTCTTTATTCCGAAAAGCTTTTTTATTGAATATTTATATGATCGACGAAACGCCATCATTTCAATCCATCTCACTTCAGAACACTATTATATGAAAAGAAATTCAAATTAAATTAAGATAATCAGCGAAATAATTGCTCAAAAGTGCATAATAAGCAGTGTTTTTTCTGCTTTTATAGTTTTTTTCTTCTAAAAAACAATAAGTAGAAATTCAAAACTCAACGAACCTGTAACCTTTACCGCACCGGTTTGTGGATGATAGAGCTCTTGAACGATACCAAGATGCCTCACCTATAATTTAGTTGGCTTATCTTAGCATTTATGCTTAAAAAGTTTAAATATTTCAGAAAAGAATGCATTTGAATTTTATAAATTTTACTCTATTAAATAATTATCGATATATGTAGAAATATTTTATCACTATTTTAATAAACTTTTATTTATTGCGTAAAAGAATAAATAGAATATAGAGGAATCAATATATTCTCATGGATTATTACATAACTTGTAGTAAAGATGAAAGATTATTACATAGGTTTTAGTAAAGAATATATTATTTTACAGCTATAACTCCCAAATTATAGCTAATAACTACAGCGTTTATAAAAATTTTTTAAATTTAAAAACACGTCGTTCTAGAGATCATTCAAAATGCGAATTAATTCTCATAATAGTGGATAGGCGGGATTTAGGCTTATAAATTAGGCTTATTCGTAGATTGTTCCTTATGAGTAAGGTGGAAATAGTCAGGATTGAGTGTATTGAATAAAAATTAAAACCTGAGGATGTGCGAATGCTTCTGCAATCGTATTCACTGGTCCACACGGTAATGATGGATCTTTGAAAATACTCTCCCAATATTTTAGGTCTCGTTTCAAAAATCTGAAAAGCAAAAAAAATTCTCTGAAAAATATTAAATTTCAGACATTGCGAAACTTTTCGATAAACTAAAGTCATATATGGAATGAAATTTTTCTACCGTATATACCGGCATATCGTATATACTACCTATATCAATATGAAATTTCTCTACGAGCATTTTCACATAAATCCGACTTCTAAGAAATCAAATACAATGGAAAATATCAATCCAGTAAAAAAAGGTATATTAGAAAACATTCATCAGCTAAGTGCAACGCTTGTTTTCAATCTTACAACTTAAATTCGACTTTACAACTTAAATTCAACTTTAAAACTTAAAAAAAAATTCGAATTGTTATTGCAATACCTTTTGCTGATAGCTTCAATAAGAGATTCTCGATTTTTAACACGATTCGCATTCGTTGCATATTCTTCTTTATTTGGAAATTTCGGCAGTCCAATTAATTTACATAACTGAAATTTGATCGAATTTATATTGTTGTGTTAGTGTAATTTTGAAAATATATTAACTTAAAGAAATAAAAATAAATAAATGGCCAAATAAATAAATAAACAAACAAATAAGTAAATAAATAAATAAATAAATAAATAAATAAATAAATAAATAAATAAATAAGTAAATAAATAAACAAGGGAATAAACATCCGAATAAATAAATGAATAAATAAGATTTATGTACTAAAAAAATGTTTCAATTTTTATGAAATATAAGCAAATAAAATACACTGATAAAATAAAACTTTGACGAGATATCAAAAGCAAAGCTTCAAAAATATTTTTCAACTTTTTATAATTCTATCAACAATTATTAGCAGAATATTTTCTATCAGAAGAGAAATTACATCGAACGAAATTAAAATAAAATACCTTTTTGAACTGCTCATCATTAGCAGCTCCAACCGTAAAATATCGTCCATCTTTCGTTTTAAATGCTTGATATGGTGCAATACTTTCATGGCCGATACCCCAACGATGACTCTCAACACCGGCATTCAAATAATTACTTCCTATATTCATTAAAGCAGCTATCTGAAATTTATTTACATAACGCAAATTTAGTACCCATATCTCATAAATATAATAACTAAATATATTGCAATTCAATTTAATAAAATGAAAGACTAATTTTTGAGATATAATATTGAGCAAATTAAATATTTTTATTTACTGTAAACATAAATTTTACTTAATAAGTAATCATTACTTTTTTAGAGAAATTAATGAAAAATTTTTATTAAATAAAAGGTATTCCTCTATACTTTGTAAATAATACACTATAATTTTTTTAAATCGATTAGAATTTAAAAAAAAAAAAAAATTCAAAATAAAACAAAACCTAATCGAATTGGATATAAAAATTGAAATAGAAAACTAATTCTTGTGAAATAATAATAGCCATCTATTCATTGCAAAAATACATTTGCAATTATATCATTAAATTCTATCAGTAATTAACTTACGGTTAAGAAAAAAAAAAAAAACAACTAAACCTGTGTAGAAAGTAAATTACAATCGATTTTTTGCCCTTTATCAGTTGTTGTTCTTTGAAGTAATGCAGCTAATATAGCACCATGCGCATAAAGACCTAAAAATTCATAAATAAAGCTAAAAATCTCTTACATAAGTCTTATGAAGATGGATAAGTTGGATCTATAATGGATCTATAAGATGGATCTATAATCACGAATGGAGATCTCAAAGCTTAAAGATTTCCTTTCAGAAATGAGGGAGCCGATAGAGGTAACGTAACAGATAGAGTAATGAAAATATATTTGCAAAAGTTTCCATTATTCAAAGCTATTTATTTAATTTAAGTACAATTCAGTATTGCTACCAATTCAATTTTTTGCTATTCAATTCAAATATGTAATTCAATTTTCTATTTATTTCGAAAGATAATTAAAAATAAAAAAATCAAACTAAATTTAAAGCTATAAACAAAATTTTTTCAAAAGCTTTTCTGTTAATATTTAGGAGGATTCTTCATTTCTGTGAACTATCAAATTCGATGTCGAAAGAAGTTTTTTTTTTCCGAGTTTTTGATGAAAATATTTCAAATGAAAACGGTACACTACAGTAGAATGAAAACAGTCTAGTACAGTAGACTTTCGTAAAATCCATAGTATAATACTTTAAGTCGGCTACTTTCATCGAATCGTTCTCATTTTATCATTGAAAATATTACAGAGAAAATTAATATTATGTAAATTTTGCAAGATAAAACTATATTTTTAAACGTTTTCTTTAGGCAAAGTTTTCCTTATTTGATACGATGGTTCTACAGTTTTTATAAAGTTCAAAATGAAAATCGTAAAGATAAATGATCAAATATAACGATAGATACCGGTAACCATAGCAGTAACATCTGATCCAGCTATACATGGTTGGCCATCCTTTGTACCGGTAATATCCATAATGCCACTAATCGCTTGTGCATTTATATCATATGCAGCATGTGTCGCATATGGTCCATCAGGTCCATAACCTTTAATGCAAATTTTTGCCAATGAAAATAATAACGCTATATTCAGTTCTATTATTGCGAAATTTACCGTATCTAGATGAACTACGGTAAGCTTCCTCAATTGAAATGACTAAAAAGTTGACCTAACGAAAAAAATTCGAAATGAAACCGCAATTTGATAAAAGAAACAACAACGAAACTAATCTCCAAAAGAAAACCTGTTAATTTCGGCTATATTATAAGTAATTAGACACCTAAACAGACGATATATTGTAGCACGTTTACACGTTAAAGCGAAAGGTCAATGAGGTGAATTATGCAATACGGTTTTGGGGAACTGTAACATAGTATGTGAATTTACTACTTTGTTGGAACAGTATAGTAAATCAAATCCATCTCAAAAGCGTGAAATTGAAGAAAGATAGCGGTTCTAAACTGAATTTTCCAGCTTATAATCATTTAATCGCATAAATAGGCACTATAATCTAGTGAAATTCAAAAGCGATATGTTCAGTATTTTTCACTAGTGATCTTTGATGTAAAAAATTGAAACATAGATGAACAATAAATAAATATTCATTTACCTGTAATAGAACAATAAATTAATTTTTTATTTTCCAACGATAGCGTTTCATAATCGAGACCAAATTCTTTCATATTACCTAGTCGAAAATTTTCGATAAGGACATCACATTTTAAAGCGAGTTGCCGTGCCTTAAAAAAAAAAGATTCAATCGTTGATTGTTGAACTAAGAAGAAAACGATAAAAATTGTTTATTAGCAATAATTTGATTGCAATTTTTAATTATTTTACGTGCCTATATACATAAAATTCATTCTCCAGTTTTTTTTTGAATCGCTGATTAACTTTACTACTTACAATATTTAACAAGTAATTTCACTAGCTTATCACTAATTGTTTCTTAGAGAGCTATTTTTATAAGTAAAACAGAAGAATGAGGCATACAACAATGTGGAAGAGGAATGAAAGTGAAAAATGAAAAGAGAAGGATCACTAAAAAAATATGAAATATGAGATGAGCAAAATTTCAAAAACATGATGAAAATTAATAAATATCAATTCTTTTCATTTCCAAACATTTATCTACAAATATTTACACTTCTACCTACATTATCTACCTATAGCTTTGAGTGCTGTGTATGCTCTCCACCACTCTCTCAAAGATTCTTGTAAAGACGAGAATAGGAAATGAACATTAACAACTGGGAATAAAAATTTACCCGAATCTCATCTAAAAAATACCCACAAATTTTGGGAAAAAAATAGTCAATGCATAGAATGAAAGAGATAATTGTTACGAACCAATTGTTGCCCTTTCGGATGCTTTAAGTTCAATGCGATACTTTTCTTATTTCGATTCAATGCAACATAATAACAACTCTGACCGCTTGCCGTCCATGAAGGCGCCCAACTGCGTACTTCATCACCGCAACCTGAGAATACAGTAACCGACCGAATACAAACACACGAAATTTGCATTTCACAATCACAAATATTTGTTATGAAAGGCTTTTATATTAAGTGGAAGCAGAGGATTGTATGTGTATTTCTATAAAACGATAGTAACCTGGTTTTTCGATCTTCCATATTTCGGCACCGAGGTCACCAAGGATCATTGATGCAAACGGTGCGGATAGAATACGTGAGAAATCCAATATTCGAATATTTGACAGGGGAGACGACAATGACATTTTCTAAAAAACGATTATTTTAATTAAAAAAAAATTTTTTTTGCCAAAAAAGCGCATCGTAAGCGTATATATATATATATATATATATATATATATATATATATATATATATATATATATATATATATATATATATATATATATATATATATATATGTAGGCAGATAAGTTAAATCAGTAAATAGGAATGAAAACGAAATTAGCATTAATTATATATCAACATATCGCATATATTATATGATCAATAGAAAAAGCTATCAACTATACAAAAAATGTATTAAAATATTTCCATTAGTTTGAATAAATAGTAAATTTTTATTCAGAAATTTACAAAACGTTTTTTTTTCTGCCGGAAAAATTTAGAAGGTGGTAGAATTTGGCGTGTTTCCAAGAAAAAAACTCCAAATTTTACGCCATTGAATATTTTCGTCAAATGATTATGGAGGCGACAAACTTCCTTTTTCCATCTTTGCGAATCCCAAATGAAGTAACTCATAAAATACAATGAAAAAAGGCTCTAGAAATAAAGAATCATCTACATTTCATTTCAGTAAGGGAGAAAAGTGGCTGAATTATAGGTCACAAAAATAATCTTCTATCTTCCTCAAAAGTTTTGAAATGCCTATAGACTCGTCAAATATGCAAAATAAAACCTCTTAATAGGCGTCCAAAAGGGACTACTTTGAAGTTAACCGAATCGAACAAATTTTCCACCTTAATTTTTTTCCCTGTTCGCCTCCATTTTGCAGGAAGCGCTTTTATTCAATAGCTATCAAACGAACCCCTCCCCTCCCCCCTCTCTCACTTCCCTTCTATAAACAGCATTTCTTACCCAAGCGGTCTTCTACGAACCACACTATGTACTAACCTTTATAGAAATGCCTCATAATTGAATACGTTTTTTTTTTGATGGATTGTTGCCACTGAAGTAAACCATTCGTTCATTTATGCAAATCATTGCAATTAGTCAACAAAAGTGTTAAATAATTTGCATAGCTTACAGAGTGAATTTTCTTAATCGTCTCTTGAAGAAAAGTATTAAAGATTAAAAAGGTATTAAAGGTAATATCATCTTCTATCTAATATTAAAGTTAATTAAGACATGTTAATGATATCTAGCATATTTCGATATACTGAGAAATAATAAAAAAAATAATTAGTAAATAATAAATTAATAAATAATGAGTTGTTTACTTCTTTGTTTATTTCAAATTTGTATAATAAATAAATAATAAATAAATAATGCGAAATGACCATTAGAAATGATAGTAAGGCTAGTAACTATGAGTCTAACCTATGTCCATCTTAATGAAAAACCCGAAAAATCGGAACCACTTCGAGAACCACTTCGAGAACTGCCAACAAATTATGTAATAGAAAGAAGCGCTCAATACAACGATACCAAGAGTAAAACAACATCACCAAGTGGGTCGTTTAATAGAAGAAGCTAATGGATCAAGCACCAGACTGACATCAAAGAATTTGATTTCTTTTCGAAAGTGACGATAGCATTGATTGAATGATGTCTGCTGATTTCAAAAAAAGAAAAGAAAACAAAAAAACGGATATTCATTGATAATATGTTCGATTACATCATTTTGTTGTGATCATGAAGTAAACAAACGATCACATGTTGCATTGATCTACTTCCGCTGATCGATGATCGCTATGAAGAACTTCCTAGTGGGAAGGCAGGAGAGTATGGATCTTGATAATCCATGAGTAGGGAAGGAGTAAAAAGGATTTCAGAGGAAAAAGATTCTATCGGTATGAGTAAAAATCTAATATTTCCCAAATTTTTTCCCTGTCTAGTTCAAAAAAAAGGGAAAGAAGAAATAACTCTTCAAAATCGATCAAATATTCCATCAAAAAATATTTAGAAATAAAATCGAAAAGCATCAAATTGAATGAATTAGAATAGAATTGAATTAAATAAATTGAATTTAATTTCAAGAAAAGAAATTATTAACTCGTTTTGTTGTATTGCAATTGCGAAAGCAAACGAAAGAAGCCCAGAGACCTCGTCGAGCACATCGTATTGCCCATCAATAAAAACGAACGTTATCGCCGCGTCGATGAACAGCTTTAAGTTGAGACGCGTTACTAAATGCTCCTAGCAACTGGTTATATTGCTCTCTGATTATCCACTGCTCTTAGTTCACCTCTTCAATTTCAGCTTTTTTTTTTGCAACGCATAACTGATTTTTTATTTATTTATTTATTTATTTTTTGAAAGCCAATTTTTATATTATTGCGTAGTTTTATTACTATGGTATTTCAATTTCAATGAAAAAAGTATAATGAATTCTAGATAAATTATATGAAAAGTGGAGCAATTTTGAACACAGAGAAGAGATCAAATTCAATTATTTAGATATATATCTCATGTTGCCTTGCGTTTATCTCATAGAAAGATTCCAGTTTGATCAACTAAAGAGATCGAAAAATTGAAAGAAAACGAAAAAAACTGATTTAAAAGATTATGAAAATAAAAAGGAAAAAAAATAAATATTCCATCTATCTTTGTAAGAAAACCGTGAAAATTCTAGTCTAATCTACGCTTTTTTCTTTGGGCTATTTTAATTTTAATATAATTGCAGTGAAATTTACTGAAACTATAATAGAAATGCCACAACAACATCGCTCATAGAGAATTATTGAAAAAAAAAATTGTCGCGAAAGCCTATTAGATGAGATGATATGATATATGCTTTTGCATTTTACTCAGTTCACCGACCGATTTCATAAATTACGAACGATGTATAGTAATGCATTCATATTCTAATTGATTGAAGTGCGCATAAGAAATTCGCACCGAATATTCAAGTCTTAAAATCGAACCGATGCAAAATGCAATTTAGTTAGTGAAAAAAAATGTATGTGAGCTTTTTCGTCCATTTAAATGCCTCATAATAGCGTTCGAAACTGGTGGATAAGCTTGATAGTAAATCTTTTGGATAATTCAACAGTTCACATTATACTCATCAAATTTCATAGGTTTTGGATGTTCTCAACTTAAAATAACGGGACATACAGACAAACAGACAGACAAAGAGACAGACACACTCAGAAAGTTTCAGACAGAAATGCGATAGGCGGCCGGGTGCACAGATAGACACATACATTTGTGCATGCAGACATATCTTCGACATACTGACTTTATAGTTGCAGATTTATATAAGCGCATAAGAAATCTTCAACATTTGTGCTTTACGCATATTTTTGAATCTATCTATGCTTGATTTGAAAGGATATCATATATCATTACGCTTTAAGATGAGAGAGGGTCTTAATAGTTAAACATATATAAATATTCCGATCGAAGATTAAATTAACGTACCACTAAGCGAAGAATATGTAAGGCATAAATACAATGATGAAAATTTCAGAGGCCAGCTTCAAAAAAAAATTCAAGTCGACGCATACGAGAAGTACACCCATTTTGTGGAATGTTAGAAATTTCAAGTAAACATAATAAATAACTAAAGCGATCATGATCACTGATCAATCGATTCGAACATTTTGATCATTGAGTACTTCTCCGATCGCTACTGATGTGCAATAATGTGAAAAGCGCTACATAAAGTGAGCAAATGAAGCAAACGTGAAACAAAAAAAAATTTAGTGTGAGAAGACGAATGGCGCCAGTGACGTCTATTACGTTTTGTAGAGATCATTGAGCAAAGAAATATTTTCGATCAGACAACTTCAACAAAAATTTTATATAAACAAAAGAGACGAGCCTAAGTTCTATTTGTAATAAATTCCACTTGTGCAATGTACATAGCTGACAGGTATCCTTGCTCTAACCAAAGAAAATAGTTTAAGTGTCGCAAGCATAGCAAATTGCTCTCACGTTGAGCAACGAGAAGTAGAATGGATCTTATTGGGTGGGGAGGGGATATGGATGGAGGTGAT
This sequence comes from Baylisascaris procyonis, assembly GCA_037389465.1. Lineage (NCBI taxonomy): Eukaryota > Metazoa > Nematoda > Chromadorea > Rhabditida > Ascarididae > Baylisascaris > Baylisascaris procyonis. The sequence goes on from JAZARR010000197.1 coordinate 1,286,975, forward strand.
TGAAGAGACTAGCATCTCATCGCTATGTCACATAGTGGACAAAAAGCCACATATATTTACATATCACAAACCGGAAGTATTCTCCAAAAAAAGAAAATCTTGAGGAAAAAGAAAACCACTAGACCACATCTCCCTAATCAATACTTGAACAATTGTGAATAGAGTTATTTGAAGTGTTCAATTCATCGTCGTTGAAGCTTTTATTGAAAATTTAATTTAACTTTCTTGTAGCCTATTTGAAATAACTTCTTTCGATGCATCGTTCAGGATTATTAATAGTGGCATAAAATGTATAACGCTTTGGATAAGATAGAGGAAGGGATAGAGGTACAAGCTTTCCATATTCCAGAAATCCTCTCCTCTTTAACCACCGTCAATTAGCTATTGAGCTAAAACTTTCCAAGTTTATATTCTGTCGAGTAAGCACATTATATATATATATATATATATATATATATATATATATATATATATATATATATATATATATATATATATATATATATATATATATATATATATATATATATATATATGGGGCAGTATATATATATATATATGGGGCAGTTTTATATAAAACGGACATCTGCATATTTGTATGAATATGGGTAGTAACAATTTAATATGACAGTCTTATAATTGGTCTTTTTATTTCCTTCGACAATAGACTATTCTCATAGAAAATTGAGTTGAAAATTATGGAAAATATAGTCAATCAGAAGAATTCGTCGTATCGAACAAAGGTCGCCAATGTTTCTTCCGCTTTTTGCCACTACGTGGTTCACGCTAAAATTTCTTCATATATAATTTCAGAAGAGATTTTCGAAAAAATAATGAACGTTAATAAAAATTTGATTCCAGTTTTCAAATATTTTCTTCTATCATTTTTTTTTACTTCATGCAAACGAACACTTATTTGATACGCACTGAGCAAAACAAATACACATAAATCGATGTGTAATATTGCTTATGCGTTGATAATTTTATACGTTATGTAAATGACTTTGATATGATGTTTCAAAAATTTTTTTTAAAGTTTTTAATAACCAAAAAATTGCAAATATTTTCTGCGTCTATTGGCTCTTTATTTAATAGTTATAAGTTAATAGTTCAGGTGGAAAAACTATAATTGAGTAAATAAGTAAAATGTAAGAATGAATGTATTATTTTTACCATACGATCCGTTGATCGACTAAGGAAATGTTGTAGTCGACTATATGCCTTCTTATGGCCACTTCTTTTGGATACATCTGGACTTTGATAACCTATGGGATAGGTGGTACATCGAGTAGCTTGTCTTTTAGATGCTCCCGGAATCGACTCCCCCATCGTTGTTCGTCGTCGAATATCAAGCGGATCGATATCGTCCTCACGATCATCATCACCAACACTCACCATGTGTTCCGTTCCTTCGTCCTCATCTTCCAGTTCCTCGTCCTGTTCCTCACGACCAATCGCTTCATTCACAGCGATATCATCTGAATGATTTGGGACTTCTAGGACTGCTTCGGATTAATCTTTAATTCACTATTTACTTACGACTAATGGAAGATGTGTATAGTGTCGTCGGCTGTAAAAAGAATAAAGGTATGCAATATGCAGCTTCTTTATTGACATAACTAGTAGCTTCCTTCCGCTTTATATCATTTATTATAGCTGTTTAGCTTTTTTATTAAAATTATGCGCAGAATTCAATATTCCAAAAATTCAATTAAGTGATTAATGATAATGATTTAAAATGAACTGATAGAATATCAAAAAGGAAACTAACTGGCCGAGGCAATTTGCAAAGAAAATAGAAAAATCGCAAAAAATAAAAGAGTGTCAATATTAAGAAGTTATTATACCTCGTTGTTCTGGTGCATCAATAATGCCTAATTCATGCCAACTAGAAGCAATTGAAACTGGTGTCGTATTCAATACTGTTTGTGGATGAGCCTTAATAAATGTATTATTAAAATATTTTGTTTAATGAGTTCAAATGTGCAAAATAATCTGAAATTAATAAACTTGAGAAAAAAAACTTTGCAAAATAATCTGAAATTAATAAACTTGAGAAAAAAACTTAAATGTTTATAGACGAAATCAACACACTGATGTTATTACACCTCATTTATGGCTTCAAGAAAAAGAATTTTAAGATTTTTTTAAAGCAACGAATGAATCATTCAACTTGTTTGCTGATTTTATTTGTGCTAACCGATCGATGAAATAAAAAAAAGAGAAAAGCAATAGGAAATAGTAGCAAAACTTATCTATGGACCTAATCTTTTTAATAAACAATATTGAGCCTTACATATGAATTGTAGGAAATGATATTATTTGTTTTGAGAATTATGCACACTTTGTTTGATCGCCATTCTAAACTATACTGAAGCGATATGATTAGCTTATTTCACAGAGTAATTCAAAGCCCCAATTATGACGACCATTTCAACATGAAATTGCATTACATTTTAGAAAATTATATATTTATTTAGCTGAGAAATAAAGATTATAAAAAATGAAGCGATACCTCACGGATTGTATTCCATTCTTCAGCGGATAAAAGAACACGATATGTGCCCGCTTCCAAATATGTTAAATCATAATAGAGTGGAAATAAACGAGTCAACACAGTGGCACGAAGTTCTTTAAATTTTGTTGGAATTTTTTTATATTCATCATTCTTTTCGATATAATTTTTTGCATTTTTCCTCATCCAATAACCAATATCATAATGTGTTGCAAGTCGAAAAGCATTTCTTAGTGATGCGGATGTTTTCGCTTCACAATGTTTGCAACGATCTTGTGAGAGTGGTGGATCGTAGATCGACGATTCGAATGCTCTTTGAAGCGCTATAATTGTACGCTCACAAAGAGTAGCAATACTACTTGCTGGTTTCTCACGATGTTGTATAGGTGTTATTTCCATTCCACCATCAACGCTACGTTGAATACGTAAAACGGCTCCAAAACAACGATCATCGATTCCGTACGGTACGGTATATACCGTATAGCATTTTCCACGAAAATCTTCATGAAAACCACCACTACGATGTTGATGACTTCGTACAATTGTTGTCACATGTAATGCACGCATTACAGCGTCAAGCGCTGCCTCATTGAACGCAAATCCAGCATCGACTTCAGGTGATGGAATGAAGGATCTGCAACGATAGTCAAACGTCCTGCGATGAAAAATTTTATAAATAATCTGGTGTTGATACTGATACTGTAGCGATGTTCTCTGTTCGAGCTTTTCAATTGACTATCGATCTGCTAACCCGCTAATTGACCTATTGAAGGTAGGTCTCTCAGTTAATCAAAAATGGAGACGAGACTAAGATGCTTTGGAGTTACAATTTTTGAGAACAGAGCGCATCCTGTAGCAAAGCAATTTGGCATAATAGTTGGAATCGAGCAACAAATCGCTGAGAGAAAAAACAACGGAGAGTTACTTCTGTCGGGAAGTTGTGGTAACACGGAGCTCTTAGAACACAATAAATAGACCTGAGCACAATTTTCAAATCGTATTTCTTCAAGGAAAATCATTTCCCATTCGCAAGGATTTTACAATTTTTCCTACTAAAAGATCTTAATAAAGATAGAAAATGTACTCTATAAACAACGAAATGAAACTATAGCTTATCACATTTATTTAATTGCCACCTACTTCTAGATAATTTCAGGAACATTTATTACCTGTTTATTCAAAAAAAGCTTTTGCACATCATCTAACATTACTGCAACAAATTCACAGTAATATCTCATTAAAAAGTTATTTTGTTAGCAGTAAAATAAAGCAAATAGCTGAAATTAAGAGAATTCAAATAAACTACAGAAAAATTGCTTACATTCGTTGGAATCTGGTTGGAATAGCCCAAAGAATATCAGTTAATAAACATCTATCAAGCATTTTCATATTTTTACGATAAGTTGGTCGTGGAATTTGACGAATATTATCACGTGATGTCATCCATTGTGATATACCACCATGACAACAGAGCAATGAATCTAAAGTATGCATTCCGGAACCGTAGAATTGTGCGGGATCAAGAAAAATGGTCCAGCTTTGCCGGATATTGAGGGGGAATGTGAATGATTGCTTGGGAGTGAGAAGAAAGCTTGTGACCTCCCAACTATGGAAAATATGCTAGAATTTTTGGGAATGAGGAAAACTTGTAAAAGACGCAATTCTAAACTCGTACAATCTGCCTAAGAAATATTCACAAGTATTTTAGTAATTTTATTTCAGGAATGCTCATCCTTGCTTATGCCTTAAGCACCCGTGTTTTCAGGAAGTATTTGTGTTCTTAAAGTACTATTTGGCACATTTCAGGATTGTGCTCTAGTCTATATCCTGAGCCGTAAGGCAATAACTAGATGAATATGGAACAGTAACCTAGAAAAGTCTCTCGATCAAAAGAAGATCAACACAAAATGTTAGCTTAGCTCCTCAACTTCCAGAGATGTCGCTCCGAACTTGGAAGCAATCGAACTTTGCTTTTTAAGTTTTTTAATATAATCCAAAAAGGGCTTAGCACTTTCGGTTGTAGTCAACAATAAAGGCGATGATTGCACTCTCTTGTTGAAATATCGTTGCCTCAACAAGTCAGACATAACAAACCCGCACAGCTATCAAAATAAACACTCATGATTATCACTTCTCTAATGAAGCTTTAATCCGGAGTTCACTCCGGAGTTATATACCTATATTCATATTCAAATTATCTCTAAATACATTCAAAAACACTCTTACTCTATATTTAGAATATTTAAATTGCTTCACTAACCTCCAACAATAGCAGCAATCGGCATCACATCGAAAGTCCCACTAAAGAGCGCATAAATTTTATTGTTACGAAAAGTTTTATTGCACTGAAAAGTTTCCAATGAATTTACATGTGAAAAAATTCAATAATCGTGACATCATTTCTGTATTTATCAAAATTTATTATTAATTGATAAGTAAAGAAAAGAATTCGTACAATAATGAAGCAACAAAAATATTTTCGATATTACAGTAATTGTACCGTAGATAATAAAGTAATTACAGTATGCATGGTTCATAGACTAGAGAGAAAATCGTATATTCATGATAGGTGTGCGCAATGAGTGAATAATATAAAACAAGTGTATTATTGTTGTGCTCAAAAAGAATTTAAAATCGCGTTTAAAGGGGCTAGAAACGAAATTGAAATAACGAAGAATTGATGATAATATCTGCATGAAAATTACAACACATAAAGAATAAAGAGAAATATTTATGCATCAATCGTTCTCTAAGAGGACATACCAATTTAGCAAAGCCACATTCATAGTTGCAATCAAATACTTCTTGACAACCTCTAAGTAAATAAATATATGTTGGCCATCGAAGTTTCATTAAAACCAAATAGAGGAATACTTCCATTTGATAGGGTCCTCGATTCTCTCTATCAATATAGCCTCCTGAAGAATTCAAATTTATAAGAAAAATATTTGCGAAAATTGCCTTAAAAATTCGAATTAAATCGGCTAATTGTCACAGCAGTTAAAAAATAGTGAAATAATATCACATTAGATATCCGATTGGACTAACCATTGTACAAGTATTAATTGATGCCCCACTAGTAAATCAATCGCAGAGAGGATTTTATGAAATCGGAATATCAAATTTTATCATTTTCCAAGTATGTGCAACTTCTCCATAAGATAGTCCGTTAAAATATGTACGAACCATAGTTTAGTAGAATTTAACCAATTTAACTGAACATGCTTACCAAGGAATAAATAGTGTCTTTGAGGAGGAAAACCCAATGTTCTCATCGCCGTTAGTAAGTCGCTAATTTCCCCGTCGAGATTACCGACAATAACCAAGCCTGATTCAGGCAATGCAAATTCGAGTAGTATTGGATCCTTTTGAAAGAGGTCCGCTCCACGGTGCAGAATCTGAAACTTATAAAAAATTGCAAAGATAATCACTATTACACCTCTAAGGCTTGAAAAACCATAAAGCCTTTCAGAGAAAGATGGAGATCTTCCCTTCACCCCTTCCCCTTCCACCCTGACAACCTCTCAATCCTTTCCCATCTACATTCGTGGATTAGAATTGTCATTTGTGTTAGTGGGTGGTTGCATCCATTCTCTACTCTTGGTGGCACAAAAAACTGCATTTCTTATAGAGAAAAGTCATTTAAAATATTCATATTTAGCGGAAGTTATATGGCTAAACTTCCTTTCTATCCTTTCTAATATAGCTTTAGTGAAAAAAATGTTGTCGCAATCTCTGCTTGATGGTAGTTGCAATGCCAACAGCCATAACTGAGCCCTAGGGTGAGGGATATGAAGGAATAGAGAGGGATATCCAATCGCCCCTCAAATCCAGGCTGAGATCGAAGAAGAATGGATGAACCCTCCCCTCCCATCCCCGTTTCGAGCCCATTGCGGTCAGCTATTCTGGCAATAGAAATATTAACAATTTTTTCGGTGACATACTTGAAAACTGCCGAAATAAAGAAGAACCGAATCACCTGAACAATTTGTTGTTCTTCCATTTGTTGATTAATTTTACGTTCATCACGTATTCCTTCGAGTATTGTTCTCATATATGTTTCAATACTATCTTTATCTAGCTTAGTGCTATCACATTTTGGCGTCTTATGGCGCATTTTTAGCCCACTCGAGTCTGAAAATTATAAAACCTCGAGTCGATCGGCAAATATGGTAACCAGCTTCGCTGTTTCATGAACTAGTGCGAAAAATATTGCCCAAAATTGGCATCATTTCCCATACATTTGACAATTTGTCAAAAAATTTGCCAATTTGTCCATTCGTTTTCCATATATGCTAGAATTCTCCCATAATGATGGGATCATATCAAGTCTTGCGAAGAGCGTGTTCTTGTCTGCAGCAAAAAAAAAGTCGTAATTGCGCCACCTTGCAGTGTAAATGCAAGATCTCCTCGGCTTTCATTGATACACAGTAATTGGTGTCGAACACAAATTGACCAAGTCTTTCAAAAAACCATAGTATATCCTCCATTAAACTAATCTTATATGTTATCTCAGCTCAAAGCCCTCATAATTAAAGTACTTGTTGGTGTATAACATATTTTCCGATAGTCGATCTATGAGAACACCCTTAGCAACATCACAAACAACTATACGTAGAGCGTGCAAACTAACCAGTCAACCAATCGAAGTATAAACTCAGAAGGTAAATGAATTTTACAGCATCGTGAAATGAAAGTGGCACTTATGTAAATTTGATTTCAAACATTCAAATGTGGTGAATCTAAATTTGACTTGAAATATGCAAATTTGAAAGCAAAATAAAACTCTAAAAATTCCACTCAGCTTTTTTATTATGCATAACCGGCAACAATATTTATTTTCATAAATACTTAAAGAATAAAAAATTTCGCCATTGTCGAATCAATTGAATTGATCGAGTTTTTTGTGAATTTCTCAGCATGAACGATTTGTAATGCTAACAAATATGAGGAAACTTGTTGCAAATTACTCGAAATAAAATAATGTTGAATATAAAGATTTAAGATGGATATTCAGGAATATTCCGTTAGCAACAAGTTAGTATTCCATCCTAGTGAGATCGTTAAATCGTCGAAGGAAGCCTTGGCCAAATATACAGGTGAATTTGCATAAATTTGATAGCAATAAACAGTTTATAGCCATAAAAAATTATTTTTATCAACCAACATTATTGTTTTTGATTTATTAAGTAAGAAAGTAGTCAGCAGAATGGACGTGTAGCGCTACTAAACTGTACCTCATATTATCTTCATTTCATTGTGCATCATATTGTCGAAATATTTTGTTCGTTGAACCCATCTTGATTAGTTTTCTTCTAGTGACATAATGAGTGGGATGAATAAAAATCTACTTTTACCGCTTAAATTCCTCTTTGTCTCTTCCTTATCGATGCATAAAACTTATAGTAATAGGACAGTTAACATTTAGTTTAAAGGCGTTCCACCATATGGCATCAAATGTTCTCAAAGAGTCTGTCGATTATTCATTCGTCGCTAATATTTTCATTTAAAATAATCATAATTAAGTAGAGGTGCATCGTTGAGAATATTTCATTAACTGTGCTTGACAATTGACCAAAAAATAGGTTCACTTCTATAAATCAGCAAGCAGGTCAATTTTAGGCAAACAATACGAGCTCTTTGTCATTTTATTTATGTTGGTTATTCTCGTCTCAAACGAGTAGTTACTAGCATGTAGCGGTGATATGAATATTACCTCATATGATCGGGTTATCGCTTCACTTGATTGTTTGATGATGCAATCCTGAGGTGTTTAAAATCAACACTGGCGTAATCCTCATATAAGTGGTAGTGGAATGTCTCTAATAACAAATGGTGTGGATGTATAACCATTGCTCTAAACGCCTACTTCATAAGAGGCTTTCTGTGCATTGACAGCAAACTGTACTCTTTAAAGCAACAGAAATGAGTATGTGGGTGTGTGCTGGAGTTAAGCGAATGAGAGAGATGTACTTTGTTCAAGCATTCTTTGAATGGTTTTGTAATGTTTTCTTTAAAGAATAATTTACTGCAAAATTTCGGCTAATTTCTTATAGACAAGAGTATATCATTCTATGCTGGAAAATAGATTTGCGGTAAAGTTGCATCAGAGCTTTTTCTTCGATGTTTCGTACATGACTGATTTCAACTCTCAAAATTTTGAAATATGCATAAGAGTTGTAGTGCAAGTTTGATTCTCTGGTACCACTACCTTGAAACTCTTTAAAATTTCACTTACGACTTTTTGAAAAGATTGCTGTAAAGCAAATTTTATTTCCCCCCAAAAAAATTACTGCTGAGATTATAGAAGTCCCCCTCTTTCCTAAATAAAAATTTAAAAACTTTTGAAACTATAAATTATCGCTCGATTAACGATAATCCTATAAAGCTGCAGAACTCATATAATCGTTATAATTTGTGTCGACAATTTCTTACAAATATTTTTTTTACAATTAAAGAAAAAAAGGCAGTGCTTTAATAGACCATTCGATCACGATAATGCGAACAATAAAAAAAAAAGCATCATTGTCATGAACGATAGGGGGCAGGTTCTCGTTGAAATGTGTTATGGCAGATGAATTGATTTCAAGGCATCACACATGAATAATGCCGTTCCACCGATTGTGTCCAATTGCAGAAGCGAATATATTTCATTACGAGTGGGAATCCATTCGATTATATTGGTTGATTTAGAGGCAGTTATATTAATAAAAGATAATATTGTTCTTTAATTAATTAGTTTTTAAATGCGCCACTTCTAGCCGCTTGCATAACAAATTGCTTAACGGCTGCATCATCCATACGTGCGAATGCTTCACTTTGTGTTACAGCCGTCATATGATTCAAACAACTGCAATAGAAGCAAATATTATCTTTTCTTTTAAAGTAAGAAATTTCCATAGAAATATTGTCTAAATAATTTTTTTTTTTCGAAAGTGATTTCCTTTTTAGTTTTCTTAATGAAATTTAAAAAAAAAAAATTTACATATCTCATATTCATCAAGAGTACAAATTTACATAATAGATTTAGAATATTTCTAAACTGTAATTTATGGAAATTTATCATTTAAGAAGAATATTTGTTGATAATAATAGTGAAGCGTGTGATAGGTTCAATTTTCTCCCTATATATGCCTAAAGAAATTTTTTTCCACATTAATTGAAGCGCTAAACAAATACGTTGGAGGACAATACTGTAAAATCCTACGGGTGTTTTCTCAGTCATAGTTACAGTTAACTAAAGTTTTCCTAGTAAGCTACAGTACCTTAGTATACTAGCTCATACAGTATACTAGCCCATACATCTTTCATCGATAGTTGCAGTATTTTAAGTTAACGACGTATGGAAGAACACCTAAAAGAGAGAGGAGGGAGGTTGCATACTGTAAAATTCAAGAAATTAGACTAGTATAAGTTGGTCTGATTTTCTGCTCTCAGTTTCATTCTCTGGTTGATTTAGGATCATCCGTAGTTACCGTAATGAATTGACGTAGCGCAATAATACCCATAGCTAAGTGGTATTTAATGATGGAAAAGCGAGTAGTGAAATTGACTCAATCGTATTTCATAGGCAATATAAATAAGTAAATGAAATTCTTACAATTGAAAACAAAACTCTTCGAGATCTTTCACTTCAAATCGTAATGCACTCGCATAGAATGTTGCAGCATTCTCTATACTAACACCCTGAAAATATGGAAAAAATTTACACCTCATATCAGCTAATATTATTATCGAGCATAAATGTTGCATCAAATAAAATATAATTTTTTATTACTAAAAATTATTTTAACTAATATTATAAAGTTGTGAAAAAAATTTTGCTAAAAATTATTAAAAGTTTTATTTCAATGTTTTTTTTTTTTTAAAGGTTAGATGATATTCTATAAATTCGTCAAATAATGAACCTTTTTGATGAATTGAGAGCATCGATGCTTCAGTTCATTTTCACAGTAGCAATTAGCAAGGTCTAATAAACCGACTGCATCTTCGATATCGATATGCAATTCATCCGTATAAACCCATCGGATGAAAGAGCGATATACCGCATATGAATAATGTGGCACTTCCACCACAGCACTAAAAATATGCAAATTTTTATAATTAGAATTTTTTTTTAGTTTTTAAGATTATTTCCTCTCAAGTTTATCAAATCATAGCATCAAGTTGATAGAGGAATGAGGAATAATGAATATTCGAACGGTCATATATAGCCTTTTCTGGCAACTGATCATATGGCGGTTTTTTTGAAAAGATTCCATGAAGAACGAGCATCAGATTTCAGAGATGCCCTCTATCGGGAAATCAGGAATATCGATTCGAGAGCTAATAGGAGGGAACCTGATGATGCTTTGGAGCAGGTTGGCTCGAATAATTTTATTCACGTTGATAAATTAGAAATAAAAAAAAATTGCAAATTATAAATGAGACAGATGGAGTGAACATATACTGTGAAAATTGTCACTGTTGTCTCAAAACACATTCTTCTAAGGAAAGAAAGGGATTTTTGGGGAGGGGGGGGGGGGGGAATTCCTCCCTCCTCTTCCCTCTCCTCTTCCCACCCCCATCCAACAAGAATTTGAATGTTTGGAATTTGTGATAGATTGCTTAGCAATATCAATTTTATGGATTCAAATCGCCTATTTATAAGCATCAATGAGTTAATAAAGAACGTTTGAGATGCGCAAACGTAAGTAGGCAAAGCCGATTATTTGTGAAGTAATTATGCGCTCCATTGCATCTATATACACTTCAACGCTTTCATGCAATTATATATGAAATCTTTTTTATTCGAGCAGCTAACAATGATTTTCAATAGACTCTTTTTTCTCTAAAAAATTGATTTCTTTAGTAGTAAAATTTATTGAATTTCATAAAACGATAGAAAATATGATTAAAGAAAAGTCAATATCCGTTTTTTCGCCACAAATGACATTGCTAATAGATGTATTTTGAGACTAAATAAAAATATTTTTTCGGTATTTTTTAAGAAACCTTTTGGTGGATTTACTGAATAAATTTTGAGAAGGATAAAATCTAGAAAAATTTTAAAAAAATGTAATAAATGAAAGTAAACGAATGGGAAAACGCACTAACCATTCGTTCTCGTCTTGCCAATGTTCACGAAATCGTGACCTAAAATAATCGCAACGTAATCGAAGTAATGCCTTATGGGCATGAATTAGATGCCCATCAACGGATATCTTCACGTCTCCGGTGGTTGGATCATCGAAAGCGACACGAATAGCGTCCAGGATTGTTGAACGTCTCCCGGCTTCTTAAACACAAAAATAATTAAGAGAATCGGATCTGAATATAACTAAAGAATTGTCTAATCTAAAAGGATGCAATCAACGCAGCATCTTTCTTCAACAGCTGAACATACACTTTCAATGTATTGTCAGTATAGGGTATACGACTAATTAAAAAAAAACTATTTTTAACAATCAAAAGTAGTAAGTAATTTGAGTAATTGAGTAATGTGCATCGAATCATATACTGTCCTATTTTCATGAATCATTTATGCATTCAGCTAAATAAAACTTAGTCTTACACTTTATTTACTATGGAACATTTCTTTATGATGTGAATAAAAATACTTGAGCGGGAATAAAAAAATTTGCATATTTATTTCACATATGGAATTTTCCATACAGCTATAAAAGAGACATTGAAAATAATTGGGGGATATGAGTTAGAGCTGCTCACGCACCGAACTGAATTGGACGACATGCAACTGGCGGACTGGCGAAGCATGCGAATGCGTCATCAATACAACCGAATTGAGTTTCTATTGGGCAAGTTGCAGTTTGACCACGTACCTGTCCCCACATATATACCTGCCAATAAATTACTATAATTCTTCGTAAATAAGCCTATGCGTTAATTCTACGCACAAATTTCCAAAAAATCGATGACTTTCTCAACAATTTTTATTTAAGAAAACTGCTAATTTCCAAAAAAAGACGCATAATTTTTAAATTCGAAAAAAAAATCTCATTCAATCTCTCTTCAATTTATTAATGATTTCAAAAATGAATGGATTCAAAATGAATCAAAACATCAACGAATAGATTTCAATGGGGAAATTTTCATTCATTTTTAAGTTGAATATGCAAAACATTTGCAAATTTACATGTAGTATGCAAAACAGATGAATATTTATTTATAATGCTTACTTCATTCTTAATGATTTATTTTATTTCAAGTTCATTTCTGCCATTGGAATTATTAAAAAGTTTTAATAATTGCGCTTATGAGCAATGAATTCATAGTGGTTATTGCTTCCAAGAGGAAACCTCAGGTTTCCAAATTACCAACAAAGAAATCTCGTCTTTTAAGTATTTATGCATAAATGTCACATAATATAGAGGATTGCCTCCAACGTGTTTTTCTAAATGAAATGGAACTGAAAGTAATTAATATCAAAGATCAGAAATTAAAGTTAAAAAACTATTCAATAGAGATCATAAATCAACGAAAATATCAATTCTAAAGTTTAATTGATGAATAAATTCAACAGACCTTTCCAGATTGATTTATAGCGACCGTTATATTACACGCATGTATGGCAGCAACTTCGATTATCCTTAATTTGCTTTCAAAAGAAATAAAAAAAAATTGTTTTGATATCTCTAAGATGAAATTAAATGAAGAGTAAAGATCAAAGATAAGGCGATTTACTTAAGTAAGATAATCTGTTGAAGTGCTATTTAATTGACTATCTTCTAATTTCGATTTTTAAAACAATTTCTATCATTTATTCGTATTAATTAATGAAAGTTTTCGAATATTTGTTAAGAATGTATAAAGGACAGATCGAATCCAAGTGGAGCAGAGCAAAATGAGGACGAACTTATGCTGATATATAAACTTTTAGAGATCAAAAAGATATTTGCGTTCCTTTAAACATAGATAAGCAGTCCCATCCTCTATTTTCTACCTCTTGGATGTTATTGTTATGCGATAAATCAACAATGGCTCCGGATCCTATCCACTAGCCCCCCTCAATCCTCTAATTCCTGAATTGTTTTCAAGCTAAAAGATTTTTTCCTCACACCGCAATAGTACAGCACTCTGAACTCTTTCGAAGGAAGCATCAAACAAAGAGCACGTTTCATGCTAAACATAAATGCGCAAATATCATCATTGAAGTTTTAATTAAAGGAACGCATCTGCCAGCTGATGCACTAGGGTGGCAAATTGTAGGCAATTGACTGCATTGAATTTTAATGACAGCCGAATGTCAATAAGGAAACGAGACGAATTTATCCGTATTTATCATCTTTCTAGTCTAAAGCAAACTTTGCCGAATCATCAAAGCATCCTCAAAATTAGCTGTGATTCATGAAAATTATAAAAGCAATTCTGAACAAATCTCTTCATAATTATATATTATCAAATTACAAGTAGATTTGCTAATTTTAAGCAAATAGGCAGATAAAATGTCACTTTTAACTTCAAATATGTTAATTTTTGATACCCGTTATAACTCGAATCTATTTAACGTGCTTAATATAATGATGAACATGAAGCTGTATATATGCCTGAGCTGCGAACGCAAGGTTAGAAGATTAAAGAAGGGCTGAGTGCCGCACTACATCTGCGCTAAATCGAGAACGTATATCTCATACTTTCACCTGAATCAGGGGATTTACCTGTATGATACTCATCTATATGGAATACCATCAGGTGAATCAGGTGAATCCCATAGTTTACATTGTAATTTAGCGCTTAATGGCACTAGCTGTCATGGTTCTACTTGGAAACAAGTTTCTAAACGATAATAATTGCTTTATGAAAATATCTAGAGATAATTTACTATAACGTGTTTCTGTCTTGTTTATTGTCTACCTTATTAAAAACGTTTCTTTCTAAGATAAATTTACATTTTCAGTATATTTAATAAATGATTTATAATTATCTATACGCATGCATCAATTTATTATTTATCTCAATATTAACTTAATAATCAATAGCGTCGAATAAATTTTTTATTATCATACGAATCAAAATTAATTTTGCATATTTTATGAGAATTCAGATAATGTGTTATGCAAAAATGTCCTATATATACTTTATGTGAATTACAAATTCTTGTTAATTAGAGATCCTTTGAATTATTATTTATCAATGGGAGCACCAATAAAAAATGGGCAATAAAGTGGGCAATTGCATTGTTGATATATTCCTAAATATACAAATATGCCGCTTAAATTTGAATATAATTCAAATTTTTTCTTCTTGTTTTAATGATTCAATAAATGTTTCCCTATATCATATAAGTCTAAGAGATGGATAAAATTATAAATAGAGGATATAAAGAATGAAATACCTTCCCAAAGCGGATGCAACTAAAACGGGTGATGTTTGATTACTTCTTGGTAAATTTGCACAAAGTTGGCCGCATGTATTCGATCCCCAAGCGAATAGTTGACCTTCATCACTTAATGCTAACGAATGCGCAAATCCACATGCTATCTACAAAAGGATTCGTTTAGACTGAGATGTGAAGTTATAGTGCAAGCAGAAGAGCGTTCTCACTGAATAACTTTTAAATGAATAGTTCATCGAGTATGTAATTTAATATACGCATCACTTCATCACTGTGAATTGTATGTGTATGGCAATCAACCAAACCTAAAATTGGGACCAACATGAAAAATATAAGACTGGCTATGTATTCTTAAATTAGGCATTGTTATTTATTATTATATTATTGAAAACAAAGGCAGAAAAATGACTAAAAATTTTAATTTATGAATTATCAACGATTAGAATGAGTTATTAAAAGAAATAAGGAGACCTGCTCGATAACGACGTTATGTAGGCCAATAACTAGTGCAGGGCTATGTTGATTAGATAGATTACCAGCACCGAGTTGACCATTCCCATTAAAACCCCATGCAAACACTTCGCCTCCATCCGTTAATGCCATCGTACTATTTTGACCACATACCACAGAACGCACGAAACGATTCACTAGAAAGTAATATTTTCTACTGTAACCCATAAATATTGGCCAAGTGTATTAGCAGTTAAAATGCATTAGCCAGAAATCACTTGCAGTGGGTTAGTGGCACCGGATTCATCTTGGAAGCGAAGGCTATATATATATATATATATATATATATATATATATATATATATATATATGGACAGGAAATAGGAGATACTGCAAAGTTTAAATTTCATTCAAAGTCATTCACCGTCCAAACCGCCCATCATTAGTATTAATACAGTGTTATTCTCATCGCAAACCTCCGCCTCACTAAAACTGCCAAAATGGTAAATGAAAAATGTAATAAAGTAAAGCAATAAGTTGAAAATGCTGCAACATTTTTTTCCGAAATTTTCCAACCCAATTAATGAAATGCAAAACTTACGCAAATGTCCAGTAACTTGTCTCGGTAAATCCTGATTCACATTACTTCCAATACCTAGAAAATAGAATACTGGTATTATTAGCGATAGATTTTCCGATTTTTTACAATATATTTTACATCGGTCATGTTGTAATGAACAAAAATAGCAGGTCAAATTATATATAATCAATATCATAAAAACAGTCAATACTGATCTAAGACCAAAAACCGATGATCGTTGACAGTTAATCCGTCGTTGTCTATGTAACTGGATAGTATTGGAACTTCAAAAAATTATCACACAATGAGAGGGAGATATTGTGGTTTAACACATTTCTTAACAATATCGCAAAATGTGCTATACATACATATAGCACAAAATAATTTCATAGGAAAACTAACAAGATCTACGCATAAATTATATCGGAAATTTCTGAAACGTGCTATAATCTTCTCTCTTGCATCGACATCGTATCAAAAATTCAATCATTAAATCATACCTGTACTGTAGATCAAATATTCCGTACTGTAGATCAAATACTCCTTGTTAAATTTTAAAGTATACCTCGTGCATATTCTCAGCTAGTAAATGAAATTTGAATGCTAACCAACTTGTCCACAAGAATTCCTTCCCCAAGCGAAGATTTCGCCTCGATCGGTTACGGCTACTGAATGATGACTACCGCAAGCGATTTGCACAACATTATGGCCCGAAAGTGCATCCCCAACTAGGCTAGGCGCTATACCTACTGTCGTCGAACCAAGTCCTGGAAATTCATATTCCTAAGTATCCTTTACTTCAAGAAATTTGAAATAATCACATAGTAACGAGCAGAATTTCATTGATATTTTCAAATAAGTAAATATAACGTTTATAATACGAATAAGTGATAGATAAACATTTTTAAGACAAATGACCCATAAAATATATTAGATGAAGGGTCTAGTACGCTATTGTAGGACAGGTGGCCCGAACGCATTTAATGGAGTTGTTTATGGGTTGGCTCAGGATGACTTTTAGCAGAAGGTTGCCGCTGGCTACAAGCCGTATAATCCAAGAACTCGATTATCACGAATCGGCCTTGAGTAATTAAAAACTGAACTTTCTTTCTTGAATTGGAGTAGATTGAAGAATAGATCATAAATTAAACTCATTTCTTTCAAATATAAGCTGCATTCGCATATTTATAAATAAATTTCATGGTAATAGTGCTAATACTAACCTAATTGTCCAAAAGCATTATGTCCCCATGAGAAGACCTCTCCGTTCTGGCTAAGTGCTAGAACATGAGGTCCAGAACCATATGCGAGCGAAACTATTGCTCGCCCAGATAACGTATCAATCCTTGATGGCTCAAGTGTACCTTGAGATCGATTTGTGCCTGAAATCTTTACAAGATTTTAAAACTTCCGATTGCATGATTTTACTCATTTATAAATTGAAATTGAAATGGAATAATATCAACAAATTGATTATGTCACATTGAAAAAATATATAAATAAACTGAAAATGGAAAAGAAGTAAACGTGAATAACTAGAGTTCAACAATGTCAAAGACGTAATTCACCACAATATAAACGGATCAAAACGGATATAACATCATAATACAAACAGATCAAAGCAGAAATAAAATCATCATACAAACAGATCAAAGTAATTCACTAAAAATAAATCTTAAAATTTACCTGCGAAATAATACTTTGAAAAAAACTATCAAGTGAAAGTATCGAAATGATAAGTAAGTAATAAAAAATTTTTTCCGGAAAATCGACGGTGTCCTCTAAATTAGAATTCATTAATGAAAGACATCAAACATCAAACATCAAACATCTGATATCGAAAACGAAAGAAAACGTTTTAAAAAATATAAATAGTGCGTCCCGCATAATTTTATTTTTTATTTTTTCGACAAGAAAATCATTTAGATAGCGTTATTGTGCCAGCGTGAATAAATTATGGCCATTAAATTTTTTATACCTGTTGATTTTGAAATTAAACAATTCGATGTCGAAAAAATCGATTGACTTTTTAAAAAAAAATTTTATTTTGATGCGAAAATTTGAATAAAATAAAAACTAGCCAAGACATGAGCAGCTATTTGTACCGATCGCGTATAGTTCACCATCTTTAGTAATGAGAATCGCTTCACTTCCCGAATTACCGAATACTATTGCTGTCTGCAATTATCTATCGCAAACAAATAATGCAAAAAGCCAGCCAGGAGAAATAATTAAATTACTAAGCAACAAATAAAAAATTCATAATTTCGAAAATTTGTCATCTATATTTAATTTATATTCACGAGAAATTTTTAATATAATCAACTTATAAATTAAACTGAATGTGAAAGTATGCGAACTCATTTAAAAATCACTCTCCTCATTACTTTAGATTCAAAAAAAAAAATTTGCGGTTAATTAATCTGTCAGTTCCATTGTTCACCTTACATAACTGAACCGCAATTTCTACTATTTTATTGAAGTCTTATCAGGTCAGTTGTGATAATAAAAATTTTATCATTTTATACCTATTTCATCTCTCACAAAGGATTGACGCTCTTCTTCAAATACCAAAAACAAAAATATTTCCAAAATTTCTGATTTATATCTTAAAGTCAATAATTTTCACTATTTTGATGACTATGGGCTTCTTGTATTGTCAAAGAATCTCACCATTTTTAGAATATCGTAAAACTCCTATTAAATTCCATTACTCATTCACAAAGTTTTAAAAAAAAGTAAGTTAAGAATCTGAAAGCTGAGAATTTACGGATGGTCGTTCCGCTCTTTCTGATCTGGCATCATAAAAAGCCCTGTCTTATTTTCTTTTAAAAAAGACGAAAACTATTGAATGAAAATTCTCAACTCTCTTGAATGATATTTTCGAATGAAATTCGCATTCAATTACAGTTTATAATTGTGGTCAATAGCGCGTTGAAAAATTATTAAAAATTAATAGGAATATTAAAAACAGAGATATAATTAGAAATTAATAAAAAAAATATAATTAGAAGTTAATAAAAAAAAGAAATCTTAAAACAACTCACTTGTAGATTTTCAATAAATTCAGTGCTTAATAGTGATAGCACCGTCCATCGTTTTATGTCGGACATTCGTAACGCTTATACATTTCACATATAACACATCTGCAATAAATATTGGAAAACATAGCAACGATAAATCTATTCGAACAATTCCATTGGGAAAAATTTATGTATTTTTGAACGAAAACAATTTTCATTGAAATAAATTATTTTTGCCTTTGAAATAAATTATTTTTGCCTTTTATTCAAATAGAAATCAATCAAATATGCAAAAATGAGTATTTATTTTAAACTGTAAAATTTCTTCATTCATATTTGCATTATTTATTTGAAGAAATATTCTAAAATTATCGTTAATAGTGGCAAATTCTATTTTCTTTACAAGCGATCGAATCTTTGGTTCTTCTAATTTTTTGAAATACCAATCCTTAATTTCTCTTTTCTTAATTAATATCTTTAATTTTCTCAATTAGCATCCTTAATTAATTGACAACAAAATTTTTTAATTAATTACAAATCTTCTATTTTTTTACATTTTCGACTATTTGTAGAACTCAATTGTGGTGTTTAAAAAACAATTATCCAATTTGAATAATTTTTTTCAACTTTACAAGAGATCATTTTGTGGGAATAATTCAAATGAGAATATTGTGTTTTGTTTCTTTACGAATATGACTTCCGGTGATTTTAATTTTTATTGCTGGCAATAAAGGAGCACTCAAATGCCATTATTGTGCGACGAGCAGCAGTGTTCATTTTTATGAATGACCTTGCAATAGTGAGAAAATTATTCCGAGAACGGCCGCTTCAGCATTTGTTATTTCTTCTTCAGAAAATATTACAGCAACCATCCGACGAACTACAGACACGACACGATAAACATTCAGACACGACACGACAAACAGACTAATAGTCACATAAATAGATATATCCGCAATAATCTCGTCCCGAATAGAAGCATTAAGTAGGAAAATTTGGAGAAACAATTTATGTGGAACTGAGGTAAATAAACAATCGCGTAATGCATTATGGCAAATTGCGCAGTTAGTAAATGTGAGAAATAAGGAGCTTATCTAGTCACAGCGAGCTCTAAATCCTTCTTTTAACAAAGATTTTCATTTACGTTCACTGTTCAAAATGGAGTTTATATGGACGGGTAACTTTTGCACCCGTGGGAAATTCACAGATCCATAAGTTGGTATTTTCCGAACACTTTAAAACCTTTATGAAAGCATTTTTAATAGTGAAAACAATGTTTGTTTAAAATTAGATAAGTAATCTACGTATGAATAGAAATATTTGATCAACGTAATGCACGTTGAAGAAAGTGCTCAAATATGTTCTCAATAAGATTCTTATATTATTCAGGATCACTATAACTTGTAAGATTCTTTATTATATTCTTTGAAAGAATTATAGATTCTTAATCGCAGCTACAATCGCTTTTCCCTTTACATCTCTATAAAAAAATAGTAGCATTGATTCATGTGGGAAAGCGGAAGAGAAGAAATGCTTATTATGAATTTATGCACGAACTTATATGAGTACTTATGATATAAAAATGATTTATTTGCAAATAAAAAATATTTGAAAAGAAAAAGAATTAAAGTGAAGAAATATTTAAAACAATAAAAGATCAAAATTTTAGAACATTTTTTTTTCGATCAAATAAAAAAATATATTAAAAAAAATGAAATTAAAATATTTACCAAATAAATTTATTAGAGTGTTTGTGTGTGATCACCACGACCATTCGATCTCTTCACCTTTAATCATTTGCAATTTTTTATTTTCCATTAATGAATTTTTTTTTTCAATTTAAGCGATATTCAACAATACGACAAATAGTAAACTATATTCTTCAAGATGAATTTGAATTAAATTGCCGAAAATAATGAAAAAAAGACAATTGCGATAACAAGAAAAATTTTTCAATTTCAACGAATGAGAAATGAAAAGTGCTGTTAAAATTGTGTCGACGTTCATTTCGTTGTACAATCTCTAACTCTAGAACGACGACTGCTATATGCTAACGAAATGCAGCATAAGGTGTTGATTTTACTTTACAAACAACATTAGAATTTCTACATTCACTTTTTAAAAATCGTTTCAATAAATTTTATATAATTGAGCGTGCCGTACCGTTCCCGATATTTGCGAATTTGATTTTCTGAAATTTTGATTTTTTTTTGAAATTTTGAAATTTTTTTTTCAAATTTTGAAAATTCTGAAAAAAAAACCATATGCATGCTCATTTTGATGTGCTAAAAATGCACCAAAAAAAAATTGAAAAATCTATAAATAAAATTTTAAACCAGCATAGTATTTCTTTTAAAAAATCTTTAGTTTTTGCTGATAAATTACTAAGAGTCTATAAAAATGTTCTAAAAGAAATATGGAAATATCTAAATTCTATCTCAAATTAAGCAGGATATATTGCACTTAATCATCTGAATTGATAAAAAAAAATTGACATATGAAGGCGAAATTCGTTTTGCGAACTCATCCATCCACACCAATGGTTTATATTCAACACAATCGCATTTTCTTAACCATAAAATATAGAGCCTAATGATGCGTATGGCTATATAAGTTTGAGATGCCTAAACCGTAGAAGGCATTTCTAGCAAAAATAATTTTTTTTTGAAAATTATATGGACAAAAAATTTGCATAAGTTCATTTCTCATCAGTTATATGGGTTAGAATTAGAAAATATTTTTTGCATCTTTATAAGGAGTGTAAAATTGCACTAAAGTGATTATCCTATTCAAGTAGAGACTATAAAAATAACGTATTCAAAGCGCTATTAAGCAATAATTGAGACACAAAAAAAAATTCTTTCAGAGCATATGTGCATAAACGTACTTAAAGTGCTATTAAGAAGGACAGGTGAATCAACATTCGATTCGATCTATACAGGTGTTATTTTAGGATCATAAAGGAACGATATTAAAGGAAATTATTAGCACAATATTGGTAAAGTTATTGAAGAGGACCAATATCGTTTTACAACATCATCGATTGCAGAACGTTTGATTGCCTTTTAGTGCTGATTTATGCACTACGCTAAAATTCCACAAATATCGCGCGTAAAACCTGTATAGTGCATGTGATCGGTGCAATTAGCTCTTCTTTTTTTTCTTTTTTTTTCAAAGTTCCGGCAATTTAATATTCTTTTATCGATTCATTGCGTCCAAATAAAGAGCTAATCGAAATTCACTAGCGCATAATGATATCAAGTGTATAGTGAGTGAATCGATAGCTTTATATTAAAATAAAAACGAATCTGCATGTTAATACTGATTAGTCCACACGTTTTTTTTCAAGCTTGAAAAAAATGCCACTATAGGTTATAACATTCGTCAAGAGCAAAAAACCCCCGATGGCATTGAGGAAATTTTGGGATATCCTTAAAAAAAATCAGATCGTGATGGAGATAACAGATGGTTCTATGTAGATTATTAGAGGAGTAAAAATTATTCACTAAGAGAAGCTGAGGAAACAATTCAATGAAATTCGAAAGATTTTTCAATAAACATGCAAAGCCAATATTTCAATAATTAATAATTTTTGCTACAGAATGTGCAGCATTAATGCTAATTACACGCATTAGCCGAATTAATATAAGAGAAATAATTGAATTATTTAAATGAACGGCATGACGAAGGTGCACAGTTGATGTTGCCTATTGCCATTTATCCTTTATTCGATTGCAAAAACTTAAAAATTGAGCTGAACGTAGAGTCCAAGTTTTTATAACCTGAAAAAAATCCACAGACAGAACCTATTCAAACTAGATCGGTTATACTCAACGCTCGCAATTACCAATTTTTGAGATCGAAAAATTCAACGAGGCGGAAATCAGTGTTGAATATCATTGCAACGCATATTTTATGAAAAAATAAAAATTTCAAATTTATAGTTGTACTTAAAATTGATATTCGAAGTGAGAAAATTATTGCTCAACGAACGCAAAATTTTCGAAATTTCAATTCATAATTGAAGGTAAACATTGAAATCGAAAAGAAAAACAAGATTTTCTAGACGTATTGCTCAAATCGCATCTCTAGAACATCTTAAATACTTTTCCACTAAAAAAAAATAGCGGAACAAAAAGACGATTCTCGTAAAAAAAATCACCATAAAAATATACAATTATGCAGAATTTATTAGCGAAAATTCAAATAATTTTTTGTTATATATTAAAGTAAAATATGCTAAATGATTTTTTTTATAAGAATAGTAATTCGCTCTTACTGCGCTCATTTCAATGGGAAATAATTTGAATGAAATGAGTAAAATTTTGAAGGGATTTTATCATATTCTCTAAAAAATTTCGAATATTCTACGAACTATAATACTATTTCTAGTCTATATAAGTATCATTTATTATCATATCACATCAACAATAATAATTTCACATTATCATGCCAACTATCATAGTTAGCAAAATAACAATTCGTTATGAAAAAGAAAACCCATTAAAAGAAATTATAGATTTTATGAGCTCATCTTTGCGTTAGTATTTATTCGCTTAGCATTAATATAAAAGAAATAATACTTATATTGTTCTCTATATAAATTACAACATCGTCTCATATTAATATATCTATATTTTCGAATGAAACAAAAAAGTACATAATCGGAGATCGCATGCAATATTAGATATTAGATATATTAGATTCATGGATTTGTGAAATGCTAGTTCAATGGATGCATAAATAGTTGTTTTTTTTTTAATTTATGAATATCCAGTATGGTTGCTTAGCAACAGGATTATGAAATATTGCATTCCACCGCATGAAATACTGTTTTGTTTTCGTTTCAACTTTTTTTTACATTTGTGTACGAAGATAATATGTTCAGTGAAAAATTAGAAAATTGAGGCCAGAAAAACTTGCTAAATTTTTCTACATTTTATGTCATTTCTGTAAAAATAAGCCGAAAAGGATTTTAGAAATAAATAAAAGCAAGTGCAGAAAGTGAACCGTTGATGATACCCATGGGAAATATTATATACATACGGGAATTTTATGATTTAGAATAGGCAAAGTAGGAATTCGGAAAAGGAAATGAAGAGCAAAACCAATTCGAATAGAGCACAGAGATAAAATATATCCTTTTGGCATCATTTTTAATGGATCGCACCATTGCAGACAGCCGCAGGCGACGAATTAAGTCGACAAGCAATGGGAGATGCCTCACAAAACATTCGAGAGGATAGCTTCGACTGCTAAATTCAATGCAATTAGAGTGCGATGAGATCGGTAATTTCTCATTGCCCTATTGCTTACTTATTGACAGTTGACAAACATTTCGATTCTATGCATTAGATCATATACTTATTACGCTAATTTAGTGCAACTTTTACAACTTTAAATAATGCTCACAAACTTATTCGGCAACTCTTATTATTTATTCAATAGGCCACATTTCCGACAGCCAGGTTGGAATTTAGCGTTAAATTGAAAGACACTATAATTTTATCTTGCATATTTGGGTGAAGTGAAAATGTTTCAATTGGTTGAGTAATAAAGATTGTTCGTTTTACTTATCGAAAATAACCTGAGAGAATATTTAAAGATATCGCTTTCATAAAAGATAGCAATGATTTCCTTCCGACGCAAAAATGCTTACTATCAAGTTTTTGAAAAAAAAATATTTTAGACATTTTTTTTTTCAGTGAAATGTGGCCAATAATTTTGAACATTTAAGACATAAATGCAAACATAAACATTTTGCTAGGGAAGTGCAGAAATTCGATTCATTAGAATTGTAATGAGCGAAATCCGATCATATAACTGCTTTCAAATTGCTTAACGGTGAAAACGACGTTGAAATAAATCGTCTATTTTCCTTTCTTTTCATTCGTTCGTCGAGCAACCTGCCTCGAGAAATTTTGTCGGCGTTGAAATGTATTTCGCCAATTCATGTCACAAATGATTTCAAGTTAATTATAAACGCCAATAAGCTCTTATGGAATAAATAAATGATTTACTGGAATTTAATTCCCCTTATATTAAAAAAAGTAATATATTTTCTTCCTTTGCTCTTATCTTCTATTTCTTTTTATTCTATGAGCATTGAAGAAAGCACTTTCAATAACAATAGAACAGTACAAGTACCGACAAAGCGTCGGTAATAAACGCAATATGAATAAATGGCCAACGAACGTTTCGTCGTACTTTAGAGGTTGCATCTGCAGGTGAATTGTTTACCGATGGATACACAATTCAAACAACACTTAAGAACGTTACGTTTGTCGACAAATAGATTCGCACACTTATCCTCGAACCAAATCCATTTTAATATATTATATTAAACATTAATGACAATTATAAGGGAAATACAACATTTCATAGTGAATAAATATTTATCTGCCTACCAATATACTCAACAAATAAAACTCCACTTTTACAAATTTCCTTGGGTGGAAAAGTGGAAATTTTCAACCGATATCTATTCGTGCATCTATGTGGATAAAGAATCAACTGGTATCGTGCATCTATGTGGATAAAGAATCAACTGATATTGTGCATCTATGTGGATAAAATAAAGACCTCTTTTCATTTCTTTCATTTAGTGCCACCTGGTGCGCTCAAGTAGAAATTCACCTTAATGGATTATGAAATGAAGAATTTTTCTCAGTCTGAACAAATCCTTGAATAGATGGTGATTCCTAGAATAAATCCTACTCCGAAAATCTTGCAAAATAAAAGTAAAGCACAGGTAGAGGCGAAACTACAACTCTCTCATATATGTAAACGTATTAAGTGAACGT
This sequence comes from Baylisascaris procyonis, assembly GCA_037389465.1. Taxonomy (NCBI): domain Eukaryota; kingdom Metazoa; phylum Nematoda; class Chromadorea; order Rhabditida; family Ascarididae; genus Baylisascaris; species Baylisascaris procyonis. Next base: position 1,312,680 of record JAZARR010000197.1, read on the forward strand.
ATGATACCGACTTCTTATGAGCAGTAAATTGTAAAGCAAATGTATTCAACACACACAAAAAAATGTTAAATTACTCTTAACTTTACGTCCACAAGCTTGTCTTTTTTTTTGTTGTTTCAATTCTTGTTCGAGTGAAGTATGTTTGAGAAGTGGTATGTGGAAAATACGTTCAGCAAATATGCATTCCTCAGAACTATGCAACAAAAGTCACTTTTTTTTTATCAAAAAATATTACACAACAATATAGAGTTTTGAAAAAAAAAACCCTTCGCCGATCCTAGCAAACTGGTATGAAACACAATTCAAATTGCACTTTTTTCTCAATCATTTGATTGTAATCGAATACGAGAAAAAAAAAGATACAAATAAAAAAAAAAAAAAAAAATCTGTGCAAATTTCATAATGGAAAAGAAAGTTTTAAAATTAAAATGAAGAAGATAGCTAATTGTTGAAATTTTTAAAAGTGGAGAATTTTATGTTGTATGAGTAATTTCGAGAAATTCAACAACAAAATATAGAAATGTGAAAAAATTTTTTAGAAAATTTCCATTCCAATGATGCCAAGTAGACAACTTTTTTTTTTACAAATCTTTGCATTTGTTTTCAAAGCACTAGTTCTTATGCAATGCATCTTAAATAAATGTAATTTTAAGTATAATTTTGTAAGTCAAAGATTGAGTAAGTTCAATAATTAAATGCATTTTTATTTCTTATTTACTTAATTCTATGCTTTTCGATTTCCTTTAAATCAACTCATTCAGTGTGGCTTTTTTTAAATCCCTTTAAATCAGTAATTGGGCAATAAGGAAGATATTTGACTAAGCATATCGCCTATATTTAATTCTGGAACTTATTTTCAAGCATTACAACCTAATTTAATGCGGAATACTGTAAGTGATTTTGAAGTATTTAAACCCATAAATGCACCATTAATTAAAAACATGAGATTATTTAAGAACTATGAGTGCAAAATAAAATATAAAAATGAACAAGAAGATAGTGAAAATAGATCGTATTTGTAAAAAGGATATCCTAAGAAAAGAACAAAGACCTGAGAGGTGTACACGTTTCGGCCCTTATTCGTTTACGTGTGCACCTGAGTTATGCGCGGGCCATCATCAGAACGATACGCATAACCCTGTTAGTTAAATGATGAAAGGTTGTAATGTTAGTGAAACAACACGATGTAAAGGGCAGCGTAATAAGGGGACAGTATATAGCAACGATAAAACGAAAATGCAAAATTCATTCAGCAAGTTAAACAAACTAACGGCTAGATGGATAAGCCGATCATGCAGCACAGTGCGCAGATGTACATCTGCCATTGCACAATTATGCGGTCCTAAATAAAGAAGACAACATAGCGCAAGCTTTTTCAAGCTAACCCAATAAGCTTTCAATTTATTGATGACTATCCCAATTTTACGAAACTAACACCAACAAAATTGATTACGAATAGATGGAATTTTATGCTTTTCTTAGAATTTAAAATATTCTAGCTATATGACTATATAAACGTGGAGGATTTATGTTGATTAAATAGGAAAATTGAGCAGTTTTGATTTCCGGTATTAGAAACAGATGCTGAAGTACTAAACGTAAAACAATTTTACTAGTAATTTATTTATTTAATCAATTAGTCAATGCATTTTGGATTAGCACAATAAATTCACTATGTAATTTAACCTATTTATTTAGTCGAAATTCTATTTACATATATCTTTTTTAAAAAACATTCTTTATTTGCTTTCATTTAGTTCCCCCCATAAACTAAAGGGTATTTCTTTCAACTCTTGCCTACGGTTTAATTTTAATAAATTAAATGCGAAAATTGATAAAGAATATTCTAAATTCAATGAATTTTCTTTTACATTATTTATTCAAAACATTTCAAAATAACTGGTCATAATAGCGATTAAATAAGGTGAAAGATTTATTTAACTATAAAAAATTGCATTTTTTTTTGATGAAATGAATCAAAATTTGTATTATAAATAAAAAAAAAAGAAATTACACAACCATCTTAAAATGAAATCCCTTATGGAAATGAACTTGAAAAAAAAAATAAATCTAATTCATTCAGCACTATGTTATTTTAGCTATGCGAAAAATATCCTTTTGGATCACTTTAAAACAAAAAAATCGCCGAAACACTTTTTTTCTACGAAAATATTTTTTTAATGCCTAAATTGTTGCATCAATATTTACTTCGTAAACAATATTCACTAATCGAATTTTCGCAAAAAAACGAATCATATTTGTTTGTTTGTTTATTTAAAATTCAAATGTTTAACTTAGAAATATTTCATTGAATCTTTTCCAGTAAACAAATTTTGTATCAAAAAAGTTTATAGATGAATATTTTGATGAGAAACTATCATTTAAAAATTGATAGACCTATTTGAATTGAATTAAATCCTATTCTTTGAATGGTGAAAAATAGAGAGCGTTTTTTTTTAAATAAATGCCACATTTCATCAAGACTAATTAATTGTGACATTATATCAGAACTACGAGCAAGATGTTAAGCGATGCAATCGCAATTGTCATTTAGTCTTTAAAAAAAATGTATTTTCCATTAAAATGCATATAAATCATTCTTCTCTATTAATTCGCCTTCTGGCAATTCCTACTCAAAAAAAAATTTTTTTTTGAATTCGTTGGATTAGATTGGTTGACTTTTTTTTTGCTTTTTTTTATTAATTTTTTTTTTTCAAGTATTCAAACAGCAATAACCACTCTGAAGTGAATTTAAAGGCAGAAATCGATGATGTATGAAGCCAAAGAAGGCAACAAATATTTGCATTTGATGACTGCATTCGCGATTCTAAACACAAATTAGTCGATTGCATTAGGCAGCGACGTAATGTGCCTTATAGGCTTACAACTTAGGCCTACTCTACTGGACCATGAAGATTTTGTTATGACCATTGCCTTTGTTGTGATCATCGATATTCCACAATAAATACCACTAAGAATTATCCTATATTGGGAAAAACACAAAAAATGTGTGCGCCTTTAATGGCCAATTTAAAGAAAAGAAAAGCTAAACTTTTTTATTTGTTTTGGAAAAAGAATAAAAGTAATGAAAAGTAATAAAAATAAGCAAATACAATCATTAGAAATCAATATTTTTTTTTTAGTACGATCATATAAGCTTTAACTACCCCTATTAATCGAAAAATTTTTACCGCAAACAGTGGAAGGTATTTTAATCTTAATTCATTTGTATTTTATCGTTCCATTTGAAGTCTGAAGCCTTACTAGATGCTCTAAAACTTACTAGAACGCATAAGCACTTCACTTTCTGAGTGTTATACATAAATAAGCAGTAGATAGCCTATTAGATAGAGGATTAACAATATTAGGCAGAATATAAGACATAAATAAGTCTAGATAGAAGAAGGGCGATATAGGCAAAGAAGACGCGTGGAGTATTATCGTAAAATTGTTGAGTTTCGTGAAGGTGTTGACTCAAGTTAACTTCATCGACAACACTAAATTATAGGAAGACGAGAACTTTTGTCACGATTTCATGCTTCAATATTTCAAAACAAAGCTGGAAACTTTAGGAGCTGCAAATTGTAGGCTGAACTACGAATATCTGAAGTCCTTAAAACTCTTGATGTATTTGTAACAAACAAATTTTGAGATTTTTCAGTAAATTTGAGAGTGCCAATGATATTGAATAGAATCCAGCTCTCAAAACGTTTTAAGATGTTTGGTCTTTGAATTTTATTCTATATGGAAAGTAGAGTTTGCAATAAAGCTATAAAATGATGTTTGTTGATCGTTAATGAGTTGTGCGGAAATTCGAGACGTCGATGCCGCGTTTCTATTCGTCACAAATTGCGCTAATTTTCATACTACAAATATGAGGCGTCGTTTTTGGATATACACTTATATTTAGGAGAGAAAACATAAAAGTTTGGATTAACGCATTTTCAAGCATTCATTTCATATCTTATCACCTATTTAATCGACTGCTTCACTTAATGTGAGGAATTTAAATTATTTAACAATTAGACTGATAACTCTTTTCATCACTACCTTATCATCTCTACATTATATATTGAAAGATGTGCTAAAAATATGTCGTAATAAAGAAATAAATAAATAGTATCATATCAGTTGTAATATTTTACAAAAAAAATATGTGCGTAATCGAATAATGCCTAAAATTGTTATATACAAGAAAAGTGAGCAATATCATTATAGAATAAACTTATAAAAATGAATAAAAACATTTAATGTTTAAAAAAAACTGTTATTATTATTGCACATTGAAAGCAACGAAAATGTTTATTCATCAATATATTTGAGAAGAAAATAAAAAAAAAAAAAAGAAAAGAAAAGCAATTGAATCTTATTGAAATGAAAGTTTTAGCATTGGTATTGAATGGTGTGAAATATATGAGCATCAATAAAACATAGAAAAGCATCAATATTCGTCGAAAAATTTGCTCATTTTTTTTGCATTCAAAAAATCTGAAAAGAGAGAAAAAAAAACAATTGAAATATGCGACAGATGAGTTTTTATAACTAATTGTATAAATTGCTTATAAATCATAACTATGCATTGCTAACCGATTTAACGGATCCAAGTCCTGGATATGAATCTACGATAAAAGCTTTGCATTTCAATCAAATCGATTGTAAAATTTGATCCAATAAACGCTCTTAGAACATTGTTTAGCGTAATAATTCAAGTACAAGAATTGAAGTAAGCTGAAGGTTAAGGATACTATGATTAGTGGATTATGCGGGCTATAGGAGATAGAAGGGGAGCGAACCACTGAGTGTGTGGGGAAGCGAGGGGAATGAAGTGGTACACCTGGCAGTTATATTGTTTATAAAAAATTATAAAGCTGTTAGAATTGCGAAGAAATGCGTTCAATTTACTTTCCATTTTATAAACTCCATAATATCTAAAAAAAAACTTCAATATAAACCTCAATCAAAGTTTCACTGCGAAGAAAAATACATCCCTTAATACGATAATAAATTAGTATGATCGGCTAATTTCTGAAAAAAAAAAAAATTGAAAAAACCCTCCTCTTTTGTTCACTGATGAAGAAATTGCATTATTTCTCTCCAATTTCTAAAAATCGACAATAAACAATGAAATAAAACCCCGGGGCTCTCTTTCAAGTTAATAAAAAATCATTCCTATTTACCGATAATTAAATCGCATCACACAACTAATCAACACTGCTTAATGATCGCAATAAATAGAGTATAAAAAATCATAAAATAAGCAACATTTCGTTATAATGCGTTATGAAATGTTTCGTATACAAGATCGATACTAAGAAGACAACATGCATAGAGGATTGACGTTGTGAGGAAACCAAAAGAAGCCACTAGTTGGGGCGGCTTTCTCCCTCTCTCTATTCGTTTATCCATTTCGATGCCTATGACATTTAAAGATTTTCATATGAGTGAATGCGCATGCTAACGTATGCTAACTGATTTCGGCATTCAGCCAAAACAACGCACCTGCACAAGACTAAATCAATCCATGAATGCTTGGGAATCCATACATCACATACTACACACTCAAATACACAAATTACGCAAATAAGCAATCAAGAATCACCTTACTTCAAAGCCGTTCAAAGCGAATTGACATATAGACGACTGAAATTTTAAACCCCCTGATGCCATTGAAATGTTGGAAAATATTTTCTTAGCTTATTTTTTGAAAGATCGAGTTGAAAACCCTAAAATAGGCACAAAAGAGAGAGGTAACTCAGGTAGACAACTCATTCAGGGTACCTTAAATAAATTACTAAACGTTTTTATGTCATCGCCTTCACGCATCATCGATAAAGAACGCATTGTTTTCATTGATTAAAATACTAAACGAAACGTTTTTCATCATCCCACCTGATGTTTTTCGCTCATTTTAAATGTTCTCTTGAAGATTTTCTTCTTATAGCTAAAAAAATCATATAATCCATAAATGCTAAATAAATCAAAAATGATTAGGTAGATAAATGAGATTGGATCAATCCTGCTCAACTTATTCACAGATTCTTAAAAAATGTTGCAATTTTTGTGAAGAATCGACCGATAAAAAATTTTTTTAAATTACAAACGTTATTCGATTCTAATAAATAATAATTAAATTTTTTTAGACTTATAGGATGAAGTGAATTTAATGAATAGTAAAGCGAATTGCAATAAAGAATCCAAAAGGAAGTCTATTGATTGAAAGTTCGAAATTTAGAAAATTCAATCAAGTCGCACGCGTGGAATTTTGTGTCCATGAGGCAAGTTTCCCCAGTATTTTCCTTTTTTTTGAAACGAATTGCTATCATTTAAAACTGCAAACAGTAGAATACGAAGCGATTCGGTTGCTTTACATTTACAAGAGTATTAAATCTGAATTTTATATGTATTAATTAAATGAGTAAAACAATTATTGATATCTATAGAAGTATAGCTGTTGTTTCATTAAGGCTCACGAATTATATCGAATTTTTCCACTATGAAATACAGTCAAATATCATGGATCTCCCTATAGCATCGTTTAATTTCTTCCATTTTTGGAGGCATTAATCAATAAATTAAAGTCAGTCCATTAAGTTCTTAATTAAAATACTAAAAAAATCGATTAGTATTTATTAGAGTTTTTTCGAAAATAAATTTCCCAATTTTTGTTCAAATATACACTGCTATAAAATATATAAATATAAAAAGTTTGAAAACAAAACATGCTTATCGCCGTATGAGATCACGTTAGTGAAATAGTGCTGTCATTTGTTTCTTCGGACATCATTTAGTCTCATGGGATGAAACATCGCTTTTGTGAATCCCTTTTTACGACGAATTGTTAACTATTAGGTGTCATTCTAACTTTGCGCTTCCTATTTTCTTACATAGTTTGTAATTAGTAAGTAGATAAAAATTTCTGGAAAATGAAAAAGTTCCAGTCGTGATTGATGAAATCAGTAAATATCCGCAGATAATAAGTGAACTAAGGCGATCATTCCGATTACAGACTTCAATACTGCTCGAAGATTAGCAGAAGACGTATGAAAGACGTTTAAAAAGACCAGTACGTAATCTTAAATTCAGTGCAGCATTTGATACATTATGAGATTCTCGAATGCGCGCAAATACCTACTGATTTTTTACCCTTTTTTGCTCTCTACCTGCACTAAAATTGCGCAATAAACAATCTTTTACCGCGGAAAGCGATCGAAAAACGTTTTCAAAACACTTTGACTACTTCTACGAAAACAGTTGAGAAGATAAGAAAAACGAAAAAAAAAGCCAAAACGGATGTCGAACAATCATAATGTATGTACCAAAATTTTGGCAATTTTGAAATTGCTTTTCAGGATTTCCGAAACAAAAAGATTGACCAAATACTGGACAATTGCAATAAATGTCCAATTGAAGGTGATGATTTTCTTGTGAGAAGCAAAAAATGCAAATATTTTCTAAAAAAAAACGCTTCTTTGAAGAATATGAAAATTCTTGCGCTTTTTTTTTATAAAATTGGAAAAAAAAAGTTAAAAAGAAGCACGGGAAAAAACGGCTTTAAACATTTGAGTATCGTATGAAAAAAAAAACGAGAGAAAACGAATATTAATTAGCCTAATTTATGTGAAACGATCGAAAACGTTTCAAAGGAAAATGAATGAATGTTAGCAACTTATTTGATTTACGATTTAAAAAAAAAGAGATTTTAAAGTGCATTGTGCAATGATAATTGGCATGAATTTCTGCGCCTTTAATTTTACATTTTCTTAGAAAAAAATTTTTAGTTTTTTTTCCACTTGATGGCAACCTCATTTTATATGCATATATTTAGCGAAAAAATAATCAGACTATAGTTACACCAATTATACGACTATGCTGATTAGGCGCATTTGAATTATAGATATCTTTTCGAAGACGAAAAGAGGTGAGGAAAAGAAGGAGAGGCAAAGATAGCTAGCTACTTGTTCGAGTCAAAGAAGAACCTCAGAAGCGATTAAATATAGGCAAAAATTTGCATTGAATTATTCAAGAGCAATTATTCGCAAGTAATCTCTTCTTTCACTACTTTTATTTGTATTTCGTGCATTTCTTAATTCTAGCTTCAAAGAGTTCATTTTATCCGTTTATTTACTTTCATTGAATGAATGGTGATTCGTCTAGAAAAATCTCAAAAAATTTTTAAAAAGATGATTTTTGTGCGAAATTTTTCAGTTTTTTTTTCAGTTTTTTTTTTGAAATTTCAAAGAAGTCGGCAAGCGAATCGCTAATGGAACCATAGTATAATAAAGGGAAGTTTAGTAAATTACAACACTGAAAGATATTTATTTTAGTTCATAGTCTTTTTCTGACAATATGATGGAAATATTTGCAGAATTATTTAAAAAATATTGCTATTTTCTTTTATCATAGTTTTCTTCCTTTTTGATACTATTTAATCTTTTGGAATCCAAATGTTAAAAATCATTATCTCAAGGAATATCCGATATTTTTCACTTTCAAAGATTGGATTGATATCAATTAATTGATAAAACAAAGAATGAGCAAGAGATGTTTATAGTACTAATAAAAAACCTTCTAGCATAAAGCGTTGATTGAATCATTTTTCGGCTGATACTATACTTTAATTGAATGAGTAAAAAAGTGAAAAATTCTGAAATTAAATTGAATTTTATGAAATTAAATGGTAGACTGATATATTACAAATATTCTAAAAGTAAAAATTCACATTGTATTGCAATATTGCAATTCGATGCATTTTTGAGGGAATATTCAGAAACCGAATCGCTGGGTGTCAATTGTACGCAAAGAAGTGCGAAAAAAATCCGGATTTTTGATTGCGCTAAAAATTTGAATCCAATTATGCCCACAACTATAAACTAGAACTCATATATGTACGAAGTTATATACAAATAAAGAGCATAGACTAAATGCTCTCATGCAAAACCATACAAGCCATTCAACATTCCTATCGGATAATATATATTTGATAATAATGTAGTTTGATTGTAAAGACTGAATGCCAATTATTCCAGTGATATGATCTAAGGATGAAACTGGTATATAAGTAAGAGATTGGTCATTGTGGCCGTGAATAGGAAAGACCGCCAGCGGTATTTATCTGCTGAGGGTTCGATTGATAAATTTGAATAATTACAGAGGTGGAAAGAAACCAAAAAAGCTTTCTAAATATCTATACGGATGTGAAATGAAATGAAACCTACAATTGTGTTTACATCAAGCATTTGATTATTTGATTATAAGATAGAAGCAAGCACATTTGGCGTACACTAATATCTATCAAAGAAATCGAAATATAGAAAAGTAAAGATAGACAAATAAGGCATAAATCGAATTTTTTAAGGAAAAAAGAAATAAAATATACTTACTATTAAATAAATAAAATCAACACCTGCAATAGATGCAATGGAAAATTAATAAATTAAAGTGGATGACCTGATGAAGGAATATTTGGAAGGAACTAACAGGAAAGCGAAAGAATAGATGAGAAAAAACCAAAAAAAAAGAGAATTAAATTGTGAAAATAAAGGAGAAGCACGTGAACTACGAGCTTTTCAAAAGTGTTAACAACAGGTTTCACGGTTTCATTGCACAATAAATCGTTTCTCTTTCACCTCGCACATAACAATGCCGTAACTAATGGAAATGCGCTATTGTGACATAAATGTATAAATGGATCGGCGCGTGGAACATATGTTTACGCATTCACTATTACAAAATGACGACTTCAGTGTACAGTATTACTACGAACAAAAGCCCCTGTGCTAGTAATTTTCGGAAAATTTTTACTGAGTTCTTTTTGGAGCAAGGTTTTAAAAAAAGTAGAAATAAGACAACGAAGATATTTCAACTAGTAGAGCGTAGTGTATCATACTTTCGATGGCATTCGGCGATGTATATTTGATACGTGCATTACATAGTTTTTTATTACGGTCGTGGAATTAAATTTGCAATTCACAATTTATTAACGATGCTCTAAATGAATTACCTTTAGCGCCTATCACAGTTACCTGTGACGCCCACCACTCTTACCTGTACCGTCTATCACAGTTACCTGTAGCGTCTATCACTAATCGACGTTTTAATCTGATTGAATTTGTAAAAACTGGTGCATAAACAAACGCAAACCGCCAACAATTCCCAAATGGGTAAAGAATTTTCATTAAACGCGACGACAATTTCAAATACTGTAATGCCGAAACTGCAAAATTTTTAGAACATTTTGTTGGATAAGAAAGGACGGCAAAAACAAATAATCATTAGCCGTCTATACCGATATATTAGCATCTAAAAACCTATCAACTTCTATCGTCCTTCTTTTTATATTTTCTTCGTTTGTGCTGAAGTCAAAGCTTTAAAAAAAAAGCATATATATTTGGCTAATCTCGATACTATTACTGATAATTAAAGTTCTATTGAAATTTGACTTAGCATATCTGATGCAAAGTCAGACAAAATTAGGTCAGTGTTGTATAAAGCTTCAATCCTTAGAGCACTGCCAGTTTGCAAACACAACAGATGATGCCATAGATAGAGAGCATAGAGAGCATAGGTAAGAAGTATATTTCCTACAAATACCTAACGTTCAAAATGTTGAAACAATTATGCTAAATAATAATAAATGTTTAGAAAAATCATAGAAGCATAATGAAATAATAAAGCTAATAAAGCACTTCAAATTGAATAGAAATGCATAGATTAGCGTATTCATATATAACTAATAGAAAATTGGGATCATTGCCAAATTAATGCCTCAGCAGGTTGCGCTATAATTCGGCAAATATGGGACGACAACAATCAGAAAAACCAAGATAATGCGTTAATGTGAAAGTCTGCGATACCGATTCTAGGGATTTATCGAGTTTACTACCTTCACTCATACATCTTGTAACCATCAATGAACCTTTCAATAAAATCTGTTGATAATACTAGAGAAAGCCTACTATCTAGTAGCCCGATACGGTGACGATATCACAACCAAACCACAACCAAGTATGCACGAAGATATAATAGTAATGAGTTTTATTTATCTATGGGGAATTGTTGATGCGTGACCTTGCGGTTGTTTGCTTGAAGGCATCTCATTATATGAATCGGTCAAAATAGGCAAGTTTTTTTCTAAATAAAAAATATCATGTAGAAAGAGAAAATTTCAAGCAAAAAGCTGATCAAAGATCATTGCGCAAAACCATAAGAATGTAATGGAATCCATTTTTCGACAAATAAACACACAGTCATTGCAATTAAACTATGCAAAAAATGGCGATGAAAATGTTTCATCGCGAGAAAATTTCTCCACGATTCAGAAAAAAAGAAGAAAAAATTCCCTAAAAAAATTGAAATAAATTAACATAAAAATGTGTATTTCGAATTGACTGGATATAGGTCATCGAAAGGAGCCGTAAATTCAATGATATAAACGATAAAGTAGTTATTCATCTCAAAATCTTCCGTTCGAATTCATGCCTTTTTCCGTTCGAACTCTCATTCTTTCGTTCGAACTATCTTCCTTTCGACTCCTAACCATCAAATGTATGAACTAAACCGACAGCACCAAAAATATCTGCGTGAAAATGAGCATGACCATCAATGCTGAATATGTTCCAAGTTGTATGAATAGCCTATCTAACAGTATTTAATAGCTATAAATTATACTGCTATTATACTAGTCATGTTTTTTAATCTACTTCAATGAAGGAATATCTTTGCGATCCCGATCAGTGAATTCTATGATTGCTAAGACTTTACTGTGTCACATAAAGTATACATAAGGTATAGGTATATTTTCTTCGATCACCATAACGCACTTAGAGAGTATACTTAAGAAATAGTGGTGGCATATAACTTAGAAATTTAGGATGACGTTGGAGGGAATCTCTCAGAAATCTTTGCAGATCTAACTGCCAAATTGCTCGATACTGGTGGCGCAATGAAGTCGATCCTTTCGGTGATCATTGTCATTGTTTTCCTATACTAATTCGAGCTAAATTTCACCCGTATTTGTATTTTTTTGCATTTTTTGCATATTTGCTAAACCGTTTTCCTACAGCACTGGAATGCAATCCATCCATCATTGCAAATATTTTTTGCATAAAAATCATTCATAGAAAGGAAACCTATTTTCATGTTGTATTTTATAAGTAATGCATATTTTACTATGCGTCCTTACTTAAGCGTTTAGGTATCGATCTCAGCAAATTGGCGAAGTTCTCATCCAACCGTGGATAAAAATATTGGCATTTCTCCGAACTCTTTGATTTTAGCATAATTAATTAGTAATCCAAGTTTTAAAAACCTCAGGATTGGATGAATTTTAATTAAATCGATTCTCGGTACAAATGATGACAAGGTTTTTTCAATAAATTCTAAATAATATAAATGACGCGATATTATGCACTTAATGTTGCCATTTGACAACAACAATTTCTTATATGAATTGCGCGGTTCAATTAGAGACAAAACAAGATTAAAAAAGTTAACAAAATTTTATTGGTAAATGAATTAATCGAAAAATGAAAGGAACTTCACAAAAGAAGAGATAACAAATCACACTAGATAACACACACTCAAACCAGTATGAACCGTTTCAAGAATGAATTGCGGCGAAAATCGACGAAAGGAAGAAAGGCACACTGATTACAGCACAAATACAACAATTTATAACAATATCTTTAGCCGAAGGGGATGATATTATCATCATTCCTCGTACCATAGGCACGACCCTTCTTTACACAATGAATTGAGCCATTCTAAATCAAGATTGCGAAATCATGGGTAAACGCCTTGAGGGTCTTCTATGTGGGATGCAGATTCTTACCAAAATATAATAGATTAAAAAGTCGGGCATGAGATATCCCAGTGCGCTTCGGAGATTTTAGAAAAGGGCATAAATTGGTACCCTCGAAATACTGCGCCGCTACTTAGCGATGAAATTCGACGAGGAGCATCTATAAAAACATCGAAAATCAGCAAATGAGGGAGGCAGGAGGGACCATTACGATCATAAACGCCTCATCAAAAGTAAGTTTTTCCCAGAGGCTGTAAGCACGATTTGCCGATCGCGAAGGCAAGCATCGCGGAATGCAAAAAAGATAGCCGAAGGCTAGCAATACAGTAGGGATTACCAATAAGCAATTAAAAGAGGCTGACAAAAGCCGAGTTATACAACTATCGTTGAGAAATATAATAGCACCATTGTAGATAGAAATATCGACATAACTATACAAATATCACACAACAGTTCTTACATTTCATTAAAGCTAAGCGACAATCTAATACATAGCATAATAACAACATGTTGAGAACAGTATCCACCAATTATCACACCTGTAACCAACGGAAAATGGGGTAAGAACATAGCATGATTTTTAAAGTCTCTGGAGAAAAAAAGAATCCTGAAAGAACAAAAACAGCTTCATGTTTCCAAAAACCCAACGCATAGTACGCATTCTTCAAATTTCAGCTATTGAGATATGCAAACTGAGTTAACGATCATGGCGGTGTGGCCTAGTGGGTAAGGCGTCCGACTCCTAGTCAGATGTTAGGAGGTTCGAGCCACGCCTGCGTTCGCGAGTTTTGTAAGATTTGTGTCATTCCCAGCTCGATTTGGAATTCATCCTCCTATCCCCTCCGCGCTTGCTTCGCCATTGAGGCTCATAGCTAGGTTGTATTGAATTAAATTGAATCTATCAAACAGTACTCAGGTTCGATCCCTGCATGGCTCAGGATGGGCTTTGCCCCACCCTCTATGTAACACACACTTATTGTAATGCGAGCGATAGAATACCGTATTCGAATAAAATATGCTGCTGCTAAGTATACCGTATTCGAGTAAGATATGCCTCAGCTACGATATGCCCCAGATTTCGGGGACGTCGAAATTTCAGCATTTTTGTGAAGCTCGTCGGAATCACCAAAGTTCTACTACTTGCGGGCAGCAATACAATTACCATACCAAGGACCGGTGCGGTACGGCTGCCGGCTAGGTTACTTTTCGGTGCGATAGGTGGTCTGTTTGAAAACCGTGACGGCTTTAAATGACGTAGCGAGTTTTTGCAAACTTCCTATGCGGTTTGGTTCGCTTACTAAAAATAGTTGCAAACGACATAATGAGTTCCATAGATGAAACTGCGATGAATCTTCAAACAGCACACTCTGCCGTTGAGGCTCGAGACCACTACTCGGTTATTTTTGTCTCTTCCAACTGTGCTAGGGCCCCACCTCTCGCTCCTTTCCTATGAGAGTTACTTAAAGCACTTCGAACTAATGAAAAAAGTGGAAAAGAAAAAAGTTATGCTTTTAAAAGAAATGTTCGGCAGGTAACGGTAATAATAAACGCACTGTTTTTACCATCAAAAAGAAAACATGCGGGTGGATGCGTGCGCAGGAGCGCATATCGTCCCTACCGTCACAGCTCCTTTTGCACTTTCCCGCATTTGCTGATAAACTGAGCATTCCGGTATCACAGGTTCTTAAGAACAAGGAATGAAACTCGAGATCGAGATGCGCGTATTCTTGGGAATTTTTTTAGGAATTTATGGTTGAAGAAATTCGCAGCACGCGGATTTCTAGATTCACTTATGAATGTCAAGCATCTTCTCCAATAAGAGAAGCGAAAACCATCGATATTGCTGTGTTTATTACCTGCTTGCAGAATGATTTACGATGATAAGACTGTACCATCTTGTTGTACCATCTTTACCATCTTTGAGAAAAACGCTATGATGAGAGAAAGACGATGGAAACAACATTTGTAAATGTTTTTATTGCTCAGCTTCGTCGAAGAAAGATACTCGTGAAGGTTATCTGTCCATGCTTGGAACAGCACTACCCTACAATAGTTTCATCCACCTTCCTTGCCAACCTATCATAGAACATTTTCGCTCGTCCTCACAATGGAGGGAGTGCAAAAGTACAGTTACAACATTGCTCAGCTAACCTATTAGTTTAGCGATGCGCACTTCTGTAAGAAATCACTTGGGACTTGAAAAAACAACGCTTTGAGCATAGTTTCTTCGATTAATTTTTACCGTTCTGCGATACAAGAAGTGGGATTAATTCAAACACTGCAGAAAACGGCTTAATAGTGGAATGAGTAGCAAAGACTTATCTTAAGAGCTGCACGCTCCAGCACGAAAACATATTCAGACGCATACTATGTCACCTTGTACACCGTTACCGAATATTATGATACCTTTCCCAATTGCATCATTGATATCGTTTTTCATGCTCCTTAGCATTTATTGGAAAACGTCGACAAGAGCATGCACCACCTCACGACATAACCTTATAATTGCAATAGAGGATGTTTTACAAGTCAAAATATCATAAGTAACACCAGCACTCCGTATGGCAACTCTCTCATGCGCGTTCTCTTTTGAAGCTCGCAAAAATACTGTACGATCCTCTTGAGTGGCATCATTGCTGCCAACTATTGTTGCCAAATGACTCCAGCGTATCTCCGCTAAGGGGTTTGCTAGCCGCCATTATAGTCATCGGAGGGCGAGTATCATAAAATGTGGGCGATTGCAGTAGAATAACAAAAGTGCCCACCACGTTCACTGTGCTGAAAAGTATCAACATCAGCCGATCGATAACCATCGACACGTACGACCAATCCTCGGAAACCTGCAACAATGGCAGCACTAGATTCCAGATTTTTTAAGACATTCGATCGTATGGAGTCAATTAGGATATCAGAGTTCAATGCAATTACGAAAAAAAAAACGCCCAATTTGATAAAAAATCAGATAATGCGAGAACAATGCTCTTTTTTTTAAATTAAAATCATTCCAACGGGAAAACATTCTGTGGAATGGAATTTTTTACTGGTTAGTCATGTACGATGACAAGGTGACGCGAAGAATCCATAAAATCACAGACATATATTGCAACTGCCTAGCGTTCCGAAACTTTATGTTTGCGCACAACTTCATATTGCAGTAGAGCCGAAAATACCATATCTTAGCATTCCATAGAAAATTGAAGTATTAACATCCCGGACAAAACTTCAGAAGTTTCTTGAATAGATAGTATTCCTTTTCAGATATCTTTCAGACGTTCATTTGCTGCAAAAACCACAATATACAAAAAGGTTGCAGTCTTTTCCGTATGCGTCGAGGCAAACAAGCCACCGTATACGCGTTCGCATTTGTCTCACAAGCGTTGCCCATTTACCTCACAGAAAATTGAGCTTCTAGCAGTGGCGCATGCGCGTTGAATGCATTTACCTTGTCTTCCTTTTTTAATGCCCGGAAGTGGTCTGAAATGAAGGAGATATTATCGATCATACGTCGAATGAGATCAGGATGCATGCCACGGAGTTGTGCCAACTGTGATAACCTCATCTGTCCATCGATCACTTGCGCAATAGACATGAAGTAAGGACTCGACCGACGCGAATTCGAGCTAGTCACCATATCTGCATCACACGTTCATTCGTTTAGATAACTCTACGCATATCTTATGAGCCTATATTGAGCCGAAAAAAATATTTCGGAAACCAGCAAATTTCTGAATGCTTTCGAAGCATGCAGCTACAGAAAAACAGCACATCTAAGCCGAAAACACTTTCATTCTGCGAGCTACTGCGCAGTAAACTGAATCTTTCAAAGGTGAGTTAGATGTCTGCAAAGGGGATCTGGCATTGGTAAGTGATCATTAATTGCTACTGTATTTTGCGACAACGACAAAGTTTCAAAGATTTATCGCGGTTATGGAACAATTTGAGTATCTTCATTTCACACCCAATTTGAAAACAAGCCGCAAATATTGAGACATGGCTATTCTAATATATGAAGTCATGAAAAAGGCGATTTCTACCGTTACAAAACGATATCGAATTTCATTAGGAAATTGTACGAAAAAAATGACCTATCGCGTCAAATTGGAGTGACGAAATGGTCCATAAATGAAGAGAAAATACTTGAGAGAAGGCATGGCCATCTCTACCTACCGATAAAATGTTATAGCGAACGTATGCCTCGACTTTAAGAAAAATTCCGCCTGTTCAAACATACGCAAAAAGCGAAAGCACCAAAAGTGGCAAAGAGCAAAAATCTAGGCCAAGAACACCTGAGGTAGTGCTTCCATCTTCAGATATGCCTTCGTCATCCGGAGGCTTAATGAACAGGTACTTGGGTAGCGTCTGCAAGAACACTCGGCGCATCCAGGTGGGCATCGGTTGTGCGCTACCACCCCTGCAAAACTATAGGGCTAACTGAAACACGGTTAGCACCATGCGGAAGTAGCAGAAATGACTTGAATATAGGTTGAACTTATCGCGGTGGAAGAGTCTTATCAGAATAGAGAATTAACAAAGATCGGAGATGGAGATCTCAAGACTAAATCTACGATTCTGAACTTCCGGCCCTCCTGAGCTTTATTCTATCAACGCCCATTCTACCGGCTATGATGCGTTTAGGAACCGAGCGGCATTGAGCCAATTGGACTTATGAATTTCACTCGACCATGTTCACTAAAATTGGCCATTGAAATACCCGCAGCAAAGATATCGTTTCCTATGCGTCTCCACCGACCTCTCATAGGCATATTTAGAGAAGGAATTTGATTCGGCAATTGCGTGTAGGAATTTCATGTTTGATGGCAAATCTCAATATATACGTCCATTTACATTAGCGCGCAGATGCTCATCTTCGGTGAAATATATTCATAGGTTATTCGAACGTTTTTCAAATGTGAATATGATTCGTTGATTACTGTAACTATATGATGCATTTGAAGTACTTCCTGAATATATATATATATATATATATATATATATATATATATATATATATTCTGGAATACTTCAACTACAATTTAAGTCTCCAAGTTGGAGCCATCGAACAAAAGGCTTATATACATATATATAGGCATAGACATGACCTCGCCGTGACGTAGCGCATTCTGCAAAACAAAGCAGCGAAAGCACATAAAAAGTGGGATAAGGGGCTTTTGCATTTGAGTAAACGGGGTTAACTAGATATGCAAGAATATAAAGATGTGACGATGCGGCTGATAATTCATTCTCTTGCAAGAACGACCGGTTGCACATTGAAAGAAACAATTCGTTTATATGGACTTCTGTGTTTGCGATGAGCACTACAGTGAGGTCGCATCTCTGGTTTTTTGTAACTCAGCAGGCACTGAAATTAGGGTTGCTCAAGTGAGCGAACATAACCAAAAACCCATTTAAGGGCAAATACACACTGAAAGAGCAGGATTAAGGTGTCTTACAATGTCATCGATTCAAATGTACTGCGACTTTTAAACCGATGACACTTGTCCCTCGCACATGCACATAAATAGTGGGAGAAATAGTACGAGATCGGTGAACTGTGAAGAAGGGAGATGCAGAGGACGACCTACCTCGGATGGAGTCTCGCACCTGATATCTTGCGATGAAGAGAGCCACAACACTGTATAAAGAAATGAAAGTCCAGGAAATTTCGTCGCCACAGCTTTTGTAATCTCTTAATCAAAACTACTGATGTACGGAGAGACGAAGAAACAAGAGGCAAGCACGGATATGTTTTCGCCATAACCTATCTCTGTAAAGACCTTCGAAACTACGTTGAAGTGTACGTAGACGATAGGTAGGCAGAAGCGTCTATAAATAAGCTACCTGGGACTGGAGCGCTAACTACCATATATTTCATGAAGATGTCCTCAAAGGAAGTGTTAGTGGCCCTGAAGTATGGAGGTATCCTTTCCCACCCTTGCGATATCTGATCAAACGAGCGCACCGATGAATGCGCAGATATTATTGAAAGCAAAAATCTAGGGATGTAGCGTTCGGGCGAGCAACCTGTTTGGTATAATGCTAATTCAATTTGCAAACGATGATCTGCGAATATACATTGACGCTGAGGAGTATAAATATGAAGAGATAAAATAGAGTTAGGCCAGCATTTATAACAGCGACAGTCTGCTGGATGCAATTCGACTCCAAGGGAACTTGCTGTAGAATTTATAGCGATTACGACCTCATAGTCATTCGGCGCTTACTAATTCTTTTGTGCTTCATGAGCGAACATGACATATTTTTAGCACATTCGCTCTTTGAGATCTTTTTCAAGCATGCAATCATTCAGCAAGCACTGTCATACTGCATGCGTTAAATATAAACAAGCTCGCCTTCGATAATAGTTGAGTGTGAGTACGGAGAGAAGAATGGATGCAGAGACGAGAAACATCGTGAATAGTAGATATTTGCCGATAAGCGGTATCACTAATGAGGTGGGAGGAATAAGCTCGATCAGCACCAAATAGAACACTGTTAGAGTGACCAATATCGAGATCGAAAACGTCACTTTGTGCTCCTTTCCAGGAATGTAGAATACGAAAGTTGTTAGAATCGCTACAAATGTCGATGCAAAAGTTTCATAAGATAATGAAAACTGCCACATATAAGTGGTGCTCAATCAGTTAATTGACTTAGACAGAGAGAAGGAATGAAAAAAGACAAAGAACGACACATTAAAGTGACCATTTATTGGGAACAACAGTCATAGGTACTTGCTTGAAAAAAAGTCCGGTGTTTTATTTCCCCGAGGTAGCTGAGCAGAAGTTTATTCTCAAACAGAGAGAGAAGGTGTGGAAAAAGGGAAAGAAGAAAGACATATTTATCCATGGCTTCCTTTATCGTCTATTACTTACGTGGATAGGTATTTGAATATCACATTTCTGTATACGAACCAACGCATTTGTGCTGGATGTTGGTTCAATGATGAGCAATTTTATTCGACAAGCAGCATAAGGTCCATGACGCTCAACATTTTACTATATTATCGCCATTAAACCTCTGATGTTAATGGAATAGTTTCATAAAGAATTTCAAAAAAATGGATAATCGAAGTTATAATGGTAATTTTTTCTGTCACGTTTCCATAAAAATACTCTTATTCCCTCTTTAATAGTAATATTGTGTTATATCTATCGTTCACCACATGACGAAAAATGTAGTGCGTTTCACTCGAAAATTTAAACGAATCATTCACAGTGAAAAACATACCGATTAGCATACATGGAATCACAAGGTTGACAGTATAGAATAGTGTCTTTCGACGAAGCAAAATATCGAATGAAATATCGATGTAGAATTCTTGCCCGCAGCAACCTGGATAGAGCTGTTCATGTCTCATACTGGTGAGGCTGATTAGATCCCACTCCAAACTTCTGAAGAACATTTAATCAGACATTTAACCAGTAATCAGTAATCAGTAATCAGTAAAGGGATATACCAAAAAGACAATCACGAAGCTGGATATAGTAAAAAAAGGAATGGTGTGCATAAATTCTCGCCTGAAACAATAGAAACCGGAAGTGAAATTAGGTTATGCTGAAAGCTCAGTAAAACATAAAATGTATCCTTTAACATCGATTCTCTATCTCACTGTCTCTCTCTCTCTCAAAAAAAATATTCCTATAGTATTTCAAAGCGAATAACCATACGGATAAAACGCAGAGAGATCCATTCCTTGCTCCAATAATTGATATTCCTTTCCTTTTTCATCGTAGCGTGTCTCAATAACATCTGTTGGCCGTGACTGCAAATAAAAAGAGTGTACTGCTATATGAAACAACAACCATAAGACTTCAAGTCAGTCAAACGTCGCCATCTTCCACCCAGAAGTAACAGTAAGGATGTCTTGCGGGAAAATGTGGTTCCCATCAGGAAATATTCCAACTTTTCTTGCTACCATAGTATTTCCCTATTCCTAATAATGTGTTCTCAGCAACCGAATGATGGGAATTTCGGAGCCGCAACAGTTACAAGCGAATGCATTTCCAATAGTGTGAAAGGACCGTGAAAAAGTATATTTGCGAATTCACATCGAGAATTCCTTTCACTTCCTCAACACGACGTATGATGGTATGTTTAACAATGAAGCAAGGAAATTTGTTTGTTGAAGATCATAAATCCAAATATTCATCGCCTTTCTACGATTGATTCTAAACTGGTGATCGGCTTTACATACTATAATGACTAACCGGAAGCTGACGGACATCCAGCAAAAAGCCGTTGTAGGACCAGCCACCAAATTTCATAGAACATGACTGTTTATCATACGGAAAGTATTCGATATCAATCTGTAAAAAGCATGAAAGCAGTAGGCATTGCGATGAACTAAGCTCACATCCATTATATATATATATATATATATATATATATATATATATATATATATATATATATGCGGCATATCCCTGTAAAACCTCTTTGCTTCACTTTCCACTCAATAAGTTTCAGCATGTTCCGGACGGAAGTGAGAAGATATCTGATTGTCTAAATAACAGGACAAAATGGATGCGCAATCTTTCATAAACAATGACTAAATGAAGGCAACAAACGAACCGGGCAAAATGATTTATAAATACTCGGCGGCTTCCACACGACCGCTCCCGTGTAATATACGAGGGCATCGCTAGTGATCGAAATGTGTGGCTCCCCATCGGCGCTGAAATTGGCCTTCTGCTTATACTTCACAACATTGGGCGCTTAGTTACACTATGGAATCGTAGCTGTGCTGAAGTCGACAGAATGATAGTGATCGCTCTGATTCAATAGAGATGATACTTATTATAGAAGGAAGGTAGATGCAAACATATATGCGCGTCTTATTTCCTCCAATCAAAAGCAATTCCTGATTGCAAGGCCTTCTTGGATAGCAAGGACCTTTCAAAACCTGATGAAAATAGAATATCCCTTTTAAAAGGTCATCATGGAAAGGAAGGAAAAAGGAATGTCGCCATTGAAGGACATTATATGTTATATATATATATATATATATATATATATATATATATATATATATATATATATAAATATGAAAAGCCGAAACTTCAGAATGATCGAAAATTTGGTGCATCGGAGTAGATTTTTTCTGAGGTTCAAATCTACCGTCAACTTCAAGTTCATCCATCAAATTAAAAGAAATAAGAGGCCTAATAATTTTCGCGCATTTCATGATCAATAGAACGCCGGCTGAGCTCCATTTTACGATAACGTGGGTCGAAAAAACGAATCTTCTGTAAGAACAGTTAGAATGTGAGCCCGTTCTTGCGCATGCTCTGTCATTCGTTAGTAGCTCATGACACTGGCTGATCTGATAAGCAGCACTAGAAAAGGCCATCGCGCTAGCTGCTACGGCACATTTATCCACATGTCTTCTAATGAGGCCTCTGATAATCAACACTTAAGTATTCCATAAGTGATTAAGATACGCATCGGGTATGATAAAGCTTAGGTGGTAATTTAGGCTTATTAAGCGAACTTCCTATGCAAGAAATCTCTGACTTGTTAGGAAAGGTTTGCTTAAGAAAAAAACGACCACAAGGCGTCAAAAGCAAAATCTACAGAAAGTAGAAGTAAAGAGAGGAAGTGGACGTCGTTTTAATCATAATTTTTATGAACAAGACCTCCAAGTTTTTGAATGAAAAGTATTTGAAACTATCAATAAATTGTTTAAGAAAAAGATAACGTAAGACGGAGAAAAATGAGCCGTGTCTAGAACGATCATAATCAAAGAACCGATATACGGAATGGACGCATACCAGTTGACGCTTACAATACGCGACTTGAAGGCATAGGCGTTAGGAGGTTAAACAGACCACACAGTGCCTCATGGAACATGTCATAAGCTATTTTTTAATGAAGTAGCATGATGTGTACAAAAAATCATGCACATTTCGCGCTAAATTAACGAAATGGAGAAGTGCACTAGACAAGCTGGCACGATACGCACTTTTGCATCCCGCTTACGCGACCAACCGGGTTGAAAATGAATATTCCAAAATAACAACTTCATCATTCAATCCAGCTGCCTACCCTTTCAAGTTTTCCGTTGGAGAGACTGCTACTTTAGGAGACGATTGATGTCGAAGGAGAGATCGCCCAATCAGAAATGCAAAAAAATTAGCCCCTGCTAACGTTTGTACCTTCAGAAGCTGGTCGATCAACATAAAAGATTGATGTTCATAAACTATTTGTAGTGTAGATTCTATGCAACAAAGCAAGTTTAACCATGTTGGTTACTCAGTTGAAACTACTCAAGAGATGTTGGATATATTATACACATGCACTCACATTCATACATAAAAATCTACGCATTGATATGATGGCGATATAATGCGCTGTGGAAAAAGATATTTGCTAAAGGAGCGCAAAAACAAAGATGAAACTAAATAAAACATTACTTGTTATAAAGAAGAATATCAGGAATCCAAATCTGATCTGATGGGATATGCAACTTCTTTATATTATTCCATTTTTCTGGATCCCAAGTGAGCTTATAATCGTACCATTGCTGAAATTTCAATTTATTTACATTTATGTGCATATAAGATAAGAGAGTCATCGATAAATAAAGGCCACTAAGAGAACGATGTAGATATAAACTGCGATGCATAGGATTGCAACAAGTTAATTAAGATTAGAAACGAAAGGATCACTGAAATGATAAATGATAGTGAATCAAATTTAACGACATAAAAAAATGAGACGAAAATATGGCTAACAACTGAAAATCTCGCATCTTTAAAGCAATATGATGCTAATCTTTCCAACGTACTCATTCATCTACAAAAGGAAATCACAAAAATTAGGTGTGATTCGTTTAGAAGGGCAACACCACTAATCGGCGTTCGATGGACGATGTGTATCATCGGGGTGACCTCAGTGACATTGAATTGTCAGCCTTTATTTCTTTCTTTTTATGCTCTCCATTTCTGAGAAATCTAATGCATACGAAAAGTAAACCAATAGAGTGCGTAATAATGAGTCGACGAGAGAGCAGCTTTTTTTTTTTTTTTTGGCAGAGATCTACGATCATAACAAACTGTTAGGGAAGAATAGAGTATGCTAAGTGATGTATTCATAGTCGAATCGTTGTGATCGATCGTAAAATTAATTCTTCTGCGAAAAATTCGTTTACGAAAATTCTTTGCAAATTTTCCATTTGTAAAGCGTATTTTGGCAACGCCACCCCTTTTGTGTACGTCAATATGTGTGTTATTTTTTGTCTATCCCACATTTTCAACTCTAGAATAACTAAATCTAGAATCCGCTGTTTAGTGGGTGTTATTTGTAGCAAATGGCGACACCTATATTAACTTTCAGATGTCAATTTTCAGTTTGATTCAATAAATTCTAAATAAACTCGGAAGTGCCCTAAAATATTTGCATGAATTTATGGCAAGCTAGGTCATAGTTTTTCAGGCAACCGGCTAATTAAAACACACATAACGACGAGTTTTCTTTTTACAGGAGGCTTGTAGGAGTGATCTGTTCTGTTAAGATATAAATATACATTGTTTGCGACACGCTAGGTTGAATCGTCTAGTGAGTCTAACTGCAATAGTGCACATCATGCTAGATCCTCTGACTTATTGTAAACAGTGATCAGTTGATGTAAAATAAGATCGAATCAGATTTAAAGTGCGGGCAAATTTTTTATCCCGTTTGATCGTCTATATCCATAAGTAGTTTTGTTATTGGGATAGTTTGAAAGTTCTTATAAGAAATTAGCTTGTGATGCACAGAAGAGGTACATAGACTTCTCAAATGAAAATTTGTAAGAACGTATAAAAACAAAATTCTTCGATCAAGATACAACATAAAAGACGTACCATTTCCAACCAAAGATTCGTTGTAAGGACCTGATTGACTTCGTCCTGAAAGAAAAAGTTCTAGGCTAATTTACTGCGTTCCAATAGACATTTCTGAGGCTTTTTGATAGCGACGTTGCAGCTATTATTGCAAAGCTCTATTAGGGCTCAATTGATAATAATTTTTCCACGCAAATATGATATAAATTGCATTAGATTTATATAAAAGATTTCTTTCGATGATATAAACTTCTATTTGCAACTCGATAGTGCTACAAAAACACTGCCATCAGCTTCCAAGTGGAGAGGAGGATGGCGCAGCTTTCCTATTTTCGTAATGACCTATTGCCTTAGAAACAACTCTCATTTGAAATCCGATGTTCAGTGTCATCGGACACTTATATTGCAAATGATTACGGAAAGTCTGATCGATCATTGAACAAAAATTTAATTTCAACCCTGCCATCCAAGCAACAGAGCAGAAACAAGCTGAATGAAATCATTTTCTCTAAATAGACTAAACAAAAAACCACATAAAACAATTTCTTGGACTTGTGAAAATTGTAAAATAAGGTGTTCTATAAGCGCGATAACTTCGAAAGTGTTGTATAAGCTGATCACAGATTGCACACATCTCTGTAAGTTGCATAGGTTTGGGTAGGCGTACTTAAATCGGCTGAGTATTTGGGCAAGAACTGCGGATATGAATTAAGATGTGACAAATTTCGTCTTTTTTATTTAGAAAATAGTTGAATTTCAAATAAAACATTTCCCAATATCGGATTGAACCATACTGAATCTGTTTTCAGCATTGAGGTGCTCGGTGACACACTATCCTAATTTAGAGAACGCCTAATTTTTCGTGTCGCCTATAAAAGAGCGAAGTGTAATCATTTTATGCTCATTTTTTGCACTTTTATCGCCGTCCTCTTTTATCTGCTGTCTTATAACAGTAAATGTTTATCGCCCTTTAAGCGCTTTTTTTTTCTTCTTTATATCGTCCGTTAAATCATCTCGGTCATAGTTATTATTTAAACCCATGAATGCACCATTAATTAAAAACATAAGATTATTTAAGAACTATGAATGCAATTTTTTATATTTGCCGGTAGTTCTATTGCATATTTTTTAAAAGTAAACAAATAAACAATCAACAACTTACCATTTAGAAATTTTGCACGTGTAGCGATAACATCTAATTTGTTATATAATATAGAAGGCTTTCTAGTGGCTACTTTAAAAGAATGTTTCGAGGGGGCTTATTCTTCTTCACTAAAGAGTATCCTATATACACAATTTGCATAGCGTTTTCTTGAGGAATATAAGCCGGCAATAGAGTTCAAAAATGATATTGCCTTAACAATCTCAACAACTGTAACTAATAATAGCAATAGTCGCTAAGATAACTATGAATAGCTATGCATACTAAATTTCCTTTCTCAGATGAATTTTCTCTCAGGTGAAGATGTTGCAAAACGATTTCTATCAACGTTTGGCGATGGTGAGTGCCATTATGAGTTCATTGAGTGTTGTGGCACTAATTCTATCAATACCGACAATCTATATGAAAGCAGAGAATGAACGCAATTATGTTGCTTTGAAGTCCGACCAATTTAAGGTTACCATTCTTTATCAGCGATTAGTTTGTTTAAATGGGTACGCAAAATAGCGGCTTTGAAGTCATCAGTAAATAAGGTTTTCGTTTCTGGAGTAGTTCTGTCTGTGCAGAAAATTTTCCATCTTCCGTCCCTTTGCTAGCCAAATTGCAAGAACCGCTAAGATTATTTTTAGTGGTTCTTGCAATATGAAGATAGGATTGCATTAAGGAGAAAGGAGTACGGAACAGGTCTTATGAAAGGCAAGATGAGTAAGTGGAAAGCTGGTTGCCTCAAGATTCGACATTCAAGTCAGTATTTGATTAATTTTAAGTAGATGAAAACCGACCAAGAGGAACTGTTTTTACCGCAAATCGCTCATGTTTTACGTGGTCATTATCGAAAACTTTTTTA
The DNA here is from genome assembly GCA_037389465.1 of Baylisascaris procyonis. NCBI lineage: Eukaryota > Metazoa > Nematoda > Chromadorea > Rhabditida > Ascarididae > Baylisascaris > Baylisascaris procyonis. The sequence goes on from JAZARR010000197.1 coordinate 1,339,310, forward strand.
TCCGCTGATTTCCAAACGTTTTATGTTCGCGCTACATTCGGAAAACATCGTTTTTGTTTGAAAATCACAGCACTTATTATCGGCATTCTTTTTTCTTCCTTTATATATCGATCTAACAATTAATCTAGAGCAATTCCACACCATAAATCCTAAACAAGTCATAATGTCATTAAAACCTTCTATTCGATATTCCTGTAATTCACTGTTATTCTCAATCGTCATTTTATATTCCACTGATCAGTGACTTGCAGTGCCTAAAATGCCTAAATATCGTACATTTAGTATATTTATATAACTCTAGAAAGCTTCTTGAGGTGCATATATAGCATATTACCTTTCAAGCACTTACCTACTTGTTTGAGTTTTTACCATATTCATAGGTGGATGTAAATCGCATGTGGAAAGAAATGCATATACTCTCGGCGAAGGGAGAACAACCGGCTTTCTTCTCTCGTAGACAACGCTCTCCTTGGACAAACAATATGTGCTCTGGCTGCATTCAGCTTAGGTATTAAAGACCTACCATTCATTCAAGTTTTCTCGATATCTCATATAGTATACCCCACTATTACGACACTCATCTTTTCGAGATCTTTCGACACGAGAGAGAAATTAGTGCTTCTTTAAAATTCGCATTAAATTAAATTAAAATTCATTAAATTAAATTGAACAAACCCCATACGGAATTTAAATACACAAAGCCATCTCCTCTCACCGATCAACAGTAGTCGATCACTAGTAGTGAAATTCTTACAGCCGAAGTCGTAGTTAGATGCGAAATAAATACGAGAGAGAATTAAAAATTGGACAGGTTCTGAAGAAAAGATTGCCAAAGACATGGAACTTTTGGCATAATTTTTTAATTAAGTCCAGCGAGTCACAAATTTCAAAGAAAATGACCAAGTCCCCCAAGTTTATTTGGAAATAATAAGTCGGAAAATATTCCGACATTGAGACGGTAGGTACTCATGCATAATTAAGATATAATGCTCAGCTGAAGATATATAATGCTCAGTTGAAGATATTTATAAAAACCCTAAAATGTCTACTGCGACATTCATGTCGTCTGACCATATTTTAAAAATTTTGCTGCTCACTTCTGCTTTTCATTGGAGTTTAAAAAGCTGAAATAAAAACCCACGGTTGAATTAATAAAGGGTCCAGCCATAAGACGGATGTGGGTATTTGTGTTTACTTTTACGATATATCTTCCCGTTTAAATTTCTATCAGCATAATAAGCATTCCTTCTTTCCATAAGATGCAGAAAGTTGCAGCTGCCCAACAGGCCCTCCAGGGCTTGGCGGACCAGCAGGTGAGGATGGAGTACCAGGCCTTGCTGGAAATCCAGGACCAGCTGGAGAGGACGGCTTTGATGTCGAACTAGCACCTGAAGATGATCTACCGTGCGTTATCTGCCCAGCTGGACCACCCGGACAACGGTATTGAGAATTATTTTTCAAAGCGTATATAAGCTTACTCTATCCCATCCTCCTATCTCAAGAATCTGTGCGCTTTCTTTCTCAGTCCCCGCCTCGTCCATCGGGGAACGACAGAAGGCGTAAAACTTTCAAACACCCCTATCTATCGCCGTAGAGCGATAAATTACTAACTTCTGGATTCCCCATATTAAGCGCCTTGTGGAATTAACCTGCCTGCTTTCTTCAGAAAACTCTCAACAATCAAAAACAAGCCTGATGTGGCGCTGTTCCCCAACTCCGAGTTTTTTTTTCTAAACCGAGGCTTCCCTCTCTAATCATTCAACCCATAGGTATTCATACACTTTCCTATTTTTGCAAGTCACCATATTCACCTCATAAGGCGCATTATATGTCGTTTAAGCCTGCGGTATATGCGCATGTGCATTTCTATCTGCCCTGAATCTAGAATAACTAAGCTTGATAGATGCACTCAACACTATAAGGTGATCGACCCTACACGATGTTTTCAATTTATCGACATCACAGCGAAGCAAGTCGAAGAAGTGTTTTCATGACCTCACTCATGAGAAGAACTAGTATTATGAATTATTACGAAATAATAATGCGCGCAATGATGTATTATAATTTCACTTGAATTGGCGGCTCGTAGAAATTTTCAGCAAAAAACTTGTTCCTCTGGATGAGATGTGCGATTCTACACTAGCTACAAAATACAGTCAAGCTTTATACACGTTCAATAGAAAATAGTGGTTTAAGCGGTTGATCGAATTGTTTGAAAATTGAAATTTGGCATGGGTGATTATCCTAGGATTTAGAAGATATTCCGTTCACCTTCTAATCTCAGCTTTGGTGATTCCTAAGCTGAAACTACAGAAGAGATGGACATATACGTACGTACATCTATGCACAAATGCAACCTCACCATAAAACACTGTGGAAATGCAGATTTCCTATAGCGCATAAAAATGCACATTTTTGTAGATTTGTAGCATATGATTGGATCAATTGAAACATGAGTGCATTAAAGCCAAAATTTCGTCATTTGTTAGCAAGTTGAGATGTTGCTTAGTGCGACGAGTGATGCTGCAAAAGGGCACATTGTGTCAGTTGCCCTAGCACACGGTTGCAATTATCTGTTCACAATTTTGACTTTTAAAATGTTAAGTCAAGCAGTCTTATAGCAGTATTCACCTAAATAAGAAAGTTTAATCGATATAATAATGAAATGAGTAAAGACTAATTAGGTCATACTTCACTGAATGATATTTGAGGTGCAGTGTTATTAATTTCTAAAAAAGAATGCACGAGAAAATAGCATTCATTCATCATATCTTTTCTAAATTCACTCAGCATATCGAGTAATTTCCAACGAATAATTAAAATATTGCTAATTTTCAACGAATAATTAAAATATTGCGTTCCTGACGAAATTGCTCATAAAAATCAACATAAGCGCCACTCGCAGATTGCTTGCAAACTTTTAGAAATGTCTAAGTGTTTTTCATTCTTTTCCACCCAAAAAAGTGCAGCGTTTTGTATTACACAGATTATACTCATCGAATTTCATAATCGTGAGGCTAGCAATTTCGACATTGAAATAACCATAGAAAGAGATGCACCCATATGTAAGTATTCCATGTATACACGATGTAATGCTTACATGATAAGCTCTGAAGACGGAAAAAATACAGAAAGACAGAATAAAATCACTAGTGAAGATGCATTACAAATGAAGGATATTAAAGAGAGACAATAGGCGAATATTTGAGCGCAATTTTAGAGTTTATAATTTCGGTTGATGCGAAGAGATGAATTCCAATTGAATATAAAGACGAATTTGTTATGCGGTTGGTGTTTAATGGCTGCATTATCCACGCTCAGCTGCAATGCAACTATGATTTAGTAAGTAACTTCAGCCTCCCTTCAAATGATTTTCATATTCTTCCAAAGGAATGAAAAAAAAGGCTGATAGTGCACGATTGCAAAATTCCTCAATCAAAATATTCATAACGGTAATTATTGGTATGTGTGTGTGTGAAAGAAGGATGATTCCTTGAAATATTTTGCACGTTTTCCTCGAGAAAAGAAGGTACGCGCTAGGGGCAGAATGCGATTTCTGAAACCTGAAATAACTATTAAAAAGAGAAGATGACGATGTGGTTTGCTCGAAATGAATTTATTTCGTTAACTTCTTCGCTTTTCTCATGTTTCATAAATTGCGCTATATCCTTTCGAACGTCCTTTTTGCACAAGAAGAACCATCAGCCTTATCCTTCACACACTTATGCGACTTCAGATTTTTCGTTAGATTAGCAAATAGGCTTCTAGGTAGTCGAACGATTTTGCAGTTCAAATCGACCGAAGATTAGTCTCCACAGTCTCGTGTAAAGCATCTGTAAACCTTACAGAAATGCTGATAACCAGAAAATGAAACACTCAACACTTTCAGTGGATTGCAAGGCGAACGAGGCCAAACTGGAGAGCAAGGTCCACGAGGACAGCAAGGTTCACCTGGTATAATAGGCACTGATGGTCCTCCTGGACTATCTGGACCACCAGGACCTCCTGGACCAAAAGGGCCACTGGGTGAGCATGGTCCTCCAGGTGATATTGCGATTGCTGGTGTTGGAATCAAGGGACCCCGAGGACCGCCAGGTCCAGCAGGTCCGATGGGTCCTACAGGGCCCCGTGGCAAACCAGCGAAAGATTCTGGCTTCGCTGGAAAGCCTGGTTCTATTGGACCTGTGGGGCCGCCAGGTCGATCTGGAAAACGCGGGGAGGATGGACCATGGGGACCACCTGGAGAACCAGGTTTGTTGGCTTCTGCAATTTGTAAACTGGAAAAGAAGAACTTATTAAACTTCGCATTAGCAAACGTTCTCTTGATAGCAATGGAAAATTTGAGAAATCACGAATTCGGAGCAACAGTCTTTTTGCTTATTGACTGCTCAAATAAAAGAGTTTCAAGTCTTTCAAATACAATAGCTTTCTGATTGCTTTCGCCTTTTTTTAACGCTTCAGCCTTTTGATTTTTTTGATCAATATGAAGAGGACGAACAGCAGCAAGATTCTGTGATGAAGCATCATTTAAATTTAATTACTGTTTCTTGTTTAAGTGCCTAACATAGTGCGTTATCAATGTTCAGCAGCTAGTGCTTTAGAATTCAAATTAAATTTGTTTGTAAGCATCCGCTAAAGGTATCACGAATTACATAAGCAAAGCTTTTATAGGGATGCCAGCGGCTTATTGTCCATCGGACTGCGGCGTGTCGCAGATTTTGGCACCTGCATATATCGATGAACGGGAAGAACCACATTTGCATATCTTCAAAAAATAATTTCAAAGCAATAAAATTAATGAACATCACTGAATTGTTTTCTATACGTTCAATATGAAATGGTGAGATGCTGTCATGTATACGTAAAACATCAGTCAAGTCAAAGCCGCTATTTTTTCAGAGCTTCACGCTCTGTGCTAAGTATTGCACCAATTGAAGAAGCGAACGCTAATGTTGAGCCAAAATCACATATGAACAATGTTTTCATGTATATATATATATATATATATATATATATATATATATATATATATATATATATTCGAAACATACATATACACATGTACAGTTTGGGACGAAATAGGTTCGGCACCGAGGAAAATGGTCTTCGGAAAAAGCCCGGGAAAAGCCGGAATTAAAATAGAACACCTGGAAGCAAGAGTCTAATTTTTTCTCAAGGCTACGACTGAAAGATTCATCACCTAGTTAAATTATGCACTGTTCCTTTGATTTGGTTAATATCAGAGGCGGTGTTTTTGAAGAAGAAAGGTGATCCAGGAGATTTGGGGAACTATCGACCAGAAGCGGTGGAAATAGCGAAGAGTAAGCAGATTTTAGAGCAGTCTATCCATGCATGATCACATCCATGTCCTAAAGCAGTTACTGTGTCAACAAAGACGAGGCATACTGTGACGAGGTCTTATTGTGCCTCGCATTCGTTGAATACCGTAATGCATTAGACTCGGTAGAATCAACAGCAACCATAAACGCTTCGTACGAGGCTAGTGTACACCCCGCATACGCTGACATCACTAAACTCATTAATAAAGGGTGTACGGGCGGCGTTCGCCTCCTCGACGATGTATGTCTTGTGAAGATCAATAGAGGAGTCCGAGAGGGTGATATTATCACCTCAACGATCTTTACGGTGACCCTGGAAGGAGTATTTGCAAAGATTAACTATCATGGCGGGATTATGAATGATGGCGAATTGCTAATTCACCTTCTATTCGCTGATCGTTATGTTGCTATAAACCCTCAAGATCATCAACACGATCTACAGCAACTGGGAAATCTCTCCAAGGAAATCGGCCTGGAAATGAATCTCTTTAAGATAAAGTGCATGTGGAATAGCTCTTGCGCAGGAGGTGTAATACGAGTGGATGACGCCGAAGTTGAGGAAGTGGCGAATTACATCTATCTCAGGCGTCAAATAGATCCGATAATATCCCTGACGGCAAGTTCATAAGAAGACAAAGAGTCGCTTTCATCGCTTTCGCTTTCAGCAACGATTGCGTTGTGCTAACAGATGAACGGTTGATGATGAATGGGCTGAAGCTAACATCTTCAGGACGATTGTGCTTAGAGCATTGCTATATGCCTGCGAAACATGGCCCACAACAAAGCGTGACAAACAGAAATTGGCATTAACAGAGAGAGCAAATGAAACAAGGACGTGTGATGTCACCAGGATAGACTGGCTAAGCAACGAAGAACTGCTACATAGAACTAGAATAAAGGACTTGGTATTCAAAGATTTACGCAGCAAAATGAAGATGGGCAGGCCAGGTTGCACGAGAATCTGACAATCACTGAATCTGTCGCATAACAGACTGGATATCACTCGAATGAAAGCGGCCGCGCAGAAAACCGCAAACGAGGTGGGACGAACCACTAGTATGGCTCTATGGTCAACGCTGCAAGCAGAAGGCGCAGAATGGAAGCAAGATCGGTATGATCTTGCTTCCATTTTGATCTGGAAGCAACAACATAGAGTGTAATTTCTACTGAAACTCGACAGATCGGTATGATATTCGATCTCGCAGTTCGCTCATAGGCAAACTTCATAACTTAGCAACAAGTAATAAAATATGCTCAATAATGTAATCGTATAAGCAAATCGACTCCTCTCCATGCATCTACGGGAATTCCCGAGCTACAGAATAGTGATTTTCTGCATACGATTGCACGTTTATATCTTTGTAAGTCTTCCTATGCAGTATTTCCAACCATGCATTACCGACCCCTCTATACAATCCTTCAAGTTGATCCACCAATGTCGACATCAATTATATAAAATTCAAAGTACCTTGGAAGTTGAAGGTATTTGAAAATCAGTGGGATCGTGCTCTCAACACTAGTGACAGATAGAAAATATAATTTTTTAGAATACTCTCATAAATGGTCGCTTCGATTAACATTCGACTAAACTATTGTGCAAATTTCTTAATTTATTTAACATAGTTTATTTCGTTCATGTTTTTGTTTCGGTCCGATGTGTTTAAAAAGTATCAAAGATCATTTAAAATATCTATATAGACGAATCGTAACATATATATATATAAACAAATAACTTACCACATCAATGATACGTATAAGTGATGCACCAAATTTCACTTGTACTGCGCTGCTAGCGTTTTTCACTGGTCTTACATTCTTATTATAATAATAGAGCAAATCTTCGTACAATTGATCCGCATAACGACTGCATTCAATATATTCCACTAAAAATATTGCTAAGCATATACTAGCTTATTCAAAAAAATATCATTTAATCAATAAATTCATTTCAGTAATTATTTTTTCATTTGCAATTCAATTTGAAAAAAAAAGAAAACAATTTCATAGACTTCTTTCAATAATAACATCGAAATGCTATTCAAGCTGTAATCGATGAAATATTTATATTATTCAAACTACTTAGAAACGCCAGATAATTTCTGATCTGTTTGATATTTGAAATTTCTGATAGAACAAATCATTTGATCGTGGTAGGTAAAATTCGATCTAATTTAAATAGTTTCATTAATTCCATTCATAAAAAAAGGTGACTAAAATGTTTCTTAAAAAGATTTTATAGATGAAAATAGTCTGAGTCCTCTTTTCAGATATCGAAAATCTTAGGAAAACATATAATTAAAATATACTTTTCATTGTTATCTTCTGAAAATCCGATTGCATTGAAATATTCAAAAATACGTTTACTGATTTAAAGATACGTTCTCTAGTTCACTTATCTAGGCAATCTCACTATGCTTCCCAAACCCAAATAGGAGGAAAAACAAACCTGAAACGACGACGCACAGAAGAAGAGTAGTGAATGTTTTCGCACCCAATGAGCACATTCGTTGACTCTTAAGAGTATTAAAAAAAAACGAATGCTCCCTATGATCAGCTTTGTCTGTACGTTTGTGCAGTTCAATACACCTCGTAATAAAAGGTAGTACGACGATCTTCACAGAAATAGCACTACGTCAGCGCGTTATCCGACAACCATCCGCGGGTATTGCATTAACCACTCAACGTTGTTGTGTAGCCTTCTGGAGATAGTGTGACAGCCTTCTGGAAGTAGGTTTAAAATTTTTTTGAAGTGGTAAGGCAACAAGAATGTCCCGTGAAAACGTTGCTCTGCTCGTTCAATAACAGATCGCAAGCAAGCGAGTGAACAGCCTTTCCAGTGCACTACCTTGCGCTTAGGCTTGCAGCATTATCGAGGAATCACGAAGCGGCAGCAACAGCTGTTCACTTTGTGGATCTCATTACATCTCCAACTTGTGCACACCCTCATTGTCGCGCACGATAGCGTCACATCAACGTTTATTCAATTTCATATCATTTCGTTCTCCCACAATTTAAAGATGCAAGGAACGCTGCTGCTATACCAAATTACCACTCAACTAATTCTAATTTCAGTCGTCAAAATACTTTTTGTTGCACAAAAACAGCTATTTTACCTTAAAGTTAGTGATTAGTGTTAAGGAATTCAACTTAGAAGATGGCATGAAGCGTCGAGCTCAAGATTTAGTTCAAGAACGGCTAAATGAATTCTCTAGTGATTTGTTGTTGAGCTGGCCAAACAATTAGCTCTGAAACAGTAGACGAAAAATGTGATTTAAAAGTCTAATTTTTTTTGCAACAAAACGCTGATGCGTTCGAAAAGTTTCGCTTATTTCTGATAAGTCGCGCTAAGAAGCCTGAAACGTTCGATTTTTAGCAGCAACTTGCATTAAAAAAAACCTCAAAGATATAATTTATTTTTAATGAAAACGTTTAATAGTTCGAAAGTAATATTTTTTAGGGCACATCGTTAAAAAGTTGATGATATACATAATTTATAATACGCTGCTAAAATGTTTAGAATGTTTCATTTTTAATGAATGAGCAAAATGAAAGCGCAAAATATTTGAGGCGAATTGCTGGCGGTTTGCAAAGTTCAGTGATATGATATGATATTATATGATATTACATGAGATTATATGATTCGTGGAATGTGTTGTGCTTGAATTCCTGTTTAGTGATCGCTTAAAATTTGAAAAACTTCAATATTTTATCGCAAATCGTTAAAGGATGTTCACATATATTCTTCGAATATCGATGTTTATTTGCGAAAAAAAAACAGCGAATTTAGTAAAAATGAAGGAAGAATGTCAATTAAATGAAAACAAAAAACGACTTTCAATAAAAGTTTAATTTTAGAAAAGGTCAAAAATATAAGATTCATACAATTTAACGCTTTATATGGAATAAGATCGGTGGCACGAGCATTTGTGAATAATTTAATACGGCCATAAATGACAACATAAGGTGTAATTTCTACTGCGTTTCCGCTATGCGCATCACCAATCAAATGACAAATAACAAATGAGTATTTAAACACACCCTACTGTCATACTCAAAGTTATTTGTAGAATCGGAAGCTGCAGAGAAACTGTTTTTAAAAAACTAACATTGCTTCCTTCAAAATATATTCATTCTTAACATTATTTAAGTTGAAATAATACTTAGCAATCTAAAAGTGTGTAGTAATAATATGAACGAATGCATAAATGCGCTCTAAAAACACATCTGAAATATAATCGTCTAATTTTGGTGAATGCGCAAATGTTATATTTCTTTTCTAAACCTAATCTCTATTCCCACCAGTCACCTTAGCCTCACGCCTCCTCTTACCACCTCCCCTGCTCCGGCTTCACAGACATTTATGACATGTTATTTGTACTGTTTTTCTTGCAACGTATAAAAAAATAAATAAATAAAAAATGTCTGTTAAATAAATGAGTAAATAAATAAATAAATAAATAAACAAAAGTATAAAAAATGTCTGTTTAGCATAAATAACAAAGAGCAACATAATGATGAGAAAGAAACTGCGAATCATCATTTAATATATCATTAACTAATAAAAAGTGTGAATAAAAATAAAAAGGAAGCGATTAAAAGAAAAGAATATCGACTGAGATTAGTGAAACCTTGTTACTAAGTTTACGAATGACTTTTAGGACTGAATCAGCGCATACATCCAAAAAATCCAGAGGCTAACTGTATCGTTCGAGAAGAATCGGTAACACATCGTATTTTCCACTAAAACACTAGAGAAAAATAATATGCGGGCATGTAGTATTGCAACTGATTATCGTTAACCACAATGCGCGAACTGTATGGCGCACTCTAAGTTGGCTATTAAATAGCCCAATGTTTCTGCCAATTGTCGCACGTTTCTCACGCTTTCTAGAAAATTTCAAGCATTTGGCTCGATAATGACATGAACATTGTTGATAAAAAACATCTAAACCACCCGATTTGTGGCAAGTCAAACCATCCATCTTCTTTCAAAAAAAAAAAAAAATCCACTTCCTTCACTGAAATGGCAAGCTTTGGAAATCTGTCTGTTTTGCTCACGTTCCACATTCGGTTTGAGAGAATTTAGTTTCTTTTCTCGATGACATCATAAACGGTTGCGAAAGTTTGATTTCGCAATAAAAAAATGGTTAATCTATTCAAAAACGTTTCTTCTGTTGTATTTCCTAGTGACTATGAATGGTGATGGCTTTTTCTGCAGGTTTAGACGGTTCTATTTCCTCTCCGAAATTCACCGATCGATTTGGAAAATCGATATAGCCCTGTTTTCTCAATGCTTTCAGGAATCAAAAATTTGAAGGAAACTTTTCTTAACATTGCTTCGGGCGTAAAAATTTAATTATTCTAAGCCCGCTAAATGATAAGCGCTTGCGAGAAGTTTTATAGAGAAAGTAGTATTGGTTTTATGGATTATCAGAGTCAGGCTGCGATTTCCAACCATACAAATTCCTGCACCATTTTAGCCCCAACGATTCGTTTTAATGTTGCGCTGAGTGTGCCCAAACCCTAATTCCAACGTCCCACAATTCGAGAAATCTTCAGCATTGAATTGGAAGAGGAACAGAATTTAAGGACGAGGTGGTGCAAGATGATTTCCGTTCGCTGAGTGCAAAAGTCATCAAGTCGTTAAGATGCATACGATACACTTAAATAGTGCCTACAAATTAGGTGTCTACATGTATAGGGCCCTTTCATATAAAATGGCAACATTTTTAGTGAACTGACACTTCAGAGAATTTCAAACTTCTATTCGATCATATCCTTCAAGCGCTTCAACGCAAAAAAAAAAAACGGAAGAAAACAACATCAACTCCTTCATTTCAAAAATGTAAAACATTCCAATGAGTAATCAATCATCGTTCAAGAAGGTTAAAATGAATGCTAAAGTCGTCGGCTACGTGGCTCGAATGCATAGTCAATCCAATCGATGTCTTCTTAAGGAATTCCCACGTCATTACGTCATGAGTTGCTTTTAAATGGAGGACGCACCACCTAAATCCCTACACGCACATCACCGACGTCCGAGTCTGCTCTTCAGGAGTAGTTGGGGTGGAAGTTCGGGGGGGGGGGCGAGAGAGATGGAATTGGAGGGGAAAGTAACGTGAGATCAAGGAATAGCACTAGTTAAGTCTTCAATATAACAGCGCAAGAATGTGGCCGATTTGAATTTTAAGTGTAAAGCAGAAGAGTAATAGAAACACGTGGTTTATTCAGGTACATGATATAGATTGTGACAGTGAACGACTAGTGGTAGTAATTTGATTGCAAGTTGCCATTGCCAAGTACAGTCTGCTTACCCAATAGCTCCTGGTCTACTAGTGAGAGCACTTCTGGTTCACTATTGCTAGCCCTATTTAGCATCATTATGCTTTTTATACTAAGTGCTTTTGCAGGATTCACCGCACCTAGTGTCCTTGGTTATCACCACCAATAGTTCTCAGTGCTATCTACAATCCCAGTTGCTCTTGTTTGCTACCAGTACTGCTTAATACAATTAATAATGCTATTTTCTAGCACTTCCATTACCGCTTCATAAATAGCCTAGAAAATACTTGTCTTTATAAATCGATCGTATATAAATTACGCTTGAAGTTCAAGAATGCGCGGTTTTCATACCACTAAAATTTGTTGTCTGCCAACGTAGTCCCGAAATCGCTTTAAACAAGTTCTGTTTATGCAGATGAATCTTGCTTGACCTATTTATGACCTATAACTTTGCTTGATCTATAATTGTGCTTGATCTTTATATCATTTAGCTCTCGCAGTCAGCTTCTTCCTCTCTTCATTATGCTGGAAAGGTGGAAGAATCGGTAGAATTAAGAACGCATCATTCATGTACGGAGCAGTATGGTAATACGCATCAGTGCTAATAATATATTCGCTTTCCTTTTCGTATGTGCACGAAGATGGATTGGCATCGAGCAAAAGGGAAATTGATTTAGAAAGAAGAGCGGATATACCGATCCAAATGGAGTGTTGAGATCGAAAGAAGAGAGCAAAAGATTCAACTTTTCATTCACGACCGAAACGTTTATCGAAACCTTCAATATAGAACATTTTCCATATTACTTTGTAGATACTTTTTCTCTTCTTTTTATTTTCAAAAAAACTGTAGAGTCATGTTGAACTCATTCAATACAAAACTTTTCCCTTGATTTCGCATACTATATCTCTAGAATACCAAAAAACTTATTCGACGTCAATGACCGTGGTAAGGGATCAAAAATCGTCACTATTAGACCAGCTACATCACTCAGTGTTTATTTGAATTGTTTGCATTATAAAAAGCGTCGTTTCTTGAAATATTTCTATAAGCGATATTGATCAGCAAAATTTCGAGGATTGGAGGGTGATAAACGGGCTTCGAAAACCTATAAGAACGATAGAAGAAAAGCAGATAGAAAGCGATCGACAATTTTTTTATTTGCAGCAGAAAAGAAGTAAAAGTGATAGTGATGGTCCATGATCGTAGCATCGGTGAATTTCTTTTTCTTCCACATCCGCGCAATTTTTAGAAACATTTGCGATGCACAATTGATGGGCCAGACTCGTCGTATTCTTGCTTTGAGATCCACATCTACGAAGAGAATAAATTGCGTTGAATTACAATCATCACTTGAGAAAGCTTTAAAAAAAATAGAAATACGCTAATCTTCGAAGCGAGAATGTATTCAGAATGTTCGATGAAATTCCAAATAGCCTCCTTAATGGTGTTTGCAATAGTTGTATGACAAATTCAACTTCAACAACTGTAGAATGAGCTCGACTGACAACTTTTTTGCAGTTTAAGATTAAATGACTGTCATAGACTATGATGCGCCATTGAGAATAAGGTCACTCTAAGATTTCGGCTTGACTGGTTTATTCCTCACGAAGTATGAGTAGGTTTAATGAGGAGAGGAGTGGTTCAATCGATGAGTACACTGAAAAACATCTACTCGGCTATACACAAGAAAAACTCATATAGGTAAAAGCTGTAGAGATAAACCTGCTGGAAGGTGGAAAGAGAAGCAAGGATAGAACCGCCTATCCATACGGAATATTTTCTCTCTGGGGGAGCGATGATCTTGATTTTCATGGTGCTCGGTGCTAATGCAGTTATTTCCTTCTGAAACGATGGACATAGATTAGCTCAATGATTTGAGAATTCTCCACCGTTCACAGAAACAACATTTTTCCTCAAGAAGTATCATCATATATATATATATATATATATATATATATATATATATATATATATATATATATATATATATATATATATATATATATATATATATATATATAGACCGTTCTCCATCAAAAATTTCAAATCCGAAAGCAAATCAATCATTGGAAGCGACCTCGAGAGACTGGTCTAATTAGGTTGCAAAAAAGGGCAAACGGCACATGCCTGCATACGATCCGCAATTCCGGGATACATTGTGCTGCCACCAGAGAGCACATTGTTAGCATAGAGATCCTTGCGGATATCGATGTCGCACTTCATAATGCTGTTATATGTCGTTTCGTGAATGCCAGCAGATTCCATTCCAATGAAGGATGGCTAAAATCACAGATTTTTTATTAAGTAAGTTCCCAGTAAAAAATTGGGCCTTAACACTTTGGATCCATGTTCCTTATGGCATCGCTTTGAGTTTTCCAGTAACGATCACTCGTTTAAAATGTACCTGGAATTTACTAAAAAATGTATGACAGAGTACCTGGAACAGAGCTTCTGGGCAACGGAATCGTTCATTGCCTACGGTGATCACTTGTCCGTCAGGAAGTTCGTAAGACTTCTCGAGAGAAGAGGAAGAAGCAGCGGTGGCCATCTCCTGCTCGAAATCAAGGGCCACATAGCACAATTTTTCCTTGATGTCACGCACAATCTCTCGCTCGGCCGTGGTTACAAATGAGTAGCCGCGTTCAGTGAGAATCTTCATAAGGTAGTCAGTGAGGTCACGACCAGCCAAATCAAGACGCAGGATGGCGTGGGGCAGTGCATAACCTTCGTAGATGGGAACGGTGTGAGTGACACCATCTCCAGAATCGAGCACCACTCCAGTTGTGCGGCCGGAAGCGTACAATGAGAGAACAGCTTGGATGGCGACGTACATTGCAGGCGTGTTGAAAGTTTCGAACATGATTTGGGTCATCTTTTCCCTGTTAGCCTTTGGATTGAGAGGTGCCTCTGTGAGTAGTACCGGGTGCTCTTCAGGAGCAACTCGCAACTCGTTGTAGAACGTGTGATGCCAGATCTTCTCCATATCGTCCCAGTTGGTCACGATTCCATGCTCAATCGGGTACTTCAGTGTAAGGATACCTCGCTTCGACTGTGCTTCATCGCCTACGTATGAATCTTTTTGACCCATACCCACCATCACACCCTGAAATTAAGCAGTTCATTGTCCTCGGATGGTTAAAAAGGCTGTGTTACGTGGCAATGTTATGTTGAATGCTTCAGCTTCCAAGTTTTCCCACACTAGAAAAGCATCCGCATTCTTTGCTGTGGGGATGTCGACCAGATCCGGATGAATGCTTCTTCAGATGTTTGTGCAATCATTTAAAAACACTGATGATAGCGCAAAAAATTTTTGCTCAGAAAGACTTGCGCGGTTCCCTTCAATGATTTCCAGCCTCTGGACTTCTGAAATTTCGCAGCTTTGGTATTCTGAAGGACAATTCTAGTTGTTAGAAATTGATTCATTGATATATATATATATATATATATATATATATATATATATATATATATATATATAATTCGTTGGAAGTTACCTGGTGCCTAGGACGTCCGACAATGGATGGGAACACGGCCCGAGGAGCATCATCTCCTGCAAATCCGGCCTTGCACATTCCAGAGCCATTGTCAACAACAAGGGCAGCAACTTCTTCGTCGCACATTTCTTACCTTCAGCTGATTATAATTTGAGTGGCACTGAAATATGAAAATTTGAGCATGGGGATTTTATTTACTATTTTTCTACGATTCTGCTATTTTCCACTCTGACGAAACCAAAGATCGAAAATTTTTTACTTCGAATTGCACCTTGAAATCGATTGCCAAACTTAGAACCCATTTCAATACAGAATTTTCAGCTCTATGGATATATACCTAGCGGACACATATAGATTTGGATTTAATTGCCGGTGTAAAAAGAGATTCTAAAATATATGGAGGCCTTTTAGAAAAGTAAAAATGTCGGGGATTATGGTCGACAGTATACTTGCTAAGAACAACATTATTAAGATGGTTGTTGGTAGTGAGTTATTATTGATTCTTATCGATGGATCGATAGATCTTTAGCGATGATTTGCTATCATTGCTGTTGAGCATTAAGTGCACAATGATGAAAAACAATTAGAGAATTCGACATTTTTGCATATATGCTAATATCATCAGCAAGAAAAACTATGCTTTATGCAGTAATACTTCTTAAGTGGCTCTATATCTCGAAGTTATCCTTATAGTCTAAAAATTATTGTGCTTTCATCAGTTTTAAAAAAGTACATCATGATATCTCATGTTCTACTGGAGAGAGAAATCAACTGTGTGCATTTCGCTCATTATCACTATCTCGAATCCTATTGATATAAGTAACTCTGTCAGAATACCTCGTGCGTTTGATTTATTGCCCGAACTTGAATAGTAAACCTTTTGTTTCATAGCTTGCTGCAGGTGCTACAATTAGAGGGTGCTGCTCTTCCATTTCCCAGCTAAACTGTATGCAAACACCTTCACTTTGATAAGGAGTGTGGTGAACAAAATTATCTTTTTAGTACGCTAGTACCAATTCCAGAAAAAGTCTTATAATCAATGAGCAGAAAGGACATTGGACGCTTTGCCACGCCTCACGGATGGAATATGCTGATAGGTCCCAAACGCACATTTCTTTGCGGAAAGCAATAGAAAATATGTATAGCGCTAATGAGCCATGCGCTAATGACAGGTAGAAAAAGATATGCGCAAATAACTCGCTTGTAATGGGCTCAGCTGGGCACAATTATTTTATGGACAATTGTGAAGGTGAATAATGACCAGTAGTGACCATTCTAAGTGAATATATAACTGAATGACCAATAAATAAACAAGTAGGCAAACGATAGCTGTTAATGCATACACTACTGCAAGTTGTGCAATGGAATTCGAAAACTTTTGCTCATTTTCGATGAATTACGAGAATAAAAATAATCTGATGATCTTGAAATAATGCACAATCCTCATAAGACTCACTGATGTTGTCTTGCACAACTCCACGCTTTCCTTCTTTCTATGCATTTTTTGAAGCAATGAGCGATCGCTAAAGGATTTAGCAGCCTTAAAGGAAATCGCCAAAGAATTTTTGATCCTACTGAGGCGACTGTCTCTAAAAGACATGACGCTGAGTAAAAAATTTCTTTGAAATGAAACAATGAGAACAATTTAATACACCCAAGATCCTTTCTGAAAGCTCTCATACTTAGAAGCATCTAGTTATCAAATTTGTCTCTCCGAGTGATAAAATTTAATGGCAATCTGAGGATTAAACAACCCAAGCAAGAAAATCTTTCATATAATTTGATTCTCTCAACATTACATCCGTTATCTTCACAATCGAAAGCCTTCATCTATGTAATTTTGGTCGCCAACTTACTATCTGACCAAAAAGCACCAATTTCTCGATGATTTCTTTTTGTGATAGACTCTGCCGTAATAGGCTCTCCAATATGAAAAAGTAAGAATTATACAAGTTCGTATGGAATAATGACTTATCGCATGCCAACATGGGCGTCGAATTCTACCTATGTTGATCTTAAAGTTCATGAAAAGAAAACGAAGCAATGAGGTGCACAGCACAACGATAAACAATACACCTTAGCGTGAGTAAATGTGGCGCTTTTATTCGTTTCTCCTAACATCACCTGACATCGAATAAAATCTCTAGCAATACAAAATGTTATTTATTCATCTTATGGGAAAATATCGCAGAGGTGGGCTTTTCCACGAATTGCTCACGTACAGCAACGGTTACCAGCTATTACAGAGAGGAAAAGAACAACTTAGTGAGCATGTAAATAATGGAGAGTAATTCACAACGATAGTAGTTAAATCATTTGCAAAGTTGAGAGAAATTGTATAACATTGTCGATTTCACTTCTGAGAATACATTTGCTTTTTTTTATGTTCTATTGGAGGCGAATAAATCGTTGTTTTTTTTCTTTTCCTCTCGTCTTTCTATGCTGTGAAGTGCCATTTATTTGTTTATCGAACTTTGAACGCTTTGATTTTTTTTTTTTTGAAATGGTACCTTCTTTATGGATTTTCTAATTCATAATCTATGTTCTATTCAAGTCACTTATGCTAGTAAATGGTGACGAATAAATATACTATAAAAGGAAAACCTAAAATCATCCAATTATTACTTCTATTATTTGAAATGAATTTAATTAATACAAATTGATAGTTGAAATTTTACGGCTTATAAGTAAATAAAAATAAAAATAAGTAATCGTGTTACCTAGAAATACGAGAAAATATTTTTTATTAAATTTGTTGATCATTCCTTAATGAACTAATATGATGTTTTTATTTCTGTCCTTTCAAACGCAAAATCTACACTTCACTTATTTGTATATCATCGGCTCCTTGAATTACAGTTCAAGAAAAACAAATAGCACTGAATTACGAAGCCACAATTTATGTTTTGATGGTATTGCACTCCATTCTACGACACACTGCATATCGTGCAAAACAATTAAGTAGATCAAACTGTCCTCTACTGATGAAACGCTTTTTGCCAGCTATCTGTCAGTTCAGCCGAAAGATTTCTTTACATATCAACTGCAATATATTGTTGTATTTTTCGATAGAATCACCACTATTCGTTATAATAAACACAACGGATTCATTTCAATATCAAATTTTTATTTATTTATTTCAATGAACAGAGCATTCATTACGAATACATATCTCTTCATATTGCTTCCACCAGCTCTAACCCAATGCCTCTTTGATCCACTTTGCTCCTGTAATCTTTAGTTTGGCTTCCGCTTTATTGCAGATCGGTCACGTGAACGTTAGGGCTTATGCTCGTCTCGTGCCCGACGGATGCTGACAAGCCGAACTATATCAAATTATATCAGTTTATTATCTGTTCATATCAAGCAGCTCCCAGTGTGAGATCTGAGCATTTAGTAAAGGGGACTGTTTGTCTTATAGGCCTCCATTTTCAACTGCCTTTTCATTCAGTAATTTTTAATGAGAACAAAAAAACTAATGCCTTCTTTAAGAGTCGGTGCTTTTCCTCAGCAATCGGAATACGTTTTTTTCCAAAAAGCTAGTAGAAAATAATTGTTATGAATGATATATCAACCTTAAACTTTTTATCACTATGCGTAATTGAAAAGCCTTCATTCGTTTCTCCCGTATATACATAAGAAAATTTGTCGCATAATGTTCATGGAAATGACAAAAAAATAATAAAATTTTCAATGTTGCATGAAAAGTTCAGCGATAAAAAGTTGTCAATCGAGTGCAAAACAAAAATTGAAATACATTCAATAATTCATGAAAACCATGATCGAGTTAGGCACTAAATTTCATAGAAATTTAAAATTTTAAATTACAGGATGGACACGATATCAGCGTACTATGGGAACGACTACGGTTAAAATTTTCTCGAAGGGGTGACCAGTGGTATTTTCACAGTGTCATAGATATCTGTCATATGAATTCAGAATCGTGATTGTATCAAGAAGCATTTCCGTCCACGATTTAGTTCTACTCCAACACATCGTTTGAGTGAATTGTTAGATTTTGAGCGATATTTTTGGCTTGTAAATAAATTTGCTTTTCGAACTCGCAGTGTTCAGTGGTAGCGAAAATTCGTAGAATCGTAGAACGGCGAATCGAAAGACGTAGAGCTGTTTCTTAGGATTGAAGCTTAAAATGAGCTTAAATATACTATTACAACCATCGTTCCGTCGGGTACAATGAATTGCAAGAGATTTAAATAGGAAGAAAGGCGAACAAGAAAGATCTCTTTACAGTGTTCATACGTTTATTACCAAAGCACAAAAACACGTGAAACGTCGACCTCATCAATGAAAACTATTTTTCAGTGTCTGTGTAATTCAGCAACTGAATAAAATGGTTTTGCAACGTTACCCATTCATCAGGTTATGCTTTTCGTATAACCTTCTTTTCAACTTCTTTTGCAAAATTATAAATAAGCCGTGAAAGTTTATATAGCTAGAGACGAATCCAGCATGACTCTAATTCTTATGACAAGCCAATAACTAAAGTCGCAGAAAGTCAAACATGCAGAGCCGAAATTCACTGACCATCGATCTTTTTTCATGGTCATTTTTCAGTTACAATTGAAATGGCCTGTAATTTACTTAACTGTCAAAACTAATACGAAAGCATTTTAATTTTAGATGATTTGGATTTATAAATAATCGCAGATACAAAAAAAATAAATTTCTCTTGATAGCTTTTTTTGAATTTTTTGACACCTCCATATGAAAAAAAATAGAGCTTCTTGAACAAACGTAATCACTGGAAAGCGAAAATTGTAGCGATATTTGATGAATTGATGACAATGAATAATGAGTGAGAAATATAGCAAAGAGAAAGACATGACACGTTTATTCGCATTTCCTTTAGTGGCGCCAGATAGCTGCCCATAACATCCAAAAATGACAATATAACGTTGTGTGTTAGATATTCTTGTCGAAATTGTTGAAACGCTTATCGTCGAATGAAAAATCGACAACTTCAAGTTGAAATTACTTCATACAATATTTCAACAATTAGCAAAATTAAAAAGCAAGGGTTCATGCAATGATATCAATTATATTCTTCAAATATAATTTTGTGGGAAACAAAGTTATATGACAGGTTAACTGATTGACATATTATTTGCACAAAAATGAATGCGTCAAGAAAATTGTATTAGTGATATTCGTTTCGAATTCTCAATTTTTCATGATTTTAATATTACAGATATAATTTCAACGCTTAGATGAGAAATGAAAAATACGAACTTTGCATAAGCATGTTGCAGTAATGACCAATGTCGATGTTATATTGGTGTCAGGTATGCGAGCTTACGAAGCTCATCGGGTGTCAAATCTGGACATGAATTATATTGCTCTTCATTGTTACAGTTTTGCTTCATTTTTTCAGGCTCTGGTTGTGGGTTTAATTGTTCTTCACGAGGAGTCACTTTTCCTTTCTCGATCGCCTAAATAAATTCGTCGTTGAAATAAACACCAAGTCGTGTGGAATCAGTAGGCAGTGTGCACTAAAAAGCAAGCGAAAATGGCGAAAATTTTGCGGAACAAGTGTACGACAACTCAATTTTGACTTGATCGGAGCATTTAGAATTTGCGATTTTTTAAATTTGAGATGTATCACCTCATCGATGGCCTCGGCCTTTGCCTCTTCTACTAGAGGCTGCCTTTGTACAGGATCTTGCTCGAGTGCAGGTGTTGGCAAACTCGGAGTCGATGGAGCTGGAGAAACTGTCTTCGTTGACTTTGGTTTGACTTTACAAGTAATCTTCTTTTTTCTCGTGCAAATTTTGCAGCTTCTGCCACATTGCAAGAGAACACTTGTCGATAATATTCCAAGCACTATGACTAAAAGTGCTTGAGCGTTAGTTATGATAATCCATCGATATTGACTGACTGCATTCGCTATCAAACACTCTAAATTCTGCATCTTTATGAAACAAGTGTGAAACGATGACAGACGAGATGGCACGATATGCACATGTAGGCGTCGATCTTCTTTAAACAAACTTTTTCATACTTATTTGACCGACCATTACATAATCCATTAGCGGGTAATAAAACATAGGGAATTATACGTTCACTTTAAGGCCGATATGATCATTAATACAGAGCTTTCTATAAAGTTCCCTCTTTTTGCGACCTGATCGGTGTGAAATGCATACAAAACCTATTTTCACTCCATAAGTGTTTTTTGACGTTATTATGGATCAAGGCGAAATATGACGCAGAAATTTGTCGCTTAATAAATGATAAATTCAGGGAATTTCGAGACTCTAGCCTCAGTGATTTGGGAATTGGAACTGTTATGCAAACAAGAGCATTCTATATATGTTGCCATAAGGTTGCAATACACATCATGCTGATATCGTGCCCATGTACATGTACTCAAGCAAATCCCCTCGAAATTCGCTCATTTAATCATGAAGGATTTCTATTATCTTAAAAAGTCTAAAGTGTACATCATCACAGTGCATCATATCTCACCAAACTCTGTCGTGTGGTTGATGAAAGAAGTTGGGGGAGGAGGGAAGAGGGGGAGAATTGGGATTCAATTTAGCTTGGCTTTGAGAATATTTTTTCGTGTCAATCGGATTCTTCCTCTTCGTTGTTTCTGGCTCTCTTGTGACCCTTATAGGAAAGCCATCCTCTCAAATCTTTTATCTCTTCTGCATGTGACATGATAGAGTAGTCTAAGGTGCACTTGCTCTACGTTCCAATGATCTTGGCGGTTTTCCTTTATCACCAAAAAAATTTGCGCATAAAGGAACATTTGATAGTTTTGTTATTTAAGAGCATTTTACAAGCGATCAGATTCGAGAATATGCAATAAACCGATTATTTATAAGAAATTTGTACAAACGGTCAGCTCAATTGAGATTTAAACTTAATGCCAAATGTGCTTCTTTATTTCCCAGCAAATTATAGACGTGATTGATCTGGTGAAGCAGAATTGCACGATTGTGTTTCGTGCTAATTCCTTTTGCATATTATTCCTTCTATTCTCATAATTTTTTTTTTAGCGACAATTAAGTTGAAATTTATTAATTCGCATTTAATTTGCTCATAATTTTGGCGGACGCAATTTACTGCAATATTTTAGTCGTTTCGATTAGAAGGATGAAATCGATTTTGATTTTCAATAAGAATTGAATTTCATATGTTTACTGTAGCTCAAACGAGATCTTATTGCATCCAAATAGGCTAAATATAATAGACGATTGTTTATAATGTGAGGGTTCAAGACTAGTCAATACTCGACATTTGAATTGCCCTATTCTTGCAGATGTTTTCCGTTTTGCGAAAATCGGCAATTGATATCATCAAAAAATTAGCAAGTTGTTTAAATTGAAATAGAATCCACTCGATATGCCTTTCCGCTGAGTTTTTATTGAATTTATGAAAATTTGTGAAATTTTGGTTCGTTTCAATTGGTGAGAAAATTTTTGGCTGTGGAATTTCTTGGCAAGTTTTTTTTTTTCAGATTTGCGAAAAATTTCAATTTTTCTCTGCAGATTTTCGAGTATAGGGGAGTAAATATAAATTTTATTCGAATTATCACTACTTGCAAGCCTCCATATACGTAGACACTATAATGGCAGTTGCGCACTGTTCATTAATATGAGTCTCCTATTATAACCATTACTATGTAGTTTTTTTTTACCATAACTGTTAGTATGAAATTTCATTAATAGCCAGTAATGCAGGATTTCCACCACAATCATTAGTGACGTCATTCAGATTTGTTGACAGCGAAACAAACCAACTTGATGAATAAACAATGAGCGAATTGACACCACGGACGAAGAGGACAACCATAGTCGGCACAATGAAGACAAACATTTTCACTGAAAAAAACTATACATATTTTTTTCATATCTTTTTCACATCATCTCTACACGGTTGACATTCGAAATCCTCCGAATATATCTTTTAGATACTCGGATAATAAAATGAAAAAATACTTTTTTTTTTGCATTTTTAAAGCAACTAAAATTAAAAATTTAATGAAAATTACACCAGACAGCAATAATTTAAAAAAAAAGCTTTCTTTAATTGCAAAGAGCAAATTTTTCATATTCTTGAAAGTTTATTGAGAAATAAATTACAGTAGAAATTCCCTCCCATAAGATTCTATATTCAAAAACTAATCAAAATTCTTTGGTTAATTATATAAGCATTTTTTTAACCAATAACAATATCCGTTTTAATCTCAATTAAATCCTTAATACGTAAATGTATTAACGTACCGCAATAAGAGAGTTTTTAATAAGCGGAATTTTTGAACAATTGGCCGCACAACACCGTAGAGAATAAAACAACTGCTAAAAAATCAATGAATGCAATATTTCGTTGCGAAAATTTCGTTGATGATTAATCGATCATAATTGTACTAAGCTATATAATTATGCATAAAGTTTGTATTTTAATTGTGAATAGATATTCAGTATTGAGATTTTCTATAATTTTTATTCGTAGCATATATATCAATTTGATTGTTGGAAAGTTCGAAGGAAATTGTTTTATATGTAGATAATTTTCAATGAATTTTATAATTCTGGTTTTAGTGATAATGAAATTGAAATTGCTATTATGTAGGATAGGCGCAAACACATATGTAGGCACTTATAGATATGATCTTTTCTATAGACATGAGAATTCAATGTCTGTCCTTTGTGATTTTACTAACTAAAAGAGATGATTTATAAATCTTAGATTGAACGATGGAGTTAATTCAATGAATAAGATGGCCACATTCATCATCGCCTACCTTCGAGAATTTTACTGGTCTTGCTGGTTGTATATATAAATGGTGTGTCTTATAATTTATCAACTATGTGCAAGTTGTTTGCAGATAATTTAAAAATCTGTCTCCCTTTGAATGATTCTTCAATTGATTTTCATATCTTTCAGAGGGATCCCTACCTCTTTGGCGAATCGTCGAAATTTTAGCAACTGGATATTTCGCATGAGAAATGCCATGTTCTTCACATCAGTTATGTCCACGAATGCTTTCTACAGTTGCACGTTAAAGTTTTACTTTCTAGAGATGGTGGCATTCGGGATCTCGGTATTTACATTTCTCTCGATTTGCAATGGAATTTGTAGTGCGCAGTATTTGGTATAAAAGCGTTGAAGGTGACCAACTGTATACTATGTGTTTTAGAGCACAGATGTATTGAACATGATCGTAAAGTGTATATTGTGCACTGCCGTCCTGTTGTGGAATATTGCACGCAAAGTATGGTCACCTCACTTTATGGGAAATGTAAAATTGTTGAAAATTTCCAAGACTATTATACTCGTATGATATTCCGGAAAGTGTTTGTTCATCCCTATATGCCCGAATATGAGACTAGACTATGGGTTTTTAACCTCAAACCCTTGCAGCATCGTCGAATCAAGGTCGATCTAGCCTTTTGTTTCAAAATTCCCAAGGGTTTGTTTGATATACATCGGGAAAAACTGTTCACACAAGAACTTCCACCCCATTGCCTCCAACTATTGCGGAAAGCATTCTCTTTGAAAAGCGTCCTTTACAGTTTTATATTGTCAGCTGTTCGTATTTGGAATGGATTTTATCGTGAAATCGGTATGAAGCATAGAACCTCTTTTTTTGTAGAGTCTTGTCGATTTCTTCCGATTGACTGCCTCATTTCGTTGATTCGATCTCGTTCATCGTCCACCATTTCCTTTTCTTCGATAATTTTTTTTACAGTACACTTCATTTTACCCACATATATATATATATATATATATTCCTTTATTATTCTGTTGCTTGTTGGAGTCTTCTTTCTTCATAAATTTGAATGAAGATAATTTAATTGATTGATATTCGGCTCTTGCAACGACTTTCAGATTACGGTATTGTGCGTGGCAAATTTTCCCAGCATAGTTGCAGTGGTCGATGCAATCAGTGTGGACATCACTCCTTGCAGGAAGGTTGTTCTACATTTTTTTCTGTTACTAAAGGAGGTCGTAGTGTGTGATTTCTCGGAGATAACGTATGCTGCGACCGTTTAGGGGGGTTCCGATGTTAAATGCGCCATTATAGTAAATGTTTTATTGGGAATTTCGCATCCACATTATTATTTCCTATAGTTGTGGGGGGTGTCCTTCAACTGTGAGTGGGAATGATGCTGTTTTTTTTTTTTTTTTGAGGGAGGGGGGCGAGTAAGGAAGCAGGAAAAATAAGGTTGGGGGGAATGATGTCGAAAATGATTGAAAAAGTTTTAATAAAGGGCTTGCTAAGTCAAGATAACGGAGTAATGAAATTTCTGCACATAACGTGCTTATTTGTGTTGCGATGTAAATGTGCACCTAGGTGTCATTCATTTGCATGTCGAAATAACGTTTTCCAGTGTTTATATTAATTTCGTTCCAGCGACGTACCTTTCTTTGTTTTTATTTTATTTGAAGCGCTAGATTTCATTGCAATGGAGGAGGCCAGCCGATTCGTTGTTCGTTATGACAGTAGGCTACTATGTTGAATTCCGATTATCGGCGTGAAGGGAGGCGGGGGGGAGAGTAGGGGTGGGAAAAGAGGCTCAAAAAACAATCTATAATAACAACGCTGCGGGAAAATAGATGCCTCGCGCTAATTGCTGTAGTCGGATTTCTCAAGTGTATGGGCGATGCCTTCGAAGATGTCGCACCACCAACGCATTTTCTGGTAGCATGTTTGCAGTTAAGTGTATATCCACGCATATTTTGTATATACGTATACGTGCAGATGTTTGCGTATGCGCGTATATGTTGCATCCATGGTACGTGACATATGCAGCTATATGGATGTATATATATATATATATATATATATATATATATATATATATATATATATATATATATATATATATATATATATATATGTTTTTATGTATAGTTTTTCACGGGTCGAAATGCAGGTGGCGAGGTTAAAGTGAAACGTGGAAAACATTATGTGTGTGTGTGCATACAAGTACATATACATCTATAAGTATAAATGTGCATTTATACATATTTGTGCATATATTTGCACATCTGCAATAGGAGCGGAATCCGTTGAAAACGGATTGTGTTAGGCGTTAAAAGGGAATTCTTTACGCTCCTCCCTTTCCGGAATATAAGCTCTCCCCTTTCCGGAATATAAACTCTCTCCTTTCGGGAATATGAACCTCTTCCGACGTATCTTGCCAATCCCTGTTAAGAGTGGACAACCGTTTATGTAGGAGCGCCACCACTGTCATCTATGCATTACTATCTTTTTTTTTCAGCGTTGTGCTTCATAAAATGGGATGTAAATTTGCAGGTAGTTTGGGGACTTTGAATGTTGAAATGGAATGAAGTGTAGGAAAGTCTGATCGAAATGAAATTTGGAAACACTGAAGTGATGTGCAAGGCACAGTATGGGAAGCACATTGAGGCAGAAAGTCGTTTGTTGGAAAATTGCAACTGAAAATAGCTGTTTGTTGTAAAAGTATTGTTGAATAGCTATAAAGGTAGATGAAAAGAGCAAAAAAAGGCTACATATGGAAGTGAAAGAAACTTCCTGAAAAACGATGTGAGAAGAGTAGAAATGTTAAGTAGGATGGAACGGGGCCTGAGAATGTTTGAAGCTGTTTATTAAAGGTTAGCGATAAGTAAATGACTTCCGAAAATGTTGCCGAAATAGAAAGAAACATGGGAAATGTTGTAAAAGGATTCCGGAAAGATGGTGAAAAAGACAAAGATATTCGGTAAAATAAAATCATAAACGAGTTGTTATTGGCGATAATTCATCGATTTAGTGGAATGAGCATGAATTTCATATAATTGAGCCGAATTCAGTCAAATGACTATCTACAGTTAGGACGTGCAACTATCATTAAAACTACAACATATAGTTCCAACCGGTAGAGTTTCAACGCTTTACTCCTTTTCGCAATCGTCACTTCGCCATGTAACTATTTTACTAAGGATTTATTTACAAATGCCCTTATGGACTCCAATGTTGTTCTTTTATTTTAGGGTGTTAATTTCGAACACAAGGAGATATGGCATGTTGGTTGATGATTTCATGCAATGTGTTGCTGGTGACATTTGCCACGCTTGCGTCAGCGTTCTATTTGCCCGGTCTTGCCCCTGTGAATTTCTGCGAACGATCTCAGGCGAAGCCAAATTGTCCGGTATGTGTTTAGCTTCATTCTAGCGTGTTCTATATCATATATTGTCACTATCATATAGATGCGATACCCATGTGTTTATCCAGCTATTGCTGATTTCAGGTTGGAAACCATTGGACTTGAAGTGAATATAATTTGCACTGTAGAATGAATTTCTTTGCCAATTTCCAAATTGATTCATTACCTCCAGTGGAAATTGTAGTGACTTTAAATAATTTTGCAGACGTTTTGATGGGAAGTTGGGTGCATTAGAGATTTATCGGGCCGCATTTAGCATATATTGAGTTGAAAGGAACGAATGTTTCATGAAGCTTTATATGAGCGGTGGATTGGTTTAAAATATGATGGTTATGCCCTATTGCTTGTCAACCATTGATAAATACCAGCTAGACCGTTGAGCTTAGTTGCAATAAGAAGCTTATCGTGCCAGCCGCACTGGCACGATTTTCCACTATATTTATTATCACGACTTGTGGCAACGTTTAGTAACTGCAATCATCTCTAATTTACTTATTCAGGGTTGCATTAGGTGCTAAGAAATGTGAGCATATAAAACTTTGATTTAAACTCTTGCTTCTTGCCGTGATAATGCCTTAACATTTCATCTAATGGGTAGAAAAAAGCAGCTGGCCTATTGTGAAGCTTCGATTTATGAGAGTTTTATAAATAACAAAACTTCTGGGAAATATTTTAATCAAAACTTAAAGCGTTAGACAAATGCTTATGGATATCGTGAAAAAACGCGATGATTATCAGTAATTCCATTACATGGAACAAAGAGTACTGCATATTTGGTTGCGTTATTTGTAGCCGGTTGTCATATTTTCTTTGGATAGAATACTGCATATTTGGTTGCCTTATTTGTAGCCGGTTGTCATATTTTCTTTGACAGAATCTTTGTTGTGCTATCGCTTTTTAGACATGTGTGACACTGGTATTTGTTTTCAATAGGTAACAACATGAAATAATTTAAAGAACAATCAACAAAAAGAGATCATGCATTGATTCACCAGTATATGCCAGCCACACAACGAAACTACCATATTAGCACATTGCCATTTTCAGTTTGGATGATCATAGAACTGTGTCCTTCATAATCACGGATCTTGGTTGGGTAATAGAGGAAGAAATGAATGAAACAGTGATTGCTGGTCAAAAATGACGACCATAAAAGACATCATGAATTATGTCTAGAACATTCGTATCAAGGTAATCGATTATAGTGACCCTATGTATGCCATAAAATGTAGGAGTAAAAGACTTTCCCGAAATCATCGAAATTGATTTGATGAGAATAGATGGCAAGTTCATAGTGCACCAATAACCTAAGCAATCAAAAGCCTTGGCAGAATCTGAAGCGATTCAGCTAGGACCGCAATAGATAGCTAACAAGTGATATTCGGAAGTTAATTCTGCGCATAGAATCTCGCAACCAAAAGGAAAATTCAAAGGTTCAATTAAAGAGACATTTCGACGTCTCGATGTTTTTTGGTTACAATATCAAATCTTCCAGAGTAATAAGGAAGAAGTTGGTCACTATAAAAGGCAGAGTGCAGTAAGTTAAAAGGAAGCAGAGAATCGCAGATTGAAAACTTCGGAAGCAACCAAAGTTCATTCAGTTCATCACAGACACGTCAACAATTGAAGTATATATACAAGTGATCCTAGTGAGTTGATAAAGCGGTACAACCGAGACCGAAAAAGTTTCACTGTTTGAGTGAGCAAAAAACTATCGTTGACACAGGTGCCTTCTAGGTTTGCATTTATCAATGAATTTTTCACACTCGTATTGGTGAGCGAGACTGGCTGGCGTTCATTCATTGGAAACGTCATCAGAAAGAAAAAAAGAGGCAATCTGTTTTGTTTATTTTGAGGGATTTCCGCTTATCCTGTCGTCAGTATAATGGAATTTGCAGAGCAACGTAACATTGTATGTGAATCGCCTGGATAGCGACCAAAGTGTTATTCCTTACGAATATCACAGGTATTTTGTCCATATTTTTTATCGATCTTTTCATCCTCTGTGAAAGAGTTTTCTGAAGATTAGGTGTATTCGTGTATCCATATATTTCAACTCGGCATCCGAAGTAGCAGGCCAAATAGTTTTTAGACCATAGATGTCTAAGTCTCCTCGAATCCCATGTCAACAGTTTATAGCTTATAGCTGTTAAATGTTCTCACCTTTCGCTGTACCAAGTGGAAAGGTAGTAACTTATCCATAGATAAGCTTATTATATATGTTCCCTTTCCCCTATCCCCCAACTCGGATAAGTTTCTGCACTTTAATAAGTTTTTTTTACCAACATACATAAGTTTCTAAGGCCTATAAATTTCATGTAGTTTTGTTATTGTTGTGTCTTAAAGTTATCCAACAGCTATGAGCACTCAAAAAAGATCCCGAGATATAGGCATGTTTTATTGTATGCAGGTGATATAGTAGTTACATTTTTTCATCGTAATTCTTAGTGTGTTTCCGAAATGCGATTGCCTATGCTTTCTTTCATTTATGCTGGGGAAAAATTTGAGGAGCATATATGTGGAGTTCAATTTTAGTTACGCTTTGTTTGCCAATGAAACGTACTGCAGTGGGGGATCGATCAATCACTACTGTTTTTTTTTTTTAACTGGAACTCTTATGACCCAACTTGAAGCGCGAAGGAAGGAATAGCAAGTGTTGTCCGCCGTATAAAAGTCGTCGTACGAGTGCATGCATCTCAAAGACTGTGAATGGGGCAGTTCAGATTAACATCCATCCCCAAATCCTTTTAGTAATTGTTGCTTGCTTCATTTCAACCGGTGGTCTAACTCGGTGATTTTCAGTTTTGATTTTTGCATTGGTAGTGAAGATGAGTCACCTGTCGAAAATCTTGGTCAGGTTCTATTTGGAGAGCGTATCCGGCCTAGTCCGTATAACGTAAGTCTCAATTTTTTTTCTTGTAAGACGAAAATACAGCAATCTTTCTGCTAGGGGAATGGTCTGTTATAGGGGACGGCTGCTAAGTCGTCTCTCTTCAATGGTTTCATCTCCTATATAGGTATAATCCGATACTGCGTTGTTTATCTGTGCATCTAAAATTTACGTAACGTTCCTGTAAATTGATGAATCAGCTTAGAACATGCGTTGCCTTTTAAGGTAAACAACACAATAAGCGGACTGAACGTGGAATATACATTATAAATATGTAAATATAAATAAATAAATAAATAAATAAATATATATATATATATATATATATATATATATATATATATATATATATATATATATATATATATATATATATATATATATACGTGCATTCATGTTTATACATATCTACATTTATGCTTATTTATTTATTTGTTTATATGTGCATATGTAATTCATTTATCTTTATATTTATGTATATGCAATTATGTATGTGCATATATATATATTTCTGTATGTATATATGCACATATGTATCATATGCCGCGATGTACATTTACATCGCATTGTGTTATATATGTTAAGAATTCGGGTGTCTGAAAGAATGATCATATGTCAGGGAAAAAGATTAATGATTTAAGCGAAGAATTTTTGCAGATAATCTTCAAAGAAGTGAAGACCTGTGCGATTCTATGTGAAAAGGAATACAAGTCTTCAAATTCGTTCGATAAAGGCAAACTTGAATTGCTACGGAAGGGAATGAAACTCAATTATCAGCATCATTGGTAAGTGATTCAATTAGAAATCTGTGCGAGGAAAGAGGCTAATATGGTGTTATTAGATTAGTAAGCTGTATGGCTGTATTAATACATATGCAATGGTCATTTTGCATGCGATTTTTACAGTTATAAATGATTTTTTTTCATATTCATTAGAGGAAACCACCAATTTTATTGTATTTTTCATTTTTTACTATCATCTCATCATTCAAATAAATTGCTTCAGTATGCATTGATATGTTTTGCACTAACAACAAGAAGTCGAAATTGTAAATTAGTGAAACGACTGTAAGGCTATGAGGTTTATTGTTTAATGGAATTGTGCATTTGGAGAATTTATTGATTTGATTTTGAATGTACATCCTTCGCATTTTATGCAGTGATTGTTTCGTATCTTAAACGAACCTTAAATCAGGTCAATAAGTGGCAAGGAAAGGATGTTGAAGGGTCGACGCAAACCTCCCAAAAATTGCCACCCTGGTTGCAGGGAAGACGGGGAGAGAGTTGAAAAATATTAGACAACACAAAATGCTACGGAAGTTCGCACACCCGTGAGAAAATGATTGCTTTTGAGGGGAAGAATGAGCTCGATGAAATAAAACTGTGCAGGTCACGTGAGCCCCCATTTCGTCAGTACAATGGTTATCGGATGGGAGGTAAGTGCAAATAGTGTGTCTTGGTAAGATCAGTAGTGGTAGATGTACTGGGTAGGTAATAGCCCGTTTGATAGGTATTGAGCCAGAAGAGTCTCATAGAGCTCATGCGCTACTTTCTGGTTTAAATTCAAGCAGTTGATGCACCTAACATGCACATTGGTCATTGGCTCTTACTCTGTAATGTTACCGTGCTATGCCCTGTTGAGAGCAGCGCAAGGCAAGTTGTAAGGCGTTTTTCAAATGGTCAATAATCAAGCAGAGACGATCAATAATCAAGCAAAGACGAGAGAATATCGATCAACGAGAGAGTAGGAAGTGTTCACGTGCAACGATAGCTGTAGTGCATGGTAGAGTGTCTGAAGCACTAACTGCGGCTGTCTGAAGCATAGTTGGTGACAGATTGTGACGAATTTGGTTGATTCATAGTAGCACTGGCAGTATCAGTAGGAATGACGTATCATATCACACGACTTTTTGAACTTAAATTGGGGAACTGATGATTTTAAATTATTGCGCAAATAGTGAACTATGAGTTCTAAAGGATGGGCCGAAAAGTTGAGGCATTTTCAAAAAAGAGGTTTAAAAAAAGGAGGACGATATCAGACCTTTGCGCAGAATGTTCCCGCACATTGCATTATACGGAAGAGAGTTGAAATGTGCATGTATATGGCTTAAACGAACCAGAATTTTCTCAGAACTTCTGAAAAAAAAATATTTTTCGTCGAGAATCGCAATAATATACTTTCATAGAAAATACTTCAAGCATCGCGTTAATTACAGCTAAGAAATCCCATCATCATGCGTCTAGCTGCACATCACTTGATCATTTTTCAGTGAATTTTATTATTGAAAAGTTTTCTATGTTGGTGCCCAGCTATCGGCTAATCAATCGTTATTGTGTCTTCGCTTTTGCGTTTAGTACGTGTTGATCTGCTTTGGGTGATTCGAGATTCAAAAACTTTTGCCTTCCTGGACTATATTCGATAAGATGAGGAATATATGGCCGCCATGTATCATCATAGTAGCGCTACGTATCTGTTTCGCTTGGCCCGTCCTTGATGTGGAAAATCCTTGGTTCCGCTACGAGTCATGCTGTGTGACTAGAACCATGAGTTCCACCGTCCATATATGGCAGCTTTGCAGGATAATCGACAACATGCCGGTCACATTTTGCTTCATCAACCAACAGAATCAGAACGTATGTACGACTGGCTTCCCGATGGGATGCTATGTTACGGCTGATGGGAAGCCGAAGGATGCATGCGTGCTGGACCCACACTACCGACAACCAGACAGCTACTACGTATTCAACCATGTAGACATCCAGATCGAATACCGTGACATGAGCAACGACCCGAACTTTTTGGATGAACATGTTGGAGGACGAGTGATTCGCATCAAGGTGCAACCAAGAAGTGTGAAACATCAATCAAAGGACAAAATGGATTGTCACCGAGATGCACAGCCATTGGCCCTGAAATCTAGCGATATGGATCTGAAAATTATCTATTCATATTCGGTCGTCTGGCTGGTGAGTTAATGCTGCTCTTAGGACAGGCTGATATACGTTGGGGAGTTGTTCAAGGCAACAAAAGCTAGCACAGTTGCAAAGTTGGGTGATCACGGTTTTCAAGAATTCGATTTGCAAAACCATAGCAAACCATTTCTGTTGTGGATGTTATCTTGATGGGTGCAATGGCAAACCTGATCGCATATGACTTCTTTGCTTATACGGGTAGACGTTTCTTTCCTTCTCCCTTATCTTCTCCAATCAGAAGGTGGGATATCCGCAAGCTGCATCTGACTTTCGGGCAGGACGATCTAACAGAGTATGGCTGCGTCAAAATCTATAATTTAAGAGAAAGATGGTCCAGAAAAGTCATTGTTGAATCTCGTTGAGATGAATGAAGGACAGTATACCCTGATTTGTTTGCAGTTAACAGAAATTTTAAACTACTATCATGGAAATATTCCATTTTTGGGAAGGAAGTTTCTTAGCTGTCGGTTGTTACATTCACCAAACTGGGAAAATTTAGTGTTAAAACAAAAGCAGCATTCAATATTCACTCTCACCTGCCTCCTTACGTATCGCCTTGCTAGCATCTTGTGTTGGGAGACAACAGAGAGCAGCATGTCGATCTGTGACTTTGTGACATCGCCGATCCATTGCCCTAGATCTTCATTTGGCAGCTTGTTGTGGCGGATCGAGACAGTTTTCGCCCACTGCTCATTTTCTGTGGATCTCATGCTTTGCTTCGCAAATATTGCCCAGAAACTGCCATCTTATTTAACCGATGCTCGTAAGTTATGGGACTGTGTTCTCCCCAACTATTCTAGGTGATGCTTAACGCTGCATGATGCTTTGTGATATGTTTTTCACGATACCTACATTGAAGTCCATAAATATTTTAGGCAACAGATGTGAAGTGGTCATCGCGATGGGATTATATACTCGACTCAATTCCCCATGCGAATATTCAGTGGTTCTCAATTATGAATTCTCTTGTCATCGTGCTTTTCCTCTCTGGAATGGTGCTTTATTTTTTTGTTTTTAAATTCTAGTTGTTTGCTTTCCATCCTAAGATTTTCAATGTTTCAATTGAGGCAGTGCACTGCAGATTTCCTTTATGAATTCAGAACAAATGTTGAGGTCATTGACCAGAGATTTTCTTAGAAGATAACATTTGTCGTCATCATAATTGAGGTGTTAATGAACAAGAGAAGAGATAATTTTGTACTGCCTTCAAATCTGAGAGGAATTTTCTCTTGCAGAAGACTTGAAATGTTGAAAACCGTAAGGATTTAAGAAAAAATTTTTTATTCTTACGTTCAAATTTTATTTATAACAAAAGTGAATTTGATGCAACAGAATAAAGTTGCGTTGATTGCAAAGAGCAGTGATTTCCGTTTTTAATGGTCACTTTTCGTACCATTGAGGCGGAGAACGTTAAAACCCTGTTGCCCGTTGGAGGTGGTAGTAGATGTCTTAAGATAGGTGATGCATTGAGAAAAGCCGATATTAAAAATGCGATGGAATTTGATAGCCAAATTTTTAATTCAAGGGAAATAGTATCTTTCTTCAGTGGCAATAATATTATCAACAATTAGCATAGTTTATATGCTTCTCCATATGTCTTAGTGGAATAGAAGCGTAAATTGAGAATTGAATTTTTCATTAATTAGCCGATTATGAGGGATCGACGAGCAGATTTTCAGCATGGATCCTTTTCATATCAGTGAATTTCCTATTTGCATTTTGTGAAATAGAAGGTGAAATAGAAGGAATAAGAATGGTTTATTGTGAAGGAAGATTACGAATTGGTAATAACTAGAAAGTGCTTCATAGGTGGAATATTTGGGGGAAATCGTGAGATCTCAACGCTAACTAGACCCCTAGTTGTGTTATTCATTATGCCTCAATTATAGGTTGGCATGATACTTCTGCGTACTCTTCATCGTGATATCGCTCGCTACAATCAACTAGAAAATGACGTAAGTTCAATCGCATTTTCTCTTCGATCTCGACACTGCAATTGTTGTCATGGAACAACAGTTATTGATTGATGACGGAATAGTAGCATATATAATCGTGTTTATTTATGATGTGTACTGTTGATAATGCTGCTACTTATTAATGTTTTGATTTGATTATGGCCTCATCTGGTGTCCGATGGTGGGGTTGTTGTTGGATTGGAGGCTTCAGATGACCGTAATCCGAAATTCATGCGTTACAGTAAAAAGAAGCACAATTGTGGAATCCTGAAGTGTTGCTTTCATAATATTCTTGAAAATATAACTTCATTGTTCATGAAGCATGTTAGATATATATTTCAGAATCCATTACTTTATAAATCAGATGCCACAAAGGATCCATTTTATTTCGACATAAGAATTGAAAAGCAATTTTACTTGTTTTATTTGTTATAATAAATGTAGAGTCGATACTTATCGATGCCTTTTAAGCATTTTCATAAAATAGTAAGTACTGAATGAAATTAGAAGAGTTATTTACAAAGTAGAACAGTCATGTGCGTACACTTACTTAACTTTATTAATTTTTACATTTTCAATTCTACAATAGATGGCATGTATGCCCGAAATCTTATTTATCCGTTTTCATGATTTTTATGGTGGGCATCTAAATCTGCCCAGATCTGGGTCCCAGAAATAGACCCCATGCGTGATGTTTTGTGATCTTGAAGTCTCTCTCCTCCATAACGATTGTTCTAAGGATATCCTCTTTACTGAAGCTTCCGGAGTCATGCTTCATAGACAATGAAAATTTTTGGCAGCAATATTTTCTTCAATAGGTCGAACGGGTTTTATGAGACAATAAATCAGTATTTAAAAACGTTCTGCGGTACGAAATAGCACCATTCTCGAAATTTTTGGAATGTTGCTAAAATTTTATATCTTCATAATTTTTGTTGTTGTGCAATAGTGCTTATGGTTTCTAGTTATTTTTTGTTGTCAGAAAAAGGTTTTTATTCTTGATGTCGAGTAGTACTGTGTATGTTCTTGCGGCACTGCCAAAGTTTTAAACCTCAATTTTGACGTTGTTTTATTCCTACGAAGCAATGATTGTTGTAATATTTTTTAAAGGATGATGCACAAGAAGAGTTCGGTTGGAAATTGGTACATGGCGATGTGTTTCGTCCTCCACGAAATGCGATGTTTCTAGCGGTATTCGTCGGTAGTGGATCGCAAATAATATTCATGGTGTTCATCACGCTTGGTTCGAATTTTTTTTTTGTTTTTTAATTAATGATATGTAAAAGAAGAGGCAGGTGTAAGCAGGCATTTGGTTGATGATGTTGATAGTTGTGCATTTAATCTACCATCATTGGTATGATCTTCACTATACGTTGACTCTAAATTAATTTAAGGCATTTAAATTCCCGTACTTAAATTTTGTCTCCATTTTGTATCAAGTTGGATTACTCCTTGCGCCGATTATGTTCACATTTTACAACCTTCTAGGTTGGAACACGAGTTTTATATGAAAAATTCATGAAAAAAATTCATTTTGTCAGATTTTTGAATATATTATCGCGTTTTTTTTTGGTAAATTACTTTTCTATAATGATATTTTATGGTAATTTGATAGAGGGGTGACTAATGTGTAGCGATGCCATCAGAAAAATTGTGCGTACCCTTGGGGCACTATATCCGGTTCTTGGTTTATAAATTTGTTTGGTTTCTTTAGAATAAGCGAACGGTTTTTTTCTGCTGTCAAGGAAAGCTAAGCCCACGTAAATAAGTATTGGTCACATTACTTTGTGGGGGTGCAAAAGTGACAAGTGGATTTCGTTTTGGTTGTGTTTTTGTGGTTTTTATTCCAGTTGCTCATTGTGGTTTCTCTTGCGCCGGATTCTTTAATTTAATGAACGTTACAATGAAGATTATAAGTGCAGTTGACTTTGAGATGGAACGATGTTTTTTTCGTGCGAAAGAAGGGTTTCCAGCTGTGGTTAACGATTTGTCAATGGTTAGTAGGTGGTATATGGGAAAATTTTTTAGACATGGAAAGGCTTATTTTATAAACGGCATGGAAAGGGCTCATTTTATCTCTGCTGTGAAAGTGTAGAAAATTCCTTCATATGTTTATTTCAATAAGATTTCATTTGCTTTCTTCAATGCCCAGGTGTTTGTTACCGTCTATGTTTTCATTGTGTTACGATGACCCATTAGGTGAGTATTCTATGTGTTGTTGTTATTGGCTCATAAATGTATTCATTTTGCAGTGTTCGCATGTCTTGGTTTCTTGTCTCCGGCAAATCGTGGATCGTTGATGACGTTCGCGTTGGTATTTTATGTGCTGTTTGGAATCATTGCTGGATATGTCTCAGCACGTCTTTATAAGAGTATGCTAATTTTATTTTCGTTTCTTTTCATCACTATTATTTATGTGATTTGCTGTATTCCTGCTAGTGTATTTTTTATTGTTTGCATGAGTTTAGTGTAAATTTTTATTGATTGATTGATTGATTGTTCAATAGATTTGAACTTTTTACATTATTTAATACTTGCGATCCGATACGATGCGTAGAGATTCTATGAAATTAACTGTTATTGATTGTGTTTCTTGTGTATGCTTCTTATTCAGCTGAGCTTTCTATTAAATCCGAAGTTTGTTGAGTTGTGATAGGATTGAAGAAATATAGTCGAGAAGGGGAGAGGAACTTACCCCCAAATAAATTTTACTGAGAGAGTATATCAGAAAAAAAATTTTTTTTCAGTAAGCATTGATTTTTTTTAGCGATGCACGGAGCTGCATGGAAGACCAATGTTCTAATGACAAGTTTCTTCGTACCTGGGTAGGTTTTAATATCTTTTTATACCTCATCTAATAGTTTCTATTTATTGTATTTTTTGAATTGTTTATAATAATTTGGCATAGTCTATAGCGAACTGATCGGAAGAAATTGTATCCTCGCTCGCTCTTATAGGTTTTTTT
This sequence comes from Baylisascaris procyonis, assembly GCA_037389465.1. NCBI lineage: Eukaryota > Metazoa > Nematoda > Chromadorea > Rhabditida > Ascarididae > Baylisascaris > Baylisascaris procyonis. Next base: position 1,377,369 of record JAZARR010000197.1, read on the forward strand.
TTAAAAAGCTTACTATGATGATAGCACATCTGTGCGCATATATTTAAATGCGTCTGCAAGTTTATTTGATGCTTTCAGCTGCGTAAACCACGGTAAATTTAACAACGGATTTTGGCAAACATTAAAAAAAAGATGGGATAATGCACAGGAATAAATTTATAGAAAGCACAATATGCATGGGTGGAATATTGCTGCTAGCGATCGGTGTTATAAGGGAACTTGCGAGAACGCATCAATCTGTTGCTGATTTTCTTGGCATGAGTTATGCGTATTTCTTATAATTTAGCAAAATTCGTCGTTGAATCCGATTATGAGGGGCAGGTGGATATGGGCATTTGTTCGTCGCGGGATCAAGCGATACCACTGTTCGTTGCGCAAAACATTGTTCAAAATTCTAAACTTCAAAGCTTTAAAATTTAAATTTTCATTGTAATGTAACAACTTTCGCAGAGTTATTCGCAAGCAAACAGTGTCTTCAACCTGTAAGGGCAAATGGCCGACTGTCCTTATGACGTTGCCAAGAATTTAGGCACTTCAACAGTTTTTTGTTGATATTGCGGTTGTCATGAATAATGATCTCGAGAGTGAAATAAATAATAATAGCTATATTAGTTTTATACACGTTTATCCTTTTCTTTTCGAAATGCGCTGAACTGTTTTTGCAGAAATGCACTTGGTGTTATACCGTGCAGGGTACTTTGAAATGTGTTGAAACCTGTGGAATCTATAAAATCCCAGCAGTCGAATGTATTTTATAACCCCCGCCCCTTCCTCCCTCCTTACCTCTCTCGTCTTATTTGTCGAACAGTTTCATCCATTGATTAGAGCTGCATGGCCATTTTGCAAACCGGATGTCCTGCCTGGAAAATCATAAATTTTTCGCCTATATGGTCATCATATTGCAGTATGAGGTATAAGCTAAAAAACCGCATTGAAGAGGAATCTATTTAAGCAAACAATTTGTTCAGAATTGTGTTTGCGGTGTTTTTCGTTTCGAATTTGATGCTGTGGGCGAAGGGCTCATCGGCGGCAGTACCATTCGGCACACTGGTTGCTTTGCTATCCCTTTGGCTCTTCATTTCGACTCCGCTAACTTTTGTTGGCGCTTTCTTCGGATTCAGAAAACGCGTAAGTTATTTTTAAGTATGTTTTCTGCCGAGCAATTGACTATAAGAAATAAAAGAAATGTTGTTTGCGCGTCTTCTTCGTGTATTATTTATTATGTCTAGAATGTTTTTTTATGAGTTATTATGCTTGTTTCTGTGAGAGTTTTAACCAAGAGTCAGCCACTATCCATGCTCTTCCGTCAAAATTTTATGAGTGTTTTTTCTCGTTAGGATGGGGAAAAATGGATTCCGGCCTTAACTTTTCTGTTTTTGGTGTATGTGGTGATTCGTTGGCAAGGATTAAGGGCTGGATTCGCTCATTCTATCTTGTTGGTTATCATTAATATTTTGGAAAGCTCCCTGAAAATGACTTCGTTCTTTGATTTACTGTTTTGCTTGCTTTTGTTTAACTTATAGGCATAATTGCATAGCATCGCTTTTATATATGCAAGCGCATGTGTCGTCTATTGCTGTCGTGTTTTTTTTCTCCCTGCATTCTTATATAAAGCCCAGATCCATATCGGAAATTTGAAGTTTTTTGTGACATATTCGAACTTCAGTTTATAGTTATGCTCATGTTTGCATCGTTATCGCTTAATTGGGCAGCTTACCTGGTATTCATGGGATAGATGTTGCGAAGTCTCTTCTACTTGTTTGAGTTCGATCGGTTATTCAGAGGTTTTGTTTGTCTGTGACTTGCCTACTTTTCCTTACCCCTTGACAGGATCAGTGGATAATCCTGACTTTAAAGGTAGTCAAAAACAAACTTGAGCTAGTTTCGTTTTTCTTAATTCTTGGGCAAATTTATATGCGAATCTTTTCGATGAGCTTAATTCAATAGATGTGTTTGTTTTAGCTCATTTAGGGTTATTTGTGACATTTGTGCTTCATTGTGGATAGCTAAGTTCTAGTCGACAAAAGGTGTAATTTTTATTTATTTATTTATTTATTTTTTTGAGGGGTGGGGGGGGGGGTGATGTAGGTAGGAAGGAAGGACGAGCATGAGGCAAGATGGTGCAATTCTCACTGGGATTTAGCTAGACAATTTTACTTCTGGGAATTTATGGTGATTCGCGGCAAATACCCTGGAAAGAAATCTTCGAATGTGTGCCGAATTATTTTCCTATTCAATATAATTTTCATGTTTTACAACAAGAAATCTTGTTATAAAACATGAAAATTCACATTGATTAACCAAAATTCTCTCCTTAGAAATTTTTTGGCTGTTCTCTTCCTATTGACCAGTTGAAAGGTTTAATTTTTGGTTAGTGTTATGCGTAATTATTTGTATGTCGTTTGTAGGCGATTCAACATCCAGTACGAACGAATCAAATACCACGTCAAGTGCCTGAGCAGACAATGTATACGAAACCAATTCCGGGGATGCTTATGGGTGGAATCCTTCCATTTGGATGCATCTTCATTCAACTCTTTTTCATTCTTAACAGTATTTGGTAAGTATTTCAATAGTTGATCATTTGGAAAATTTATCTGTTTGTATGAAGAAGAGCGAAAGAGTTGTTAATATTTTTTATAGTTTTGTTTTTACGAACGGTTCTGTTCCGATGCAGTCCATCGAATTGGACTAATCACTTTTTGATTGTATAATTATTAGAATATTTCGGTATTGTGAATATTTTCGTTAATATTGTTTAAAGATATGAAGCCGCACTCAATTTATTTGCATTGGTTGTATCACAGGAAGGATGTGTTCAGCCTTCCTACACTCCATTCTTCGGAATTATGTCCTTTTTTTGGAAGCTGAATGTGGAGAGTCTGCGATGGATGCCATATGTTCTTTCTACATCCAGTGCACTCCTTAGAGGATACGGATCTGTTTGCATATAGTTGAAAGGTTCTGCGAGCCTACAAATGCTCCTGTAAGGATGAACTTATGTTGCTTTTTTTGGGAGTTTTTGAAGTGATGCATGAACCAATGGGATGAACGATCAGCAAAGTTGTGATATTGTCTTTGGATGTTAGCAGTTTGCTTTGGAAACCGACGTTTTCTAACCGTGACTGGGAAATGAAATGAAATCATTTTTTTTTAAATCTATTTCGTAAAGGTCAAAACGTTTTCTTTTGTGAAGGCTCAGCTCTGCACTAAGTCACTGCCCTTACGATACCAAAAAAAACGTAAGAACAGTCGGTAAAGCATTGTCGCGATGCATCGTTGCGCTAGTTTTTCAGTCTGAGTCACAGCTGTGTCAAACTTCTAGGGTTGATCGCATTCGAAAAGCAGCTATTTTCCCATCGCCAATAAAATTTCTTGCCTCCGTTTCGGACATAGTGAGTCCGTTATTTGATGTATTTGTGCCCTCACTTCAAGAAATTGGTCTCATAATTGAAATGCAAGAATATGTTAACAGCAAGAAAATGGAGATGTCTTGTTCTTTCTCGAATTTTGGTCTAAAGATTTATTGATTTATTGATTTATTAGTTCATTAGTTATTGATTTATTGATTGATTGACTCATTCCTTAAGCACATCGCCGTCGATAGCAGTCAAGCTGTCCGATCTATCCATTGCTGGATGCTACTCGTTAACTTTTCCGAGTTGAATGTTCGGATGTTAGACTTTTTTCTGCTAAGGGGATATACACATGGACGACCAATATGACTCTTCTAATTCGAAAATGGCATTACCTTTGCAAGGAATCCTGGCAGCTGCTTGCGTTGCTTGCTAAGACGCTAAGGTGTCTGTGAAGGGATTCTTCTTATGCCGTCACCGGCCTTCTTCCGTCCGCCGATGCTTTTGCACTGATCTTCCTTGAAGCCTGGTCACTGATTTTATTGTCTCATTTATAGCGCATCGTATGATTTGAGCACTTGAGTGGACGGAGATCCCCTCTCTGGAGCATATAAAAGAACGGGATGAATGCATATCATGTAGATTCTCAGTCTTATGCCTTTGCATTCATTCCTATCCTGCAGTACTCGTATAGCATTGATAAGCGGCGTTCACTTTCTCGAAAGGCACCCATCATACTTTATAAATCGAAAACCTTGGTAGCAGGAAGAACTCATTTCCCCGATAGGTGGCCTATCGAACGTGAGTGGAGCTGTGGTAGACGTGAGCTTGCTGGTTGTAAAAATCAGCGTAATTAACAGCTAAAGTTATTTTAAATTTGAAGTTTCAACCTTTACTGGAGGCTGTATAACCTCTCATCATACTGCATTGGCCATTTTTTGTTCAGGTGGTTATCGTAATTAGGATCGACACTTCCTGAAGATGCGATAGATCTTGTTGTTTCCGCCACTTCCCTATTTCCATTCCTTTTACCTACGATGTTGGGAAGTGACGTGACATGAAGTAATCTTCGACAAGCTTTTAAGGATCAAAGCGATGAGAGGAGGAACATGTGTTGAATATTCAAATTGCAGGGCACACCAAATGTACTACATGTTCGGATTCCTTTTCCTCGTGTTCATTATTCTCATCATTACATGCAGTGAGGCAACCATCCTTCTATGTTACTTCCATCTCTGCGCTGAGGTTCGTTTACTCTTTGCTTGTTTTGTATAAGTAAAGTGTATATGGCTACAATAATTTTTATATAGTGTTATTGTTTAAGCGTCACTGCCGAAACTTCCCTCTAGTACGCACTTATAGTGCTTAAATAATTGCAGTAAATCAGTTGTCAGCTGTATATTTCCTCTCAGGGAACAACGTGCTGTGAGATACCACTCGTTGTAACTGAATTGAAAACTTCTTTCGATGTCATTCCGGAGAAGTATTGTGTGGGTCTCGTTCGTTATGGGTGGCTGATTGCATTTTTTTGCGTTTAGTTGAAAAGGATGTAGTGGTTATGTGCGTTTATGTGAAGGATAAGTGTCATTGTGTGTCTTGCATTAATTATTCTTAAGACAATTTTACAGAGATGTTTGTATTGCAGTAGTGAGTCGCGGTAGTAAAAGAACATTCGAGTCAACCACTTATGAGTCGGTAGCGTAATTTTATTTGTGCTGTCAATAAATTGGCTAGATAATTTCGAAAAAAAGGATTCAATAACCTGGGTAGGTATTTTCGAAAAAAAGGAGGATACGAATGTGATTGTACTTTCTAGGATTATCATTGGTGGTGGCGTTCATTCTTCACGTCTGGCTTTACGGCGGTGTATCTCTTTGCGTATTGCGTGCACTATTTCACCGCTAAGCTCACAATTACGGGCACTATATCGACTATTCTGTACTTCTCATACACATCGATTTTTGTATTCTTGTTCTTCCTTGCGACTGGTGCGTTTTTTTTTCTGTTAGTGGAACGCTTAAACCACATTTCTGTTTTTTTTTTCTACGCTTTCCGGTTCAGATAAATGTCATTGCAAAGTTCAGAATGCTTCGCATCAGTGTTTGTCGTCATCTTCCAACTAGATATGTGCTGAAAGGTTTATCCACCCTCTAAAGCTTAATCTTCCATTGCAAGTCGGTTCATTGATAACCATTTTGGCGGTCATGCAGTCTCAGAAATCTTCATGATATTCTCCGCAAGCCAAACGTTTCAAATAAGGTCTGAATACCTGAAACTCTTGATAATGGCATATAAAACTTTGTAATTTTGGAGGAGCATTAAGGGGAAATGATTTGGGAGCAGAAATTTCCTCTTCCTCTAAATATGCTATGAACATAGATTCAAGCAAGTTTTACTCATTGATCAAGCTTCTTCAATCAAAGGAGGTATTTGTTTCTACGTTTTAATAGTGGATTATTTTCGTTGAGTACATGATGTCACAGGTTTCGCACTTTAGTGATCTGGAATGCAAAAATGAACATGCTGCCGACGACTTTATCAAAAGACTTGATTCCAGTGGAAGGTCAGGGAGGGCTTGTATTCGGAAGGAAGGGTTACTTGGAATATACACAATTTTTTGCAAGAAGACCGGGTTTGTATGAGAACAACAGGTTCTGCGGACTCTCTCGGCTAATTTGGATTTTCTGGGTACTTGTAGAAGAGTGCGAGAGCTGAGAGGGCTGGAGCACCGGGGCGTTTCTAGACGTTGCCTGAGGTTGTGTGGAATTGCAGGGTTTTTCTGACGAGTGTCCATCTTAAGACCATTAATGGGATAGCTGTTACAAGGAGGAAGGGAAGCGGTCACTAGATGGATTTTCGTTACGATACATTGCACTTTGACAGCTTGGGTGCCTTCGAGTCGGACCTTTGATTGCCGATTCCTCCAATTTCCTTGCGGGTTTTTTGTGGTGGCCTTGCGGCCTTTGCAAGATATGTAGTCACCAGGAGCCAGTTTTTCTTTATTTTTTCTTTTTCAAAGAATGTTCTTGCTTCATCTCTACCAGTGCAAGTTCCTTCATTTTCTTCAGAGTTCTGCGTTTTTCTTATCTCCGCTTTGTCTATTTAGACCTCAACAACATAGTAAGACCATGTCTCCAGTATTTATAAGCCTTGAAACGATGAAACGATTTTAAGGGACAATCGGTTTCCTGTCGACGTTCTATTTCGTGGAGAAGATTTATGGATCGGTGAAGGTCGACTAAATAGTCCGTTTGGGAGATGGTGTGATGTTAAAGATATAGTGTCGTGGTTGGAGGACGTTGCGCTAAGGAGTCATTTACGCACCGTGGTTATATCTTATTGATTGTGTTCTATTTATTCTTTTTGCCCCACAACGCTTTTCGTACACTCTTAGTGATGTATTCACAGTAAGCACCCTGTGTGTGAAGTATGTTGTTGATGAGGAGGATGGGTTAAGTAAAGGATGGACTACATATATCAGTAAAAATGTCGGGCGCGGTTCATTTAAGATGATAGTAGAAAGTCAGAGAAAAAGGATATGCAAAGGTCTAGGACCCTGGTGCCAGGCAGATACATTTATGACAGATTTTCGTTTTATGAGAGAAATGTTGAAGGTAAAGGATTTGCTTAGAATTTCAACTTTGGAAACTTATCAAGTTGCCATTTCATTGTAGTAATTGTGGTTACGAACGAGATAAGAACTCATCGATTTTGGCTACAGTGACAGAAAAATAATGAGAGGTTTACATGGCGGTCTTGTTGTCATTTTAATTGTACGATGAGATCCTCTAACTTTCTATGAGCGTCACTCATTTCATCCCCTCTTGCTAACCCGTCCCCCTTCACCATTTCCTGCAGCGAGCGTTAATATACCACCATTCTAGTGAATAAAATAAGAGCTTTATGGCATTTGAAAGTTGTTCGCATCAGATACATAGTAATTGTTCGTGAAACGTTTGAGCGGTGGTGTAGATTATAAGCAGAAACTTGTTTAGGACGTCAATGGCTTGATTATTAGCCCTAGCGAGTTAAGCAGTATATTTTCTTGATCCCTCTCTACTCCTATCTATTCGGTCTCGATTTTTTTCACATTCGTTTCCCTCTTAATCGAGGTTAGAAGTTAATGATGATGTGATATCGTTGTTGCTTTCTTCCCATTTCAAACAGTATAAAATTTCATTTAGACAATCGTGGGCAATGTTTTGCAGAGGATATAATGTGTTGTATAATCGCGTTCATTTCGCAACCTGTTTGAAACGGTTGACATAACGTTCATTGCCCACACGCGATCAAATTCATATTTGTTGCTTCATATGACTTGCAAATAATTACTATTGTGGGGTGTATTCACATTCGATGTGATGCTTTAGTTTTATCGGTCATGTCCAAAACTAAGCTTTTATTATTCGATATTGTATCGCATAGGGAAGTCGTTGCTTTGTTTTCTTTTGTGATCTACAAAATATAAAAATAACACTAAAATGCCACTTTATAAGGTGAAGATAAATGAGTATAATAGATGGTAGAAATTTACTTCATCTATAAATTTAAAACTTAACTTGTAAGTGAAAATTTTCCGTGAATACGTCTTCAAAAATGAAAATTTTCTATGAAAATGTCTTCCAACGTAAAATCTCCAAATGTTGATTTGCAGCGAAAGATATGGTTGCGTTTGTATGAATTGGTCGATAGAATGAAATCTATGGTGGATCATAGATATTAAAATGCGACAACAGTCCATAGTAGTCTGGGATGCATTTTTGAAGTCATTTGTTGTCACAAATAGGTTTTTCCCTCAATAATGGATAATAACGAAATAGCAGTCGCATTCATCACCATAAGTCTTACATTGAAATTCGTCAAACTATAAGATAAAACGATGTTGATTGTCGATTTTATGTATGGTATTCTTTTTGTAGCTGTTCTCTATGTTATTCAGAGATAATCGGGACACCTTTACTTCTTGACTCTGAACGTGATTCCTTCTTTTCTTATTGTCTTTAAGAAATCGTCGGATTCTTCATTTTATTTATATATTTTCATACGATCGCTGCAGTTGTGATAAAATCTACACGGTTTCTATGGAACAAGCCTTGAGCATCTCAACGGTGATTAGAGAAACTATTAGATTAAATGGTCGTAAAAAAATTCTTTTTCTGCCACTACTTGCCAACGATATTTATACGGCTACAGATTGTTGTGTTTAATGCAGTAGTGTACCATAGCATTTTCACACTTTACGTATTTGTGAGTATCTCATACTTTATAACAAAGCACGATGATATCTGGCTGTGTATCCAGTGGGATTCGCTTCCAATCCTTTTTACCTGCTGAAGATGAGAACTGCGGCGATGAAAGTGCGTTCCCTAGCGAGCCATCATCCATCGTGTTGCAGAGGAGGTCGTCCGCTTCCATGCCGGACTACTGACTCATTCATAAGGCCGGACTCGAGTACAAACTTTCATTTGTGTCTGAAAGGTCCTTCTTTTCCAGCCAAAGGGGAAATGTGAAGGAAAAGGATGTAAAAAGTGAGTAGCTGAAGGTGAACACGAGAGCAGAGAACGTAAGAAAATAGAAGAACGAGCGATATGTATTGCTTATGTTTGGATATGAGGTGTTAAAGCTTTCTCGTAACTTTCACAAAACAGAGACGTGAATGCGATGCGTTTGAAGACTACCGCATCAATAGTTCGAGGTGCAGATGAGTAAGAGAGATAGGGGAGCTATAAAGCTGGAGGATGTGAATGAACGAGAGGAAGGAGGAATGAAGGAAGAATAACACCAGCAAAAGATTTTGAATTTGAAGTGAAGTAAATACGTTTTTCGCCACCTTCTAGTGATGATGAGCGAACGAACAAATTTTTCTTTCGGAAGCCAAATCTTGGTTGGTTCTTACCGGCCTAAAGTTGTTCTTGGCTTTTTTCTACTATCCCGGTTATGCCAAAGTTTGACTTTTACCCATGGCTTTCGGAAGGAAAGCGGTCGATATTTTTGAAATTCGGTCGGTTCTAACCGATTTCCCGATGCTACTGGGTGAATTCGGTCGGTTGTTGATTGCCATATTCGGGGTAGAACAAGATTCCTAAAATAATGGACGTGGCAATCGGGCGAGGTCCCAAGGCATCTTCTACGTATTTAGTTTTTTAAATGATTCTATGCTTATCTATTAGATCTGCTATTTCATACTTTGTTGAATTCGACATTCGTTTTTTTTTACTGCATTTTGAAAGAAAAAAAAAGAATTTCATTTCCCACTTTGTTAAGATCATTAAGCTATCTTTGATGGAATTTTATGGAATTCGATCATTTTTCTGTTTCAATTCTCGTCGCCATCTTAGCGATCTTTAGTTTATATATGTTTAAATTTGAAGCACAGTAATTTTTCCTAAAAGTTTTGTGAGGACACATGTACAAGTACCACATTCTATATCTAGCCTCGATATGGCTGAAGAAATTTCTTTCATTTATTAGCCGTTACTATGGACATTAAAATTAATTACTTCAAGGAATGGAGCTTTTATTTTTTTTTTCTGCCTAAATAGTATTATGCTGTTAGTTTCACTCCCAAAGTAGTGAAACTCATCTTACCTATCGCTATTTTTTTCCCAGTTGCACTTCTTTTTCTCCGTTGAACGTTTTTTATCCACTGATGATGTGGATTGTTTTTAATTTTATATGATTATGAATATTTTGATGCAAATTGATGTGCTCATTGATAATTTCATCGTTACAAAATATCGAAGATTATCGCAATTTGATATGCGGCAATTGCATCATTGATGATAGTTTGGAGGCGGAGTTAACACTTCGTTTGATGCATCTTATTTTCATTCATTTTCTTCGAGTTATCTAAATGGTATTTTCTATGCGTAACACCTTGAATGGCACACAAAAGAATCTGGTTATCGTTGCTGCCAAACGACCCCTCTCGTTTGGTGTTTACTGGCGGCTGTCAACTTCCTTAATCATTTGGCATAACAGAAAGTTGTTTATGGTCGAATCAGTGTTCCATTTTTGCAGTCTTCTCCAAACGTCATTCAAAACATTGATTTCGGCATCAATCTGGCAATAAACGGTGAGCAGTTGTTACAGAAGCTGGGCTCACAATTAGGCCTGTATTTCAGAGTCGTTGTTTAAGGATAAGTGTGCCACTTGTTCCTTCTTATAGATATTGAGAGAAGGAAAGTGAATTCTGCGAATATTTTCTGCCATTTTATCGCTGATGGAGAACAAAACCAATCCCAATTTATAAACGCCAAGATGAGTTTCTTCAGTAATTCCACATCCCGTTTAATTCTACCTCCACGAAATCACACGAGATCGACAGTGATTCCACAACGATCGCTTTCTGAAATCGGAAAGTATGCAAGCAGTGAAGGTCACTTCACCATCATCGATGAAAAGTAAGCAAATCAACTCTCAATTGCAAATGTTTTCTAAGCATGGGCGCATTTTCTTTAAAAAAGAAGGAATCTTTGAGTTTATCTCCCTGGTACAATTAAGAGGCATATGTAACGATAGCCCTATATCTATAAGAGAACTGACCCCATTTCACGTGCATGATGAAGTCTAGTCGAAAAATAAATGACATCTGAACAACTAAACTTATATTTTGACTGAAAATTCGATTCTTTGCCTGTAATGAAATCGTTGTGCGCAAGAAGCGACTAATAGAAGCATCGTTGATGCGACCGCTCTTCATAGAATCGTAGAGACTTTTTTACTTATGAGTGATGATGTTTCATTTATCTAAATTCGTAGTAATACATTATATCGTCATAAACTGTCTTTCAACTCGAAGTGTGCATCATTCTTTCAATAAATCTCTTTCTATTCTATTCTTTTTCATTTCCTCAAATTGTTTTCTACAAAATTTTCAAATATCTTTTCAATTTTTCCTCATTAATCATATTCTTATCTATTTTCATTCTTTTTTCATCAATGTAATGCACTAAATCAGACAAAAGGATTGTAGGAGCGTTAACTTTTTCGCCTTCTTTATTGGCCCTTAAACTTATGAAAACAAACGCATTAAAATCTTCTCTTTAGTTTATCTCTTTCTGAATTTTCCGGTTCACTCAACTGGTTCACTCAATTTTTTCCGGTTCACCAATTTTCCGGTTTCAACTTGATGCTTCAATTTTTTCGTTGTCAAGAATTTGATGGATGGTATAATGCCTGAGAATCGACTGATGATCTTTTGAATATCATTTCATCGTATTGTTTTGATTATATGTTGTATATTCTCGATGAAAAATCGCTTCATCTAGAAATATATGACAATTTATAGTAGCATACAACCATGTAAACCATTATCTCATTCTATCGTTTTGTTTGTGCTTTATTGTTTTGATGATTAGATAAGCTTAGAGAATCATAATGAAAACAAACAATAACGTGTAATCTTCTCAGATAAATATGGAGTAAAAATTTTCAATGAGATGTTCCTCTCTATTGTTTTCTTCTTTTTTTTTATCTTTGTGAGATAATAACACAAATTTTGTTGAATATTTATCATAACGTCTCAACCTTCAAAATGTGATAAGATAGTGGAAAATGCAGCATTCATTAAGCATTCATTAACTAGCTCTTATTTTCCTTTAAGTGATACGACACAAACATATTTCTTCAGCAAGTTTGTCGAATACATAAGAGCAAATATTGATTGCAAACGTTTCTGAGAGAGTAGTTGTAATTTTTTAGGAAATTTGCATAAAACAAAATCTTGAAATTTGCATAAAAATAATCTCATGCATTTTATCGCTGAAAAATCATCAATTGATGAAATTTCGAGTAATTTTTCGAGCATGCTACAGTTAAGACACAAATTCTATCAATATTATTAAAAATTATGCATTTTTTAAACAGTTTGATTATTTTCATATCTCTTTATTTGAACACAGTTGGTGGCGAATTTCGGCGCCTAACGCAGTACTTCAGAAATTCGGTTCGTCAAAGCATCAATAGGCAAGGTGTCCACTGGCCATCTTGTTGTTGACGGTGTAACAGTTTAACGCTGGCTTATATCTTCTCAGCAGAACGTTAATAACTTTTATCTTTGCGAAAAATGAATTAGAACATGAGGAGTATTTAATAATTGAATATGAAATTAAATAAACTTAAACTGGGAAACGTCCACGTTTTTGCGGGTTCTAAATTTTCGGTAAATTTTAATAAGCGCGAGATTGTGCGTGCATGAGCATTTGCAACGAATTTTCAACACTTCAACTAAAATTCCCGGCTGCAGGTTCTTTTTTTTTCTACAAAGAGATAGTGATTTCAGTAGATCTAGTATATAAACGCTCTCAGGCATCAATTCTTAGCCAAGTCAAATAGTCCATAAATCAATTTTCGCTCATACGCTATATGTGAGGCGAAAATTTCTTCTTTTTTTTTTGAAATTTTTCATGAAAATCTATCAGAATTTCAGCAATACGTTTATGAAATTGCAATCCGTTTCGTTAGAAAAAAAAATATTATTAAAATAAAATGCAAAACAATTGTATTGTTCGTTGCATAATTATACTTTAGAAATGAAATCATATTGTAGAATAAATTGAAGCGCTTCAAAAAACGCTAAGACGATATGCGTTTTTACACTCATATAAATCACGAAAAGAAAATTGAAATCTTCTATAAAAGATTTCAATTTCTATGATTTCATCGATTATAAGATACGATCCTGTCACTTCACAAATACTTGAAGCATTTTATTAGCATTAGTAAAATTTTTATGTTTTCGATGTTCGAATTTATTGAAAATTTATGGAAGCGATAGTTTTGATTGTAAGCGACAGGAAATATTTTGAACAGATGGAAATTATGAAGATAATAATCATATGTTTTTTAAATATTTTTTTTCTTCTTCTTTTATTGACTAGCTGCACTTTCTTATCTCTGCATACTATGTATAATTTCTCATATATTACAGTGATTTTTCTGCGGCTAAGTTGTTGAATCGACTGATGTTGGAGATTATGCTTACTAGACTTTCTATATATGAGGTTCCAATAATTATTCCCGTGTTGAGTTTATCGACCGAAAAAAAAAACAGAAACAAATGCATCATCGTAATGATGTTCTTTGCAAATTTAATTTTGTAAAAAAAAATTTAAAAAAAAATTTAAAAAAAATTTAAAAAAATATAACAAATGAAAACGAGAAATGCATTCTTCTACAAAATCAGCCATTTCTAAAGTTGGCTAACCGAAAAGATCATTTTAGAGTTCACTTGAATGTTAACAAAATAAACTTGGTTTGCAAATATTATAATGTCTCTTAATGTCAGCTATAGAACACATTGTATCATAGTGCAATTGGAAATCGGAGCTCCATCTATAGTGCTGAGTAAATGTATGAGATTTGGCGGCTATAGTTTCTGTAGTCAGTGAGCTGAAATTCTCCTAGTTTTAGGCAAAAAACAATGTGCATGAAGCAGATCCTCTCTTGATATCGCGCACATACGAGGATTACTGTAAGTCCAGGAATTTTGAGGAAGTGAGCCACAATTAAAAGGTGGAAAAACATTGCAAAAATTTAAATTATTCGCAAACTTTGGGGAAAAATCACCCTCGTTTGTGAGAATTTCGGCAGCTGTACAGGCAAACTAAAATCTTCGCCTCACTTTAGCGCCTCACTCAAATAAGACCACTTTTTCCGACTATATTACTCACTTTTTACTTCTAATGGATTAAAATGATATCCCCAGCATCTTGCAGTTAGAAAGATGCAAATTTGCTCAAAATTTAGGAGGGGATAGGGGAAGGGAGATAAAAATGCCCATAGATGAAACAAATACCTATGCATGAAATTAATCTCCCCATAATGCGCACATATGAATTGCATTTTCTCCTTGACAAATTGTGCCTCCATCATAAAATACAAGTGTATAAATAAATGAAAAATTTGCACAATGAGCATAAATTTTTCTTTGCTCAGTAATAAAAACTATATTTTTCTCGAAGATTTTGATTAATTTTATGTATGTTGCAATCGATGTGCGAATCGTTTTTTCTTTGCAAGTTGAAAGCTTCATTGATCGATCGCCAAATAAACTTTTCGATCTCATTCCGCTGATCGTCGTCTAATTGTTCCAACTAGAAGCATATAGTAATTAAAATGCACTTATTTTCATTGCTTCAAGCGATGAAATTGAATTTTATTTTTGCATAATCAATTATTCTTATAACTCGCTTTATTCATGCCTTTTGTTCTCTTGATTTAAAATTACTAGAAAATATAATTAAAAATTCACTTTGAAATTTCAGTAGTAGCAAACTTTTTCAATGGGTTTTCATCATATATTATTCAGTTCTATTCCTCTCACAAACATGATAGAGCTTTGCAATTTCTGTGGGAAAATATAATTTAAATATAATTTACACTTCATTTCGAATAGTATAAGAATGACGAACGATTATGCTCATCTATGTCGAATATTCAAATTCTTATTGAGAAATGCAGGTAATGCTGTAAACGTAGATAAACGTAGGTAACACAGATGAATTCAATTTCATACAATTTTTATTTTACATTGGATTTTCTTCAGTATTCTCCTTTAATCTATCCGTACTAGAATGAATGAATCAATCATTTTCACAATAAAAGAATACAACTGCTCATTCGATTAGTCAATGGGGTTTTTTTTATCCTTTTTGGAGGATGTTAAAGAAATCCTCGTTATGATGAAGCATTCACTATTACTACGAGTTATTCCTAATACAATTAAAAATAAAATTTTACACTATAGAAAATTTCTTGTTATATATTGCTCTCTCTTTTTTTCTTTTTTTTTTTTCTGCATTTGCACGTTCTTCATGTTTATATTTGCTTTCATGTGTTTATATATTTTGTTCGTTGAATGATTTCATGGTTGAAATATCATTTGAGCCCATAAAATTACTATCGAACGTTGAAGTTAAATATTTTCTATTGAGTATTTCATTTACTATCGTATTCAAGTCATTTGTTTCTTCTTTACGGCATAATTATATCTTTGTTTATTGAATAAAATATTTTCGCTAAGTTCTTCTCAAAGTTCTTGATATCTTCCTATAAAATAACAATTTTGACGCTTAATCGATGGATTTCTTCGAATATTTGTCAGTAGAATGCTTTGAATTGATTTATTACTTTTGATGAAAAGACGATGAATTGTGCAAAAAATATTTCGATTAGTCAACGGGATTGTTTATCCTTTAGGAGGATATTAAAGCAAAACTTAAGGATTATTTATTACACACTTCCGAGGCATTTGTTTGCTCGCATCTCGTCTCTCTTTAATATACGTTAAAACTTCGTAAAATTTTCTATTGTCGATCAGTGTGTACGGCGAAGAGGAGTAATTCTGATAAGAAAGCAATGCCGAGAGCACATCGAAACATTACATACACACTTCGATTAGAGAAGGAAACAGTGGCATTCACTTCACAACATCATTACATTACATTTCATTTCATTTCAACAACTACCAACACTTTTATTCCTAAATTTTTCTTTTATTTTGGATTTTTCATTTATTTATTTTATTCGTATTTGTTCATCATCGTTTTCTTTATGAATTTATAGTTATCTAAGAGTAAATTTGAAGATGCATGTAGAATTTTTGAAATTTGGCGAATGGGAAGGAGAACAGTCGTATTGGTTGTTATTATAGAGGGGGAGGGGAGGAGGAGAGGAGATTCGCGTCATTTGATTTGGTTTTGATTTTTCGAAGAATGGAAAAATTTGATTTTCGTTACTAAAGTTTTATTTCAGGTCCTTATTTTGCTTTATTCCCTGAGCTACCAATTAGGCTTTGTTGGATTTCATCGATTATCTTTGAGAACACACTATAGGATCAACCTGTAACTCTCCAATGATACGTAAAGATAAGGACGGAAGGTAGGCAGAGAGCTGCTTAAGTGGTCCTTTGCCTCATCTATCGATCTATTGGACTGAAGTGGGATGTAGCTTCCAGGAAAGTTCGATCGTGTTGACCCCATCTATGAATCGAATGGAACCAAAATAGAAGTGTGCTTTTTCCGCAATAAAAAGGACATCTCCCACTCTGTACATTCTTCAGAATTGACGAGCGTTACGACTCGTCCAATTCACAAGAGCGATCGAGAAAGCTGTCATTCCCTGGCATACTTAGGGAATACACCCAGAAGCAAAGGTAGTGAGTATTCATCAAAGATGATAGGTGCTAACAAAGGTAGTGGAATGTTAAATAGAATTTTATGGTGACAAATTGGGTGTATAACAAACTGACCATCGAATAAGATGACCAACAATTAAAATCAAAAATGAGCGTTCAAAGAAATTCGCTTCCATTGTTTGGCTTGCAGAGATATGCGTTATGCACCAGCCAAAATTGGTTGGCTAAACAATTAGGTTATGGACTACCCATTGAAATATACTACCGATTGAAATATATATAAAATTTTGGTTATGCATGCAAATTCATGAACATATATGCAGATATCTTGTTGTGCATTTAAATTTGTGGATATAGATTTTATGGACAGATATGGAGCCATTTGCAGCTATTAAAACATGCAACTGATTGTAGCGCTAATGCACAAATTGACATACGTATACATATAATGGCAATAATTAGTATAGTTCTTGCTTTTGGTTTTTCTCAAAACTAGAAAATTTTCCACTAAATCTGACTAGTTTCGGTCGTCAGCATCGATTTACCTGAAATTCGCCCCTATCTCTCGTAATCGGAAATCCCGCCTAAGGAACTATTCAAAGTTTCAAAATCACCCCTTTCGAAGGCTTTGGATCACTTGAAGTGAATAGGTTTGACTTCTGATCTGACCTCACAACTGTTGGAGTAGCTGAGGCCGACTAAACGGTCCCTAAAGTGTTCAGAAGCGCAACCTCACAAAGCAATCGTAATTGTTAAATTGTTTTTAAATATTTAGAGATATTCCATTTTGCCTCGCTTCTTAGAGGGATGCGATTGGGCTATCTTTGCACTGAACGTTCGATTTTTCAAAAACAAAAAAAACTTCCTCCTCAACACTATCCATCTTCGCATCTATTAAAGTGTCAGCTGTAGAGGTAAACAAAACCTCAACCAAGTTTACACTTTGTAGGATTTTAATCAACGCTAAGTTCACTCTTTCTCAACTGTTTCCGAATTGTGCTTCTTCTAAAGTATAAAGTTATGTTGAATTATATTACCGATATTGCTTAAAGCCTTATTACACAATGATAGACCATTAAAAGTATTTATTGCATTGTTATTACTCGAGTTTTATGCTGATGTATAATTATTTATATTCCTTTGCAAAAAAAAAAAAAAACTAAAATATTTTCACTTTCTTACTTCTTATTGTACGTTATTTATTATTTGAAAGTTTTCGACAACTTTTATTGCGAATATTTTCTGACAGTTTTTTTTTTCTATTCATTTCTGTGTAATTTTTATTATGGGCAGTTTTTTTGCGTTTTTTAAATGTCAATTCTGTTATATTGTTTTAAAATTATTGCGCTGCGTATAATTCGTGTCTCTATTCGTTACCAAAGTATAGGGCTAATCTTTCGTCATTTATCATCCCATTCCTTACAATATTTCTATTATAATATATAGCGCTGAATTTGTTTAGATTTATCTTGTGACATATATTTGAAGCTTTCTCGTAATTAAGCCGTTGAATTCAATTCATGAACTGCTATAGACCACTTCTCAAATTGAATCAGCTCAATAAAAATTTCGCTTATTATGCTCAGACTTCAGCTTACAGCACTTAATCTTACTTAACTTTGAATAATTAATATCTCTTAGAAACAGATCGTTCTATGCCTTTAAAAATATTGTCATTTAATCGTTAAATTTTTTGTTAACGCATCTTTTTGATGAATTATGACTATGCAATCGCTTGAGCTTCTTTTTTTTTTTTTCAGAAGTCGCAATCATACAACAAATCCTCGCTGAACTAAACGGTTTTATAAGTACCTCAACGATCGAAGCATCTTATATCTTTCCATTCGTCTTGCCAGTACTTCCAACTGTGCAACCACTAGAACTGAATTTCGAAAATTTTATTGATGTAATTGCTAAACCCTCTGATGACCTGGACCGTTTTTTAGATTGATCTATAATTTTTGGAGTGAGTAATAGATATTTAGAGGCGCTCTCATATTTGCGCATATCTTATAGGATTTGAATTTTCATTATACATCGATCGCGTTTTGCGAAATAAAGTTTTTTCGCACCATGAGGGCAGTTTGTACGGTTAATGATTTACGCATATTGTCACAACTTATCTGACATGTTCCTTCACTTGTTCCTCCTTCAAAATACTGGGATTTTGAAGCAGGAATGAATCTATATTTGAGACTCCGCATATGTTGATTTCTTTAGAGTTGATCTGACGTTCTTTTTTTCTCAGATATATATGTTGGATGTTTTTGAGTTGTGAGCCAGCTGAAGTCCCGCTCAGACTGAGAATGATAATGGTGTTTTTTAATGACCAATGAAAACTCGTCCGCAGACGAGGACGAACCCGTGATCTCTCGCTTGCCGGGCGAGTGCTCTACCACTGAGCTACCGCGTGCGTTTAAGGATACCCATTGTCTTTTCTCTCAGTTACGAACTTAACCAAGTAGAAAAAATGTCAGAGAGTTCGAATGATTTGTGCTCTTGCTGTTTTGCTTAACAGGCCAATAATTTTTGCAAATTGCCTGCAAATGATAATATATATACAATTATTCAACCTTATTTGAGTTAATATTTTCAAGATAAAAGATGATTTGTCTCACTCCGTGAAACAATTTCAGCGGCATATCGAATCCTTTAAGATATTTTCTTCGATACTTTTGTGGTCAAAATTTGGGGAATCAGGGTCCCTCTTTCTTGCCCGCGATGCTTCACAAGCAACAAAGGGACTTGAAGTTTTTGGCCTTCCCCTTATCCTTAATCTGTAGCGGTGGTACAGCTCAATTTTCAATTTTTATCATCGAGAAAGTTATCTCTGGCAGATTGGCAAAAAAAGCGAGTCTCGAATATTCGCTGAAAGCAATAGGCTTCAAATTTTGGTCCTGCTGACGAGCAGCAAGATTTCCTAGATGTATTTATGTGTGATGCAAACGTAAAATGGTTGCGAGCGGCCTGCCGTGGAACATTCAAATATCTCTTCAATTTAATATGCGTTTATATTATTCCTTACAATCTTCCACATGACGGTTGTGACGTTTTGAGTTTTTTGATGCGTGCAATTGGAGGCTCAGAATTAAGGCGAGAGGACGATTACCATGGATGATTCTCACGATCACGCAGAAGATTTCTAGTTGGTGAAAAGCGATGTTTTCAACTTTTCACAATGTGTCATTGTTTCAGGCGCAAAGAGCAGCCAAGTTTCGACAGTGACTCAGAAAATTCGGAAGGCGATATTGACAATCAGAGCATAACACAAAGTTCGTCTGGTTATTTTCCGTTAATGCCTTATTGCTCATATCGGTTAGCAGTTGCAGCCATTTTTGGCTTTATCTAATTCCACTCCTTTTTTTCTGCAATCATTCCTTTCGAACAGATACACTCATATCCTCTCTGTTGGTGTGTTCTTTGAATCTGATTTACTGCTTTTCCCGGGTTCAATTTTTTCCATAGTGAAGATTTGTTTATTTTGGAATTGACATAATTAATACGAATGCAGTATGGGAAACACTGCTGTTAAACTGTTCAGCGTTGCGCCGAGGTTAGAAAAAAATTATTTATTTGCTTGACTGTTGCAACACCTGACATTGGAGGATCCTTTATATCGATGTATCGAAGTGCATTTTTTTCTATTAGATTTATTCTTTTTTTTCAACTGCTTCGGCCTAACTTTGTTTTTACATTCTGAAATACGCACTGCAGAATAATTGCATCAATTCTTGCGCTATTTCATCCCATGATCTTAAAAATAGATATGTGCACGCAATTGTTTCAAGATATTTCGACGCTTACGTTGTGACCGAAATGTTTGAGCAATGGAGTAACGATTAGTGCGGTGCAAGGTAAGATTTTCTTGGAAGGAAGGGCGACTGTGTTGTGAAACGATCATCGAAGAATTTTCTTCCAACAGGGATCCTTTGAGGGTATAGAGCGCCGCAGACCATTGGAACGGAGTTTTCGGCAGAGAAGACCCTTACTGAGAGCAATTTATCGGGGCGAGGACCTCGATAGTTTCTCTGTCTAAGGTCGGGAATTCTGCGCCACGCTAATGCGCATCACTCGCACCATCAGGCATTTCGCTCCCAAGATATTTGTGTCATTAATACGTATAAAATGGCGTGCTTTCGTCGCGAACGTTTAAGCCAGGAGAAATTGTGGCGTGAGGCATTTACGGACAGGGGATTCCCACGCCCTTGAAACTTGCAGTGTGTATGATTTGACTCTAAGGCATTTAAGCCATTAGACACTTGTGCCATGACAGAAATTTTTGCGGCGTAAGTGCTCATTTATTGCTTTGCAGATTTGCGTTGTTTTGGGTTTTATTTGAAGGTTTGCTTTAATACGACGCAATATGGACAACACTAAAAGTATAACGGTGGAAAATTTCGCTGACGTTATTAAAAATGCTTTCAAGCGATAGCTTTGGGAGTGATAATTTGGTTGTATAGAAAAATGTGAATAACAGAAAGTAAGTGATTATAGATTTAATGATTTACGAATGTGTAATAAAGTATAGGAGCCAACAAAAGAATTAAATAACAGCTGTGACTATTGGTAAATAACATCTGCGATGGATCAATTGCATAAAAAATGTAGAGGCAAGATTGAGTTTTTTTTTTGCCGCATTTTCGGCTCTAAATTAATGATACGTTCGATAGCGAAACGTGATAATGATAAGTGCTCGATCAGTGTTGATCGCCGCCGTTGTGGATCAGCTGTGTTTCGTTAGAGCTTCCTTTCGAATTGTTTAAATATTTCTTCGTGTGTATTCCTTTTTGTTCTTTTCTCTTTTTCTTCATCGTTTTATTTTCGGCCATTTTCCAAGTGGAAACCTCTGATGCGCTTTTTTTCGAGATTCTTATATGGTTAAATAGTTATATAATCTCTAATGGAGTTTGTAAGATAAAATTTTTCGCCCTCTCAACTAATAATTCGAATAACTCTCAAAAGCTTTATTTTCTAAACTTTTTTTTTTGCTCTAATTATTTGCGATAGGAATATTTTAGAGAATCGGCACGATAAATGCTGCAATCAATCAACGATTGTCATTTTTTTCTATCTCCTCTTAAAGAGGAAACAAATGAACCGAAATTAGCAAGTATCACTTCCTAGAGAACGAAATATCTAAATAATGCATTCACGACAATTAAGCATAACAAATTCCACACTTCAAAAAATTATTTCTTAGTGAATGATCACCTAAACGAATTATGAAGAAATGCAAGAACAATTGAGAACTCTTGTTGCCTGAAACATAAAGCGCTAATATGACAGAATTTCATTAGCTCTATTCTTTCTAACATGATGCCGAAAAATAAAATGACGCCGAAATCGTTGAAACAATATTCAGAAATGGATTTGCATTGTGATCGCGAGGAAATTTTTCTTCTCAGTTAATCCCTTTCTATTCCGCCAATTTCTTCTCTTCTTTTCTTATAAATAAATTTCTCCTCTTCACAGCCTCCTTTCGAAATTTATAAAATTTTCGAAGAACAAGGAAATTCCCCACCAGTAACGCTTCTTCCAAGAGAACTAGAAGAAAGGTCATATATGATGGGTAAAAACATCATAATTGTTTCCATAGGAGTAGTGCATTGAAGGATAATAGGCTGTGTATATTAAGGAATTGCGTGTCTCAAAATGTAACCAGGAAGTCAATAAATAGGCCCACTGCTCTCCATGAATCTTCATCTCTGAGAAGAAAGTTTATCGTTCTTCAAGAGGAATAACGTCCTAAAATTGGCAACAAATATGTCGGCTATTACATTTTATTTCAGAAACGAATTCATAAAAACTTTGTAAAATAGTTTCTTTTTTTCCTGCGCTCGAAACGAGGAACAAAATTTTTTTTTTTCATATCTAGCTAGATTATACAGGATGAAAGATTGTAAGACAATTAAATTTAGCTGGAATGCTTTATACTGTTGAAATCTTTATGTGATGCTGTCTTATTCGATTATCTTTTGCCCTTATTTAAGCTGTCCGTCATTCCTATAGCTTCATTTTGAATATCATTCCGGAAGCATTCTGGGCAAGTTCATGAATTTGGGTTGTGGGGAAATACATATATGTGCGAATGACGGAAGAGTTGAAGAATGCGTTAATGGCATTATTTTTCATTAACAGTTGCCTCGTTCAACAGCACGTTACTACATTTCTTCGGCATAACGATGCGAGTGTGGTTTCTTCGGACTGGCGTTTGAAATAATCTTATACAAATTAATGTTGAAGCAAGGAAATTTATTCTTACATATAAATATAAACATAAATATACATGTAAGTGTAAATATAAATAATAAAATATAAATACAAATATAAAAGATATAAACATAAATGTAAATGTAAATATAACTAAATAAATAAGTAAACAAAATTGTCTACTTATTTATTCATCGACGGGATATATTGCTTTTTGAAAGTTTTACAAGGTGGAACCAAACCCACATTTTCCTCGCATCACTTAATGGCCTACCTGAAGACGATAGGCGAGTCTTAGAATTTTTTTTTTCAGAAGCACAGGAAAGAACTGCATTTTTCTAACATACCAAAACGAAATAACCATCAGTACAAACAACATGCTTTTACTACAATAAAACAGTTGAATCTAAAAAACCAAGGCATCTTCGAAAGGCCCTAGCGGTATATTAGTGATAACGCCACGATAGCGCTTGAATTTTGCGAATAATATTGGGCTTCGTTTCCGACGCGTTATAGCGGTTTGCGTGATCAGTCTCAAACAAATCACCTCCAATTGAGCATCCCCTTTATCCTTAGTGACGATATCCATTTATGAATAAAGCCGCTTCGAATTTCTGGTGTTGGACTTTTTAAGCTGCCATTCACCCAGTCTCTCAATCATTGACAATTCTGCTTCTTGATTATAACAATTTGGCAACTTTTTTTTTTTACTTTTCACTTATTCTATTCTTTATTTGAACAATTCGAAATCATTTATTTTCTCATAAAATTTACAAAGTTTCTTTATTCGCCGGCATTTGCCAAATTCAGAGAAACTAACAGATAAATGCATGATTGCCAGAGGCAATTTATTTTCAGATTCTTGAACTATCAATTAATGCACAACAGAAATTCGTAAATGTAATTAGATGATTTGCTTATCCCATTTATTCAAATTTTTGCTTTGTTATTTAGTGGAAAAAAGATTAAAATAGATGAAATAAAGCATTATTCGACCAACAATAAATTGCCAATAATTAATTGCTTTCAGAGATGAAAAAGGCTCAATAAAATATGAATTCTGGCAAAAGCAAGTATTAGAACCTGGTGATCTAATAATTGACTGTCCATTGGTTTATTCCAAAAAGAAAGAAAAACATTAATTGGAGATCAAGCATAGGCTAGACGTAATTTGATTCTGAAGTATATCGATGGATCAACAAGCTTAAGGAACTTATGGAGAGGAATTTGACGATTGGGGTTCTAACCACTTGAGGACAAAAACTTCCAGAGAGCAGTAGCTCCACAGGAAATGAATTATTCCGATGACTATGGTACGTAGACCTAGGCGATTGATTAAAATGATTTGAGTGGATGGCTGGATTTGACGCCGAAAAGTTTTCGAAGCGATGAGAACGTGAAAAAAGAAACGACTAAGCTCAACGCTTCTAATCTTATCAATTCAAATCACCTAAGATAACAAATGCCTCAAATAAATACCCAAATTTTCAGTTTCTTTTATACGACAAATATTTGAGTGGATCCAACAATTGAAATAGAAAATCTTAAGCCGCACAGCTTGTTCAAATACTTTTTCATTCACTATATAGTTTCTCAAATCTGCATTTACAAAACTTATTATGGTGATATTTTATATCAATGTGAACTTCTGCGTTTATCCTTCTGTGTGATAATTTCACCTCAACGATCACTGAAAATATTCCTATGAAATCTGAAGTTTTAACTTATTTATTTATTTGAGGTCATCAGCAAAGAGCTTAGCACTGTTTAGAATATTTCGGAGCATCATTAATATATGTGGGGAAATAATGTTCACTAAAGTTTGAGCTGCATTTTAGAGATCAAAGTGATGCATCATATTTTATTCGTTTATATGCGTTTAAAATATTGCTCGAATTTTTTGCATCTGGCCAATTCCATATTCTATGCAGCAATATATGTGTTAGAAACGAATATTTCATTAACGTTTTGTGCAAGCGCTTAGATCACCTTAAATATGAATAAATTATTGGACGCATTTTATTATTTGCAAATATTTTATTGGAATTTGCTTGAATTGTTGAATGGAATTACACAAGCATACGCCCAACTAACCTCACTGCTAAATTCCCCCATTTATTTTTGTTGTATATGCTTCTTGTATGTTTTTGCAGTTCTTCTTTCGATGGCGTATCGTTGTGGCCCATTTCTAGGCTATTTACCATCTAGTAGTTCGTGCTTGAAAACCATTTATATTACGATGATAGGAGTTTTATGGTTATATTCTATTTTACACTCATTGTTGAATCATTATAGTTTTTTGTTCATTTGATCGTCTTTGCAATTTTTTGGCATTCAAGTGTGCTTTATAATCTATAATTCAGTTACATTCAACGATAAATTAAATTTGAGCTAAGATGAATTTTTTAGCTAACATTAATTTTTATTTGCAACCGATTAACCAAGTGATTAGGCCAGTAGGGTAAGAGCGAGAGTGCTTTTATGGTAGTAAAAGTTCCATTATGCAACCTTTTTGGTACATTTTTCATCTCATCCTTTGTTTGGCGGAACTTGAATTTGAACTTGAACTTGAACTGTTTTTGGTTTACACCTCACAAACAGGCGCAATATAAATTATTGAAACATTGCAGATCGAGTAAGCATTAAATGTTTTGCGCCAAGCTTGACGCTGCCTGAAACGACATCACAAGCACCCATCACCGCGTCTCACATGACTGCTTCCGGATCACGATTCAAGGTTTCATGCCTTCCCTATTGTTTTGCTGAGTAACCTTTACCGCTAATAACTCTTTCGGTACAATGATGTTAAATTTTGAATAATGATGAAGTAAGCGATATTAGTTTTTTTAATTCGAAAGGGTTTGAGTACATAATGGGTCCTTCTATTCCTTTTAGGGCAGTATTTGCCTCTGTCCTGTGGTAAAATTTCATTAAAACGACCAGTAAACATACGCGACTCCAATTTTTTTTTCCATCCATAGCTAAATGCTCCTTATTTATCAATAATGCTACAGCTAGCACCAAGTTCTAGTTTCAACATGGTGTGGTGATACTGTCAAATCGAGGATAATATTGTGCCATTCTTAAACAGCTGGAACCAAGTAATGTTGTTCAAAGAACAAATTCTTAGAAAAACGAAGCCTTTTAAAAATTGGCGTAATCCAAACGAAGGAAACTTGGTTTGAAAGCAAACGCACGTAAAACGAAATCAATGAACAACCTCAAAATCGCTGGCGCTTCGAATGTTCGAGGACAGGTGTTCGAAGCAGTCAACGAGTTTGGCTAGCGTACTATCTCGGCTACCTTAACACAGTGGAAAAGGACATAAATCAAGATGTCAGAAAAAGAAGAGGAGGGAAATAACGATCACATGACAGAACTAACTTTCTATGAATGCTTTGAGGCAAATTTTGGATCGTTTAAAAGGGGAGCGCATTTGCTTATAGGCATTGATCTGATTCTGATGCTTAATGGAACGGTACCGGGTGCATCGAGGCTGGTTGGTGGTTAGGTTTTGCCCTCCCCTATTTAGCCCCTAAGATCCTTTAACTGCTTCTTTCTGAGGCTCGACCAGGTATTTATAAGTTGGCACAACTGAAGGGGTTAAATTTTTATTACATCTCAGTAAAACGACATAAAACCGAGAGAGAGGGATCAAACAGAGGAGGAACCAGCTGCAAGAGAGCTTTGGCACTCCGCAGTACCACTCGGCAGTTTGGTCTGCACAGTTGCAAAAGAAATTAGCTCCGAACAATATGAATCGACCATGCAAGAAGCACGATTGACGATTGCAGAACGGTCAAATCGCCTGACAAGGAAGGCGAGCGATTTGATAACCGCCGCTGAAAAGTCTCACATCATTACAACTACGCCGACTACGTTTTCTAGTTGTTTTTGATGAAGAGGTGGCAAGAAATCGGCCCAAACACATAACATCAACCATGTGAGCAGAAATCTTCCTCATTCGTTTATATCGAGAAAGATGTTGGTGAAACCATATTCGATTATGATTTCTATATATAAAAACTATGGGATGCAATGAATTCTGACGACCAAATTTACAATTGCATCTGTGGCAATTGGTTATAACTGAATCTGTAGAATTCGTAAACAATTCCTTCTAGATCGTTCCAATCGAGACACGTTATAATCGTGGACGTTGGGCATGTTGGGACTACTATGACTCGGAAACAGGGAAGAACCCTAGAGGACAGCAGATCGGCTTGCAATCACTAAATATTCCCTTCGATAATAGTATGTGTGTTTTCTCGTATATTTGTGTAAACGATCATTGTAAATTGCTTTTCGAATGCCAATGCGGTAAAGCATCTAATCTTCAAAATTTTTGAAAGATTTTCTCAAAATATTCTTGCAAAAATATGTTATGATATCCTATATATATGTGCTTATGTCCGTTTCGTAATGCAATATTCTCACGGTACAAATCAGCATAGCTGGCGCTGTGAAATACAACTGCTATGCCTCGGCTTTATTTATAAGTTCTAACAGAATTTTTTTTTTTTTGGAATTTTAAATGCTCAAAGCTCAATGAAATTAAGAAAAACTTTATTGTTAGTCATGTCAGCTGCGAAAAAAATCAAACACCTAAGGGGCTTAATTTCCAATGAATGTTCGCCATAAACAATGAAGCATTCAAGAAAAGCAGAAACGATAATATTTTTTGCGCTTTCGCCCATGAGAACGGTCATCTCCAACTAATTGCCAGAAAATAATGGGAGATTTACAGCAACTTATTTCAACTTATTCAAATGTGCGAAATCTTCCATGTACGAATTTTTCACGAATTTTCACGATCCCACTAATTCGAAAATATTTGCTAATTTTTGGATTTTTTTTTGACAAATGCAATTTCCTTCGATTCTCATTGAAGAACAGAACCTCATAGTGCATGAAGTCCACTCTTTGATCACAAAGATTTTCGCAACTCCCTTTAGTCTTCAAACAGATATGCAAATGCACTTAATGCATGAAACATATAGTCATCGCATCGCCATGTATGCTCTCTAGAAGGAAGTTTGTGCTCTATTGTTAGATCTTTATAAATTTTGCTCATTTCTTCAAATTATGCAATATGGACGTTTGTATGCGATGTTGTATGAAAATTTGTCTGTGCAGCACTTTAAGTTCGCATCCCACAAAATCATATTCGAGAAACATTTGATTACCTCGGACTATTATTACCTACTTAGGTGAAGTTGCTTCAGAATTTGCATGTTTGATTTTTTTTTGCTTCAATGGTCCATTACGAACAAACAAGATGCCGTGCAAAGGATGTGACACGATTTGCCTCTTGTGTTCCCCTCTAAGGGATAGATGTCAGAAATCAGTGACTTTTCCTCCTGAATTTTCTTCTGGATTCTATTCCTGACCCCTCCCGCTAGGAGGCTTTCCTCTAGCCTTATATTTTTATTTATTTATTAGCCGACCACAGCATAGCTAACCAAAGTTCAGACGAAATGAGCTCAATGTGTGCAAGAAATGATGCTATGCGTAGAGCATGACTCGCAGCAGCAGCCTAAAAAGAAGGCTCCTGTTTCAAGAAAATGTGGGTACACATTGTCTCGTCTCTGATCGCAACTCTTAAGGATAGCCTATCACCTTTCACAGGGAAATCGTCGAGTGCAACATCGGGGCGAGCATCACGTTCGCACGACGAGCCAGTCACCTTTGCCTTCGACCTTTCTGATGAATCCGACGTTGAGAATACACCTCCAGTACACAAGGTTCACTTCTTACTCGAATGAGTTGATTTTATGTGATTCTGAGATTCTCTTTCATTGTAAGCGGCTCGTTTGCTTTGTTGTTGCTGTTTCTATAAGTTATGCGATTTTGTTCTAGGTGGTGATGTAGCAGTGAAACTCTGAATGATGCATACGAAATTAAAGTTTACGTCAGTATAAGATTAGTCAAATTTCTAAAAGATTGGACACATTTAATTTTCTGATACAAGGTTGTTTATTTCATTCCATTGTTTGAAGAATAGTATTGCGAGAAAAAAACTGGTATCTCAGACGCAAAAAAACAGAAATTTTCTTCGGGAATGGGATCAGTGTTCCAGAAATGATTAAGGTAAATAGCTTTTTACTTGATAGCCAATAGTAAATGAGTAATGTTGTAAAGAAAGGAGCCTATTCGAAATGTAGGTCGATTGTTAGCTTTTCACCATTACCATTTTGTTCAACAAAACGATTAAAAACTTGGTTAGATGGAACAATCCTGGTAAATGGTTGATTCTTTGCAATAGTCATGCACTGATTGCCACATTGCCATTTATTGATGACTGAGATAGCCAATTATGATCTGCACGGTCGAAAATTAGTGACAGCGTTATTGCGATACTCACATTTTCGTTTTTAAAGCGCATGTTATCCGGTGTTCATATGGCCATGAAACATGATTCTCTAAGAATATGCTATTTGAGTTTAATTTCAGTATTCTGGAGCTGTGCCGAATACGATTGTTGATTGCACTTGCCAGTCGAATGCATCACAAATGATTCCATTATTGGAGACATCTGTCAGCGGTCAGCATGAATGCGTTAAGCGATTAGTCGCTTCACCTGATTTCTGTACGTTTTTAAACGATTCACTTCCTATGGTGTCTTTTTTTAAGCAGTAAACTTCTAAAATGGTGTCACAGTCATTCGACGAATGAAATTGTCGGTCATGTCACAATTACTTCGCCAGCATAATCCGATTACTTCGCCAGCAAAATTATTGGAAGCTGCTTTTCGGCTGCATTTGAACTAAGTTAGTGTGTATAACTTTTATTTGATCTATCGATTTTCATGTCGGGAAGAAGCCAGGGAAGTAAATTCGCACCGGCGACTCGGAATTCCTAAAAAAAAAAGAGGTCGGTTTTTCCAAGTCCGACTCCTTCTATAGCAGGGAGTTCGAATTCTAGACTCAGCTTCGAGTTTAGATAATTGGCCAATTCCGCAGTCAACTTCCACTGTCATTGACCATTGCAGCGAAGAACGTTAATCAGTTGAAAAAAGACGCCACATTATTTTCTAGCATGAATCCTCTTGGCCGTTTTCCAAGAAAACACCGACCAGTTTTTACACACTATTTACCATTCAAAAGACCTTGAAATGCTGAGGTGAATTTCGATATGTGTATTGCTTTCGTTTCTTCTGATATGGTGCAACGTTTATAATACGCTATTCTTTATGAGTAGCAGATTAAGCGTTCTTACGATCTCCTTCAAAATCACATATAGAAAAATCGATTCATTCTCCAGATTGCACACCTTTAAGTAGTCCTAAAATTGAGTTTTGAAATATTGTAAATACTATTATGTAAATGTTTTTTTTTTTTTTGGAGAAGCAATTAGCCGAATTTGTAGAGTGCAATTTTTTGTTAGAAAATGGTGCAATGCAGAAATTATGCGCAATCATTTCATACCTTAGAAAGCAGCTGGAATTTGCAAAGAGATAGGTATTTGCGCAAAAAATTCGCCCACATTTTTGGAAGATTGCTTAATTATTTATTTAATTAATCATGGTTTTGTTTACTCGTATGGTATGATTGAATAAAATTATGCATATTATAGTTTCGACGAGTGGCGGCCGAATTACACCATCCGAGATGATACAGAATTATGGGCTTGAACGTTCGTTGAGCGCAACTCATACGGATAAAGCAATTTTCGATTTACTACCTGGTTCGACGGTACTTTCTGGAACTCCACAGGTTTCAAGGACACAACCTCAAAGGTTTCATTTTGGAATCATCTCTCTTGCATTTATCATCATCTTCACATAAGCTATTAATGAAAGCCAACAACATTGCAGATTATCTAATCAGTCTCACATTCAACTTAAACCTTCGGCCTCATTCTAAGGGAACAGAGATGACATCCACAATGCTCGATTTGGCTGCGTAAAGTAACTATATAATCGTTCGTGCACAGCGCATTTCCCCTCCTTGAATGATTAACGGAAAGCATACTAACTAGGATTTTTTGAAACGATGCGAAAATCACTGCTATCGATTATTAACCTTCAACAAAATTTCTATCCGCCCAAATGCAGAAACAAAAAGAAATTTTTAACATTATAAACAAGAAGCATGCGAAAAAGCACGCCAGGAGATTAGCACAATTTACAATTTTTCGCAATTCATCTCCTTCATTTCAAGCAATTATATCGATATTCAACAATTATAAGCATTCTAGAGGGTATTTATTCGAGCAATTTCGCTCACTAATCAAGCCAATTTCATTAATTGCAAGAAAATAAAATATACCCACCGCTGCGTTCGCATTTCAACCAAACTGATCCATTGCGTAGATCGCGTATAAAAATTCACTGTCAAGGTGTTTTGCAACCTGATTGATATAAAATGCGAACTGACAGCTTGAAAATTGATTTAACATTAGCCCTGTGACATAGACTGTGAATGTTATATTTTTGAAAATGTAGCCTATGCGAATCCATGCCTTGAAATTGTCTGACAGACAGGCGGATAGACAGACATACAGACACTCGAAAGTATATGCGCAGAGAGGTGATATCTCTATGATCACTGCTGATATAAATTCGCATGAAAAAAAACAATGACAAAGAGAAAAAACATCGAATGTTCTCGATTCGTAAGTTTCATTGATCTCTATACAAGATTAATACAGACTAGCGTTCAACAATATTCAAAACTCATTAGGTATTCAATCGAATGAGTAACTTTGGATTCGTAGATTAATGTTGTGCTTCTTTGCTTATTCAGTTACTTCTTTAAGATGCTTTATTTAAACTCTTCGATATGTGAATATTATCGCTCTAATAGTTCGGGCTAAACGCACAGTTAAAAGCGCCAAATGTGGCAAAGAACTCATTGAATTATTTAAACGTTTCACTCAGTCCCTAGGCCAAGAATCGATTGAAATGCTGCATGGCCACACATTAGCTCTCGATATATGAGGCATCAACATCTGCCTCAACGTTGTGTCGATTTTTGCGCGCTCACACACAAATACGCACACATACACACACACGCACACTCATTCAGCTTCAACCGTGCCAACTGACATGGCTTAGCTATTCTTTTATCCAGCACGAGAGTTGTGTTTTCCGCATAACAGAGATACTTAATAACGTTAGAGGATTGTTCTTCTACTTGAGTTTTTTTCTTATTTGAGATCGACGCATTATTTCATTGTATTTATATCTTCCTGGAGGAAGTTTGAACGCTTGTTTCCTTTTAAATATTTTGAGGCCATATTTTATTAATAAAACAGCAGTTAAATATTGTTATAGTTAATTATAGTAATTGAAATTTCGTTAAGAAAAGTCTATATATTTTATATATATTATTCGTAAAATGATCTATCTCAAACTCTAAGAAGAGATCTTTTCTCATCATTCATTTACAATGTGTTAGTGGTATATCCTCTGAAAAACTTCGGTTTTAAAGATATGTAAATTTTCGTCTAAAGTGGGATTAACTGTCGAGGTGGAATTATCCTGGTAACCCAACGAATCCCTCACCCAATCCAACATTTGTAGAAAATTTTTGACTCTTCGTTACAAAGTCATATCTTGATCCCTAATGCCACTTTCTTTCCAGACTTCTCTGAAGTAAAAATTGCTATCTTTTTGGAAAGTTTTAAAAAGTGCTAGGATCAATTAAGTTAAGTGATCTGCTGTTGATACTAGCGCATCCTTACCGATATTTATTGCCCAGATCGTATATATATATATATATATATATATATATATATATATATATATATATATATATATATATATATATATATATATATATATATATATATATATATATATATCATTATGAAATCTCTAGCTAGGCATCCACTGCACTTTCTACAGTTCGGACATAGAGCGCTGTAAGAGAAGAAAATAGATTTTTGCAATGACCGAGAATAATAGTTATAATATATTTGAGGGTTATAATGTTGTAGATACTAAACAGAAACGTTCCGATGTCACATTCACCATTAAAAAAACATTCTGAGAGGAACTTCTTATTAATTGAACTATGTTCTTAAAAAGAGCTGTCTTCTCTTCTCGTCATCTTTCCAGTTTTCGAGAAAAAAGCAACGCGAGCGACTTGTTATTCAACATCGGTCTAAATGTGTTGTTCGTTCTTCGCATTGTTGGCTACAGCGATATTGTTTTGTAGAGTAAAAATTTGAGGATGACGGTTGAGATCCCACTTCAGTAATCTCCAGTATCCCATATTTTTTTGCTCTCGATGTAATTTCGATCTCAATCAGTGCATGCTCCACCAGTGTGTATGCGCGTTTGCATGTGCATATGTGCGTTTATGTATGCCCTTTCATATGTGTACGTGAGTATGTATATGTGTTTGTGCACATCTGCATTTATGTGCATACGCATACGCGTATTTGTGTGTCTGTGTTTCCTCGTACCAATGTCTGTGCTCAAGAGTCTTGTTGTTTTAGAGCGCTGTTGATGATTTGTTGCTTCCAAACAGGTTTTGAACGAAGCCTTACAGAAATTGTCAATACGTATTTCTGCGTAAACATTGATAAAACCATGTTTCACCTGCTGCAACAAAGCAAGAGTGGAATCTGCAACGTGATGGTGAGCTAGGCGATCTCTTATTTTTAAAATTGAGACAGGTGAAATCGGCTGGAAATTTTTATATTGAGGCGATCGAAAAGAGCCAAAAATTTCAACCTGCCCTAAGAGTCGAAATTACTGAACCGAATTGGCGAATTGAGCGAGAATTTCTTCATTCTCGCGAAACGAACTCGGAGAATTGGACTCTCTGCGGCCGCCTTTATTTCCTTCCAGTACTTACAAGGTGATGCATTAAACTCCGAAACCCTTCCTCATCATTGCGTTCATCAGTGATACACTATAGGAGGTGTGCTATTCCAACATTAAGGGTATTTCATCAGCCTTTGAAGGAATTATATGTAAGGCGTCCGAGTATGCTTAAAAATTTGCATGCATTTGATGGCTAATTTGGATGCTTTTATGGCCAACTGGGTTTGAATTAATGAACGATGATGTGAGAAAAACTGTCACTATATGCGCTTTTGCAGTCTCATCTATCAAATCAAACGACATCATAAGTCATCAGGAAATTTTAAAAATACACTCCAATAAAATTGCTTTCGTAAGCTTTTGCTAATGACTCTCATTGTAGAATCATTGTATGTGCACATATATGCTTATATATTTCAAACTAATTTCTTGACAATGCTCATCATGAGTCCTTTTAGCAACTATTAAGTTGACCCTTCAACTTCGCGTTTCAAGCACTTTAGTTGGTAAGAACGTTTGCATGCGTTTTGGGAAGGAGGCGATCCCATCCCTTCCGCCTTCCCACCCCTCCCTCAAAAACTAAATAATTTATTGAAGATTCTCGCATAAAACGTGGATAAAAATATTTGTAGGCCAAAAAAGCCTTTAATCGACTCCGGTAGGGGGTATATAATAAGAAAGCATCACTCCTCATTTTACAAATCGTTGGTAAGTCATCATGAAATTTTGTGATTGCTGAAAAGAATATAATGCTAGTTCCTCTGCCATGTTTTCCAACTCGTTTTATAATCTGATTGATGCAAAGTGCATTCTGATCTTCGCAATTGCCTGCTGGTTTTTAGACGTTTTTTTTTTTAATTGTTTATAACGTTGAATTTAGGCGTTAAATCTTTTTTAAATTATGCATAGTGGCTTCGCCGATAATTTACTTTGAATTTGTTGAAGCAATCGTAAATTTTTATTATGAGTGGCATTTAAGTAATTTCTTCGTTGAATTAGTCATTTATTAATGACGCAACATCTATGTACTTTTCTCGATTTTTTATGGTCATTCGCCTACTTTATGATCATTTGAGATCGATTAAACTGCTAATAATTTCTTGAAAAAAAAAATGATTCGAATAATTTATATCGTCGCGTTTGTGAATAAAAAAAGTCGAATTGTTTAGGTGGTTGAGATCCTTTTGAAAATTGATCTAGTTACTTGAATCTTTAAGAATTTTGTAGAAAAATTCACACTTTTTGAGCATTTTAGTGATAGTAGTTGCGCATATTAACTTATGAATATTTTAATATCATACTTTGCTCATTTTAAGAATTGTTTTCTTTATTTCCTTCTGATCAGCAAAGGAAATAGCAATATTTATTTAATTATATCGTATGAGATCATTTCAAACTCCAGTGTGATAAAATATTTCGATAAATTTTTCCTGAAAAAAAAAACATCTAAAAAGGAATTGTTTAATTCACTTTTGTTTATACTTATTCAACAACAACAAAAAAGAAATTGTTCATTAGGGATCTTTTATTATAGAGTTATGTAAGTATTTTATGTAATGATTAAAATCGAACAAAGCATTCATTTTTTAAGCTATTATGCAAGTGAATATCATTTTTGCGCTGTCTAGTGTTGTAAGTGATTGGATCGATTTAATCAGATTCCCTTAACGCTTCTAGTATATTTGGGTTAATTTACTGATACTTTCTTTTTCATAAATTAGTGGTGTTTTAATTTTATGAATAGTGTGCGTTTGTTATATGCCATATTTGCGTACACATTTCCACACCAGAAGTTATCGCATCATCGACTCATGGTTATGAAAAATGAGCGGTTTCTTTGATTTCATGCTCTAAATAAATGCCTTATCCCTCTTCTCCCCACGCGCTCCCCTAAGGCCTTCTCTAGCGAAGTTCGATCCCATTGTCAGACCTCCATAGCGCGTTTCCCCTTCCATGTCCCCCCTTGCGCGTTCAATATTTACTACTCGCTGAAAATCCACCAAAAAACTTCAGCTCTGCTATCTTCCTTCTGTGATTGAAGCGTTGTTTTGCGCTTCCTAGGCAATTGGTTCCCTTAATCTGCAATATTTTTTATGCAAATGAACTCTTATTGCCACACATTGTTTCTTTACTTAGACGTCTATAAGGGAGAGTGCTATACTTCAATGCAATTTCGAATAATAATGGAGTAGAGAAATGATTGCGGTGATACGCCATTTAGATTCATATACTCATCGGAGATCACAATCCTACATTTGCCTTCTTGTGCACGAACCTATTCGAAATGACCTTTACGTTTTCTTTGCAATTATATTGGTGATCGAGTTTTGTCGCATTTGATTTTATCTCAGGGTTTTTTGTTTTATTTTTTTTGTTTCTTTGTTTTGTTTTGTTTTTTTTTTTTTTGATTGACTTCTTCGTAACAACTTCTCTCGTTGTGTTACCGCTTTTTGAGGTGTTGCATTCTAGATTTTCTCATTTAGGTGTTTTTAAGCTTAACTCATCGTTCATCTAAATTCGAAAAAAAAAAAATTCCATAAAATATCAATTTTTGAGTATTTTGCTCAAAAGAAAAAAAAATATATAGGCACCGTTTACGCTTATCCTTTATGCTCATTTCCTTAAGAAAATCTGCATTGTCATCCTAGCGCGAGATTATTGCTAATATTAACTAAGAATTTGGTGCTTCAACTTTCATCTCTTTACTCGTTAATTACTGTCAATAAATATCATCGAGAAAGCTGCATGTCTTACTCGAATAGGATACCTCTATTTCTTCGTAATACATTTATGAAACTGATAGCGATTTTGCGTCAAAATTATTATCATTTTATTTTTTTCAAATAATTTAAAATTGTTTGAAGTACTTTATAAACACACGTCTGAAATTTGCTTTTCACCGATTTCTTGAAGAATATTTATGCCGTTAAATTATATATATATATATATATATATATATATATATATATATATATATATATATATATATATATATATATATACTTAGCGGATATTCGCTAATTTCATCGACTGCAATAATTTCTTTATCTTTCTAAAATCAATGAAATATATTTTATAAAATGGTATTTTATAACATGTTTTATAATTTTATTCATATGAATGTGTTGCTTTCAACGATATATGCGGTGATTCGTCTTCTTATAGTTTCTCTTAGCAATATTTATTATTGGTCTATGGATATCTAGCGATCAAACGTTATGCGATAGTAGAACAACTAAATTTTTGCATCTTCATTGAAGGTTTTTGAATTGCTTGATCTTTGCCAATAAAGTTAGTTCACCGTGGCATGCGGATCTCCCTGACCAAAGTTATGAACTCTTATATGTGTTCACGGTTACCTCGTAGAGCGCTATAGGGATACCATAAGTATTAACCCTGCTATTGTCTAATCAACATGGGTTGAGAGAGATGTCGCAGAAATCGTATTTTTTCTTAATAGAAGTTCAGAGATGAAAATATTCAGCCATTTCGTATGGAGCTTTGGTTTCCACCTAGTCTCAGTGTTCGAATATTTGCCTGCCATGGATAGCTGTTGAACTGTATTAGTCATCATTCTTCAATTATTTTTTCAACGAAAGGAATTACGAGATTTAATATATTCTCAGATAATGATAGCGTTATCATTTTTGTTGCTAAAATCAAATTATATAATTGTAGTATAACGAAATCCTCTCTCAAAATTCTCTGGTGAATATTGGAAACGCACAATTCATCACGCCAACAATTAAATGAATCTCGCCAATTATGTATGGCTAAGCAAAGAAGCACTTATCTTCCCGTGAGTTTATTATCGCTATCTTATTTGTTTATTATTATTTTTCTCTTATCGTTACAAATTTCTTAGTGAACCGATGGATGGTCGTTCTGATCGATAGAATCTATTTTATATGTTTTGCATGCAATGTATATTTATTCATAACGTTTTTCTTACATCTTCCAATAAAAGTAAAAGCTTCATAACTCTAGATTCAATCTTATCTTCTATTGGTTTTATAAGGTATTTTAATTTTGCAGTCAGTAAATGAGGATTTTTATTGAACTCAAATATCGATGCTTTGGATAGCGTACTAGATAATAGCAGAGTATTTACGAATGGCTTCAAACTTTATTGGCTATTCAATGCTGCTACTTATATTTTCAACGTATTGCAAAAAAAACATCTTCATTGTTTTATGAAGTGATCAAATTCAATCATCTTAACGTTCGAAATGATAATTGACCATTAGCTGTTACGCGAATGCTTTCTCAAGTTTGATGATGAGTGGTTTATCTTCGTAGATGACAGTACAGAGGGATTAAATGATTTTCACTGAACATTTCAATGTGCTGTGAATTGCACCACTCTCACTTTCTTGCACTGCAAATCCTTTGAACGTTACCGCTGGACCTATATTTTGCGTGCTATCGGCGATTGTGGAATCCCACAATCTTGTGCGGTTATCTCATCTTATTTCTAATGTTGCATTGCTTGAAGACGTCTAAATGCGTTTTACGTGTATCACGTTCGCTAAATTTTGCCTTGGTATCCACCAACCTCGCGATGTTATTTGGCTGGAAATCTTCAACCTGAAGTCATTAGAATAACGCAAGCAAGAATTCGACTTAATCCTATGTTTGAGGATAATAGCTGATAATCTTGAATATGAGCGCCATGAGCATGACTTTCAGCTAGCTAGGAAAACGTCTACAGCGAACAGCGTTTTGGCACCGCAAAACAAGATTCTGAATAGATTTGATTGCTTTGATATGTGCGCGTGTTATTTTAAGTGAAAATATTTGTAAAAGTAGACAATATGTTGAAAGTTTGTTAAAACGCCTAACTTGCTTTCATATTCGTTTCATTGTAAATCTCATTTCTCTAATGTTTTTATGGAAGATAACGATGTGCTACATTTTTTTTTCTGTACATGCAATGAGCATCTGGATTTTACGGACGTGAACGCTGTTTCAGTTTTGAAGGCCATTCGTAAACTTTGTAGTAAGATTTCATTCATAGCTGACGATATTTCGTCAGCAGAAAGCTATCGCTCGATTAATCTCACTTCCTCTTTTTGTAAGGTATTCGAAATAATCGCTAAAGTGCAATAATGTATCGTCTAACGCGAAATAGTCTTCTGAAACCTCTCCAGTTCGGCCTCGTCCTTAGCCGATCCACGATGTCGCACCTCATTTAGTTGTATATCGACTATGACGATTAATGTGTATGTCAAGTATGCTAAAGCGTCTGATGTGATCTGTAATGAGAAACTGCTCATGAAGCTGGAAACATATAGCGTTGTCGACTCTTTTCTACAATGGATTAGAGTATTTTTATGCAGACGAAGTTTTCAAGTAAGAATTAAAGACAGATATTCCGCTCAACAGCCAATTTCCAGCGGTGTACCACAAGGAATTGGATCCTGTTTTGTTTCTCATATACATTAACAATATTTCCGATAACATTCGGAGCAGTATTAAGCTCTTTGCTGACGATTTCAAAATATATCGTCCATTGTATGATTCTACCTACGATTTTCATATTCTGCAGGCAGATCTTGATGTATCCGCCAAATGGTCGAAATTATGACAGTGAAATATTTCTCATGAGAAACGATATGCTCTTCATTCAATTATCGGCATGAATATTTTCTCAGGCTAGGATGTGATGCTCTTTCTACTAAAGATCTTGATATTATAATCGTTTCTAAACTTCACTGGGGATTGCAGTGTTCCATTATAGTTGAAAAGTCGTCGAAAATTGAAAAACTTTGTTCTCGGCGCTTCACATCATAGATGTATTGTGCATAGTCCAAATGCATTCATCGCCTATTGCCGACCCGTTTTGAAATACTACACTCATGTATGGTCTCCTTCCTTGTTTGCTTTCTGATATCAGGTTTCTAGAGAATGCCCAGAAGTCCTACTCTCGTTGGTTTTTGCAAAATTTTATTATTGTCCACATCATCCTAATTACACTCCCAGACTAAAAATCTTCAACCTGAAATCATTGAGATATCGCTGGCTTAATTTTGACTTGATTGTTTATTATAAGATTGTGTTCGGCTTTACCAATATCCTGCCATCGAAAATATTTCAGTTTGTCTCTCCCAGTAGTTGACATGCACATCACTTTTAGCCAAGGAAAAAGGCGCAAGCCACAGTGGAACGATGAAGGAACAATCAGTGAGTCACTCATCGAAACGTTCGATGAACGCTTAATTCGCTCATGATTTGCCATCGTTTTGTTGTTTTGTCTTCGACAAATATGCAAATTAATGGTTGCACTGATCCTCTTATGTGCCGTGTTGGCTGTAGTCGACTAAAGCGAGAGCAGGCATGTAGGCTGTGTGAATGCAAAACCAATCGATGTTACTGGGTGTATGAGAACACAGTGAAGCTTTATATCGCTCTATGGGTAGCGGAGCGATTATGATGCGCAGAAAACCTCTATGTATTTTCGAGCAAACACAGAGCGATCATATTAGTGCAGGGCCTCTAGAAGACCATCGTTTGCAGCGAAAGTGTGAGTTGACGTTGTGTATGACATGACCGCCCCATCTGGGCATTCAACTACCAAGTGTTGTTCAACGTTTATACGCTTGTGTTGTTCTCTCTCTGCCACAATTTCTGAAGTAGAACGTACATCATCACGTCTTATGGCTACATATTGCTGCTAAATCTATTTGCTGCTATCATCCAAGTTTATCATTTACTATCCCCATCACTTCGAATATTAGAAAAATGAGCATTATAAGTTAAACGAAAGCCTTCCAAAATCCGATCGTCGTTAAAAATCTATTTTTTTGAAGCTTTTTTTTGTTAAGCATCACAGAAGGAACACTATATATCCTTCTACATCATCTATTTGAAAGAATCCAAATATTAACAGCTGAAATATTTCTGCCGTTTATTCGAATCTTTATTCGTTCTTCGCTTTTCGACAATTACGATTGTAACTGCTATTGTCTGTGTGATCTATAGAACGGATGATGTTCACACGGAAAGATATATTAGATAATAATGGAAATTCAAAATGCAATCCTCAATAGGCGTTGCTCATTACGGCCTGAGCTATTAAACAAATCGAAAAAAGTGATCTTTCATGGATCGAGATCTGTTGATGCCAGTCGTCGTAATAGGTGCCCTATGCTTTAATTAAATATTATTCGTATTTATTGTATTTCAAGTTTGAGTTTCATTGCTAATAGAGTTTAAATACTACTCACATTATGCACCTTGCCTACTAAGATGAATTTTTGCATATTTTTGTTTGTATTTTGCTCTCAACTTCGACTAAAATTGAAAAAAAAAATCATCAATGAAAGATTAGATTCACATTTCTTTTAATGAATATTTTAAATCTACACAACGAATATCTAA
Source organism: Baylisascaris procyonis (assembly GCA_037389465.1). Classification (NCBI taxonomy): domain Eukaryota; kingdom Metazoa; phylum Nematoda; class Chromadorea; order Rhabditida; family Ascarididae; genus Baylisascaris; species Baylisascaris procyonis. Next base: position 1,418,230 of record JAZARR010000197.1, read on the forward strand.
CGTTTAAATGAAATATTTATCTCTGTCGAATATTTAACATTATAACGAGTGTTCATCTCTATAAGTATTGTTTATTATGTTAGAAAAAAAAAGATTGCAAGGAAAATAAGCAGAAATCTGTGTGCGGTGATTGACACAATCTGCGTTTTTTAATTTTCGACTTGCCATATAATTGGCCATTCAAACGTTAAAAAAATGGGAATTAGAAAGCAATTAACGATGCGTTTTCTTCCAATATCGATCAGCTATAAGAATACGCCCATTAATAAAAAACTTTATTCGATTTGCATTTGATCGCTGCACAATTAATTATCGTATTAAGAGTCAGTAACTCATAAAGGAGAACTGTATTAAAATCGGATCCATTGCATATTGCATAGATCACATTCATCCAGTAATGTCGTGAATTTAAATCTATCCATCGACACTCTTCGCAATGGTTTACGAATGCTTACAAGCCTACAAGGAGGACAGGCTCATGCGAACACATATATACACAGATGTGTATATGGCAGTATATGCATAAACAAACCTGTATGCAATGGTATCATAAAAACATACATAAAATTGCTAAATTTAGGGCAGACAAGCATATAACCATGGTATAAGCAAGACACTTAATTTCCAGAAGCGTATGTCAGCAATAGAATTTCAAATGAACCAAATTTTAAGACTTCATCGAATCAAATAGATAATTTTTTTTTCAGTTCGGCCAAAGGGCCTGGCCCTGGAGGAACCTCTCAGATGGTCGCCATCGACAGCAAAATCGAGCAAGCAATGGTATTAATCGTTTCACTGATCATTTAATCGTAGTGCTTAGCGAACAAATGCAAAGCATTTTCTTACCTAAAATGTGCAGAATTCGTTCGATACAAAGACATGTGCATGATTCCGTTCTGATTAATGCGATTGTTTCTCGAATGATGCCATCTTTCGGTTTTAATTGCGCAAGAGTTGAAAGGAAGTGAATTAGGAATGAAAGAAAAATGATCCTTCTATCTATGTGTTTTTGAATAGGCTTGATGATATTATTTAGCCAATGTATTTAACACAAATCATCTCCGAACTTTTCCATCAGAAAAATATATATATATATATATATATATATATATACGGAGCTTATCGAAGACTTGAAGCTATTGATAGTTTTTGCTTCCAGTTTTTTGCATCTCTTCTTATTTAACAAAAAATTGTTGTGCATCTTGAAGAGATTGCACTCGAAAAGCTCATTTAATAGTGTGAAAATTTTCTTTAATAATATTGTCGAAGTTTGATGTTCGATAAACTTTTTTAAGGACCTCGTTAAAACGCATCTGATGTTCGCAGTTCGAGAAGAAGTGGAAGTATTACGGGCAAAAATTATTGAACTTGAAACTACGGTGAGTAATTTCGAAATGATTTTTCAATCAGCTCTTATCATAACATGAAATTTGTTTATCCCTGCCATATTGTTGTTGTTGATGGCATTGTTATGTGCTACGAGAAAAAATATTCTTGTGTGTTCATTTATTTATTTTTTATCTTATTTTACTTTATTTTATTTTATTTCATTTATTTATCCACTTAAGAGTAAATATTCTTGCATGATTTTTCTGTGATATACTGAAGCCAAATACGCAATAGTGCGCTTACGCGTACATATTTTGCGATAAGCGATCAGTTTAAAATTTAGGAAAGATGGTGGTAAATATTCGTAGAATTTGAGAATGATACGTCTGAGATTCTTAGGTAAGCTTCGTACCCCAAGTATAATCTAACGTCGTTTTCTGAATGAATGGGTAAGCGGCATTAAAACAAAAAGAAACCATAGCTGCTCATATTCATCGTGAAGCCAGGAAACTCACTGCTTATATTATTTGTTTAGCCTCTAGGTTGTGCCAGAAAAGGAAATTTTTGTTTCGACAATATGCCATCTATGGCTGCATTCAATTTCTGATATCGACGATAATACTGCAGGTGACAGTGCGTCATTGCGTAGAGGTTTTTTATAGAGGCCTACAGTTGCAAGGCAATCCAGCTGCATATGTCGATATTCGTTAACCATCTTTATACGAATGGAGGGAAAAGATAAAGGCCGACAGGTTTTGTTCGGCTGTCATAGCGCTTCACTTTGAACCATATCAGTCTTCTAAATGACAAATATCTGGTAGCAGCAACAGCTGTGGTAACAGCGTCGGAATGTACATGTCTAAATTAAAGAATACAAACATTTGTAGTTCTTACAGTTTCTTCGTTTAAATGCTAAAACGCTTGACGCAAATAATATAGATACTTCTCTTAGTGAGTTTCATAATGGTACGGCTATTCAGGTTCCCTAGTTGAGGTCACAATTAGTAGATAGATCTTCCGAATTCGTTACCGCAAACTGAATTATTATGCCGCACTGTGTGATGTTAGGATGTCGCGAAAAGATTGTAACATGTGTTCTGCATCCACAATCAGTTTGAGAGAGAGAGATGCTTATGCCACCTAGCAGATCTAAGAAATTAGATAACTGAAACGGTTGTTTTATTTTTCAGCGTATGCAAAGTGCTCTATTCATCCGAGAATTATAACACAAACCGTATCTGACGTTCTTTAGGCGATCGCGTTTTAGCATAACGCATATCGATGGAAGATTATCATCACCACCACCGATTTTTTCTATTGCTCCGACCCGTTTTTAATTTTTTTCGCGTCGTTGATCCAATTCCTCCATCGTCCCTTTGGTCGCTTATTAAGTCTTCTGGTATCCATAAATTTTTTAATCCATCAATTCACGACGAGCTGAATAGCGATACATTCACTCATGAGCGGTCGAACAGAGGAATCAAAATTTGATGGAATTATAATAAAATAGTGAAGTTGAGGGAAATGTTTTCGTACTAGAATTCTGCTCTCTTTTTAGTTGTATCATTTCAACGAGAAAAAATTGTCAGGAATGGAGGCTTGCAAAATTAAACCACCATATAGAAAGATAGCGGCAACGCAAAAATTAAGCCACATCAAATGCCTATATTTTATCCCTCCTAAATGTCGAAATTTTTTGACCTTTGTGTTTACGCGCAACTTAATAGTCCAATGGAGGCGAAAATCCCACATTTAGAGTATGTTTCACATTTAGAGCAAGGTTTTTGAGTAACACTTCCAATGTAGACTCATTGAATCGGAATCGTAGATCAAATAAATCTCACAAAAGAAAACGGCTTTGTGGCTAACATGTTCAAATTTGTATCAGGGAAGTTTACAGCGCCATCGAGAAACACGTACCTCTTTCAGCTAATGGGAAATTCGTTTCGATCGAACGGAAATAACAACAGCTTATTTAGCTTATTTTCGCACAAAAAGTGAAGCAAAAAGTCGTCAAATACTTTTCCTTCAGCCTATCAAACAGTAAAATGTGGCCAAGTACTAATAGAGCTATAATTGAACAATTTGTGCAACTGTATATTAAAGCTGATTCATTTGGAGTGGCATCCTTCGCAAACATTTATTGAAGAATAGGTTTTAACTTTGAGCCATATACTTTTATTAGCTCATATTTCTGCAAAATTGAACCATAAAAGATTTTTCAGTTTTTTAAGGAAATGAGGTGATCAGCGCGATTTTTTAATGCAAATTTATTTTGATTGATGAAATAAACCGAAATTCTTCTTTGAACTATTTGAGAACACCAAGAAATTTCATGATGCAGGACTATCGTTTCTGCTCTGTCAGATAAGACGAGCAAAACGAATTGGGCATTTACGAGGTAAAACGAGAGGAAAGTGCTTTGAAAAATTCAAGGAAAAAATGGGAGCGAAAAGGAAAAAAAAGAATTTTCACTTTAATGCGAACAAGGAGGGCCTGAGAAATGTCACACAGCTCGCATACCATTGTTGTGCGCTTTGTATATTTGCTTTGCAAAAATGGTGCACTATGGCGACGTTGCATCCTTCATATGAATGTGCGCATTTGCCTGTTTGCCTTATGACTTTTATTAAGGGCCGCAGAGGCAAGATTAAACAAAAAAATTTTTGTTACGTCTAACGTTGTGCCATAGGAAGACTTTCTTGGTTCCACTCTGCAATGGTCTAGTTAGTTTTGAAAGAATTCGTAGGTAATTGGAGATGAAGGAAATTTATATGCATTTATCGCCGATTGGTTTTCATTTTACTTCAATATAACGATAGGAAAACTAGTCTTTTATAAGCGATTTGTATAAGCGATCTAGTTGCTTCAATATAAAAATATTCCGCATATTTTTCTACTCATATCTTTTTGAGTTCCACATGATTCAAACCACTTTGACAAATCTCGCGCAGACCACGCGAATAATATTTACTATAGTCATACTCAGATTGCTTGAAATTGCATTGAAGCATTTCAGATACTTTTTCAACTTGCAAAATTTTTTAGTATGCTCTAATTCCCCGCGTTTCTTAAAATTATTAGAATACTCGTCTCTAAGTAATCGGAAGTAAATTCCAGGTGCTACAGCTTGAAGCAGAGAATGCCATTCTTCGAGAACATGTGCCAGCAGAAATCCTCAACAAACTCAGCCTCCAGACAGCTCAAGGACCTGTGGCGACAGCCGCAGTTTAAGTTTGAATCTATCACTCACTTTTGGAACCAAGTAAATTTCCGAGATCGACTTCGATATGTGGATGCTACGAAACACATCACTATATTTCAAGTATGGACACTGTTTGTTGTTCATAGCTGTCAGGTGCTGCTGCACTTCATTGAACTCTTATCCTCCATCATTCAAATGTCTTTGCGCTTCGTGCTTCATGCATATAACTGGATTGTTAAACGGTAATATAATTACTGTTTAATTTGGCCACTTTGGTCATTGGTCAAACTAACTGGTCATTTTTGATATATTGCGTTTTACAGCGCATTCTTGTGTCCACAATCTCCAGATAGGTCTTCTGAAAAGTACAGCAATAGTTCTTCATCAGGAGTTTGTAGGTCGTTTCGTTTTGCCAGATACTGTCTTTTGGCGTCGGCAAATTGCAGATGCATTTATGGTGTAGAAGCTTGATCCCTGTATCTTGTGAAAGTTGTGAAAATAGAACATATGGAGAAAATACACTAATGTCTATGAAAAACAAGAAAAAAGAAATGAAAAAGAAAACGAAAAAGAAGTTAACAAGAGTTTTGCACACAAGGTTTTAACAACACTAATCGTCGGCAGTAGTGGAGGATTCTGGAGACAAGATCACCGTTAGCGTAGAAAAGAATTTGAGTTCATTAGTGCTTCAAGAAAGATATACTTAAACGGCATCTAAATGTGAAGTGAAATAGGAAGTGGCTGCTGCTGCAATAGCAATCCATCTGAGAATGAACCCTCTCCTATGCCACTTACAAAAATTGTACCTCGCGGCTTCCACACAAAAAATATGGAATATTCGTGCTTTCAGATTGCAGAACTATGTTGCACAAGTCCTATCTGCATATACATCTTAAATCCACATCCACTTCGCCTTCAGAAATTTTAAATATCAAAAGGGCCATAAACATTTTCTTAAATATAAATCCCTAAGCATTCGTTGGAAGGCTTTGTTTATTTATCTGCTCGAAATGCTCAAATCGATTTTAATCACTAGAGTTTTAGGCAAGCATCAGGATGAGATTTTGAAAGATTTGGGATCTTTAGCCTCTTTGGCGGGGTCGATGCACTGGTTTAATGAGTCCGAGGGACAAAGAAGGAGAAAAAAGGAGAGGGAGAAGAGAGGTTGAGAGGTCCGCTCCTTTCGTACAATTTAGAAGCTTGAGACACTGCTTTCTCTAAAATTCAGCTAGAAGTATCCTATTTATCAACGGCAATCTTACCTTAAATTAATTTTCTTAGGAACGGAAAGGCTATCGGATTCCTCACTTCATAAAATTTACTTCTGAATTTGCATCTATTTATCGCCGTCATGAATGCCAACGGGGCGCGAAAATCCACCATAAGTAGTTTTTCTATGCGAAAATATGAAAAATTTTGTTTTGTAAAATACTCAAAATTTTCGACATACCAAGAGGTCTGCTTCTAGCAATTTCGTCAAACCTCGGAAGTATTTGTAAGTAGTTAGGTTTTGTGCGTATTCAACTATTCTGCAAGCAATGTACTAAGTCTTACTCTTTAGCGTTCTTTCGAATTTTTTTTCCACTAGAAAAAAAAATCAGAATCGAATTGAGCAAGATGTATGCAAGAGAAATTTCGATCGTTTTTATATTGAATTGCAATCTTCCTTTCGCAAAAGGATAAAGAAATTTCGAAAAAAAAGGCTCAATTCTTCATATAAATAAACGAATTTCGATAAGAATTCTCTAGTCGGAAATAATGAACATCAAAAATTGAATTTATCTTATTGAAAAAAAAAAGGAATTTCGTTAAACATTACCTTATTACTCGTTTCATGAGAGTTTTAGCAACTTTACGAATAAACTCTAACAATAGACAAATTGGAACTGATAAGATGATCAATCGTATTAAAATAATCAATTCTTTATTGCAATAATAGTAGAGAGAATGCGATAAACTTATACGCTTCGAATAATCGAATTAAAAACATGTAAGAAATCATGGCTAATAAGTAAAACAAAAATTTTTTTATTATTATTTTCACTTTCAAAAATAAAAGAAAGTTTATTTTTTTAGTGATTGCGAAATCATCTTTCTTGTACTTTTATTATTATTATTATTATCAGTAACGTCGGAATTTCTTCTCAGAAAATGTAGCTTTTTTTTTTTTTTTCAAATTAAAGAAGGTTATCCACGAGAGAAATTCCACAAAGATTGTATTATTTGCGAAACTTCCATTAGTTAGGAGTGGCTTCTTCGCAGCCTAATCTCATCAATATTACGTTTTCAAAATAATCCAACCTATTTAGTGAGGAAGGAATACTTAAAGAATTGTATGATAATCAATACGTAGAAGGGCCAATTTTGTGCAGTTATTGTTTATTTCTGCACCTTTAGATTTAGCTACATTTCTTTCCAATGCGAATCTTTGTGCACGGTCTATAAATATCTGTTTTCTTAATTTTTAATAAATTTCACTTTTTATAAAACAGATATATGTATTTTAAATTGTAATGAATAATAAAATAGCCTGATGTCTACATATTTCGTATATTCGGCACATAGCGAACTTTTCTTGTTATATCTTGGCTATACGGTTTTATCTGTGAGTTTTTTTCTTTCCACACTGAAGGAAATTATCGATAAATTTTTCAGTAATTTATTAAAAAAAGAAACCCGCGTGCACGCTGATTTTTTGCATTTCAATGTTATGTTATTAAAAGTCAACTGTGATGTATAATGATTGAAATTTTCTCTAAATAATCTTCTCGCTGTTAGATGAAATGATTTACATGAAATGATTCATTAATTTGCATAGTAAATCTAATAAACGTTGATGTAAATTTGACTTACAGAAAGAGATTTCGAGTTTGAGTCTAGTAGCCTTCCTTTTCCTCACCCCTATCGCTGCACTTCACCCTTCCAATGATCGAAAAAATATACTAGATAGAAGCAAAATTCATCGATAGACGCTAATTCCAGCGTTCTAAAATTAAAAAAATAATGCTATTCGAAGAGATAACTGCATGAATAGGCCTATAGAATTTCCCAACATTCATTGGAATTTTGCTGATTTTCAAGCGCTTAACAGGTTGTCAAATTTTGATAGCTCGCTAACGATATGATAACTAACTTAAAAAATTTAGCGAACATAAAAATTTTCCCTGATTAAGTGAATCCCATCTATAAATAACCTATTCGTAACGTTGGAATAAGATGATTCATTTTTTGTATCACTGTGTATTTTCATTCGCATATAATGCTACGTGAATATTTGAAATCTTTTCATCGAACTTCTTTATTGTTTGTAGCCAAGCTCGACGACCTTATGAGTGAGAGAAATTTTATGCGGCATGCATTTACCATGTGATTGGCCGCAGATTGCCCTGATTTGATAGTGATGGGCATTCGGTTGTTATATACGGTGATAGTCATGGCTTGTTGCTACAAAACTACCTCTAAATAGTGGTATATTTGACTTGGAGTTGCCTCACGTCTGGTGGATAACAGTCGATATTGTATTATATTAAAAAAATTGTACATATAGTAAAATTTGACTAGTCATCAATAATTGTGAATTCATCTATTGATTTTCGTTTTCGTATGTTTAATGCAAATTTTTCCATTGTCATCTCGGTGTTGTCAATTCCTGGCAATAAATCATTTACGATGCATTTTTTTCTTCGGTGTTCAAACAACGGTTATTGAAGTGTGAACGATATGCGTGCATCGAGGGAAAAGAGTATTCAATATTTCTCTGAAAAGGAGTTTGGTTTAAATCCGGGTCGTGATGAGGAATGGCGTCGGAGTTAACCGGTGATCATTTGGAGTTGGCTTAAATTTAGCCGTTAACAGTATGAAGCTTACCGATCGTATCGTTCTGAGATCGGTCTTCGTCCACTTTCGTGGAGGCATAGGTTACATTCGGGGCTTGAGATTTGCATTTGCACATCTACGCACTCTGTCACGAAGTGCATATCACATTCTTGTAATAATTTTTTAAGATTTGCGTATTAGGAACAAAGAATCTACATTTCATCGGATATTTCATCAACCATGAATTCTATCGATAAAAATAGAGTGCTAACTTTTATTGATCATTGTTTGATTCGAATTTGCGATTGGGCAGTTGAGTTCCAGATGAGTTCCGGTTCGAGTGAAGAGTAAGCGTTCTTTTTCTTTATGAATCGTTGCGAATATACATTAGCGAATCTTTGTTTAGTGAATAGATTTAGTTTTTATTCAAAGCAGTGGTGTTGTGTTCTCTCTTTCCTAAAGATAAGCATTATAGTCCGTAGCCTTGATGGTCATAAAATTCTTGTTCAAGGAGTTCGAGGAAGAGCAGAAATTATCAAGAGTGTGGGGGGAGGGGGAGTAAGGAGGGTGGAGGAGGCGAAGACTAAACTGGAGAAGATACGGGGGTCACTGTAACCTCTCGTTGCGTTTAGTGGCAAAAGGCGTTCAAATAGGCTTACTTCACGCTGGTGACATAATGGGAGATGTTCTTCAAAATGCTACGCAATCGGCGTTTGTTTATCGAATCTAAAAATAATAAGATTCTTAAAATCAAGCAATTGTCGTAATAACCTGGAAAGAAGAGAGGTTGGACGTCACAACTAGCAACATGTTATTTCTGGCCATCATTGACTCGGTTAGGAAACGACTGCAAAATACGAATCCGGTGGAAAATCTCATAAACGATCACCATTGTAAACCTTTGCTTGAATTGCCTCATAAATCAATTCTTGCTGAGGAATTTGAGATTCGCAGAAACAAATAGAAGATGAAGCCTATTTACAGTGTTCGTTCTGGGGATGATACTAACAACAATGTACGTCTAATTACATCGAAGAGGACGTATAATGTCAAGATTAGCGACTTCGCCTTTTATTCGCTCAAAATTCGTAAGGTCAAATTAATTTTCTTCAAAATTTCCTTCTTATGGAAGAGTTTCATTTTACGGGAGAAATAAATGTGCAAAAGAGCACAATATGATAGTTGCTAAGGAGAAATAATGTGTTTCGAGTGTTTGGAAAGATAAGCCTCACGTTATTGGAAGACGCTCGTTGTGGCGCCATAATTGGTCATTTAAATCGAGATATGTGTTGCTACCGTGAAAATACTTACACTATGACCATCCGTTCTGAGTGCAACTTCGGAGAAGCGAAAAGAATGTGGGTGCTTTTTCAAATTTAAAGGAAAAGGTATGGATACCATTTCAGATGAAACCGAGGGATGCGGCTACCTTTTCAGGTTGGGCGAAAGTGGTGTGTGCGCCTTCTCAGCTGAGGCAAAAGAGTTGTGAATATCTTTTTAGATGAAACGGAAGCAATGTGAATACCTTTTTCAAATGAATTGAAGGGCTGTAGGCACCCTTTCAAAGCTGAATACACTGCCATCTCCTAAGAGGAAGTCACTAATTAGACCACACCTATCTTCAGTCCAAATTGAAGATATAATTTGAGTTTGAATAAACCTACAAGACAGCATTGATGATCGCTTCAATATAAAATTTTTTAGTTGGCTGAGATGGATAAAGTACCAACGAAGATCAATCTGTCACCATATGACGACATGGCTGTGAGGACACTCGTCGGCTATATAAATGGTGATGATCAAAGTAACATTGATATATCCTTCTATGCACTCGCTGATTTGCTCGATCTGGCCAGATCACTTTTCATCATCAACTTGCTAAGACAACTTGAAAATGTAGGTCAAACCTTTTTCCTATTATCCCTAATTTCCTTTTATTCCACTAACATCCGCCAACTTTCCCATTATGTGTAATAGGAGGATAAGCGTGAAGTCAAGCTTCTCGATGACCAGCAGCTTCTCAAGCAATGCTCGTTACACTCAAGAAGTGTTTTATATACCATTATAGCCATAAAACCTTCAAATACTCCGCGATATGGTGTGCTTTTGAGTGTCCACTATGAGCAGGATGAACATTCAAATCACTGTGAGCCACTATGAGCACAGGTACGACTAATCGTAAAGAAATCGGATAGCATGCTACCCTATTGCTCACGAATATCAATTAGGTCTCATCGATGATTCACAATTTATATATCATTTGCATAACGCATATCAGCTACAATTTGAACAATTCGGCAAACAGATATTCAAAAAAATTGCGCGCAAACATTCATAACTACTAAGATTTCGGCACATTTCACAAAAGGATGTCATTCAAAGCATAGATCATTTAGAGTTTTATTTTCTTTGAGCAATTTTATTTCTTGTGTGAATTATTTCTTTCAATAGTTGACTGCATCATCCGATCTGATGGTATTGCATGAGAATACTCTACTAGGTTAGATACGTGAACAATCAAGGAATCAAGAACGGAAATCAAAAACGGAAGAGGAAATTAGTGGATAAAGTGTATTGTATTGCTGAAAGCTGTTTACAGGCGTTATTGGGTGTGGCATCGCAATCGACCGACGGACTATTGCAGTCAATGATCATCGTTGGTAAAGAGCGCCTCATCAGTGGAGGTCTTCTTTCGAGACGTAAAATCGAAGCGCTCGCTGCATCCGCATTTCCCCAAGTTGCAAGACATAAAAACATCGGCATGATCCCAGCGATTATCTTCGCTAATCTAATTGCCAGGTGTACCATCTTGTTGATCATCTCACATAAGACTTTCATTATTTTCAATGATGCTAAAATTAATATTCATATTTTTAATTGCTACCACATGTCTTTCATAGAAAAAAATCTTTTTTTTTTCGGAAGGGTAAGAAAAAGTGCATATGATATTGAAGAGATTTTTATAGATATAAACAAGAAACATACAAGGTCAAAAGGTCAAAGACTCCTCCTAACGTATATCGATGATCAAGCAAAAAAAAGGAAAAAGGCAAACATAAGCATTCACACAAAAAGCAGAACATGAATTGATCCTGGATAATATTCCTAATTTTCAACAAAATACAAAAAAATAAATTTAAGTAATGATGTCACTATAGCAAGTTTGTGGTTACAATAATGTACGTGTACTACATCCTCAAAAATGCTGTAACACTGCACTTCTACTACCTTGTGCGATACCTAGTGCACTGTATCTATAATGCGAGTACAGATTTGATAAATACTTATACTAAGTATTTCGGCCATAAAAGTACGATACTAATACTGTACCTTTTGCATCTTAGGCTTTTCTTGATGCATATGAATAAGACAGCAGAGATTATTTTATTAATGATCGCCGAAAGGTTGCAGTATTTTGAGAAGTTTATAAAAAACACCGAAACAAGCTCTAGAATACATCATTTTTCCTTCATCAAAAACGCAATATGCAGATGTTGACGAGCTGAGGCTCTCACGGCAGATCGCTAGTATTGTTTCGGATCCGTCGCTGCCTTAGCAGCCTAATGCACTATTTCCCATGAAACTATACAGTCACAGTGACAATTCGATAGGCGGACGACTCGCAATTGAAAAGATACTTTTTTTCCCGAAAGCGCATAAAATGAACTTAGAAAGGCAGTAATGCATCAAGGTCGAAATTACGAAATTCAAGATAGCGGTGTCTTCTGAGCCTTAGTTGGTTTCACTCGAGGAAGTAATCGTATCGGCATGAAGCGATTGAGTTCCCTGCAAGAATCAGCATATGAAAGTGCTTCAAAAAAAAAAGGAAAAAGAAGGCGTAGAGAGGTCAATGAGAGGAAATGCAGGAAAATATTTCGTATTGCTTGTCGTCGTGCCGCTGCCGAGGGAGAGGACGAATGGATTTATCATGATGCTTTGCAGATGTGATCTCAACATCAAGTCTGAGATGGAAGTTGTAGATGCTGGACTCGTCTGGATTTGGAAGCAGAAAAATCGCTTAGCGGCAAGTCAGCTGGTGTTTTCGAGGATTCGATCCGCTTTCCTCTCACCTGGTGACCGATCGGCAATTCGTCAACGTGTTAAGGCCCTCTGGGAGGGAGAAAAGGTCCCTATTGCGGTCATATTCTCCTTTTGTACTTAACAGGATAAAATTAATCTTGCAATAGAATTTATTGAATCCTAATGTATATATTTTAGTTAAAACACTTAAGCCCTCCACCACGTATAGTGCATTTTAATATGCTTGAGAATTGTGTTTACAAAATTTCTATACATTTGAAAATTATATTATTAATATTCTTGTGAAACGATGGAAATTATCTCATTTGACTTCTTCTAATATGACTTGCGAAAAGCATGAAGTGAGCAATAAGATAAGTTCCATATTTACTAAATGTTTTACGAATAAAAAAGTGGTAAGGCATCCTACTTATGATCACGCCAACGGAACTTCGAGCCCACGCTTATTCACCGGGCACCTGCCGCGCCTTTCGGGTAACTTCTCAATTTCTGAGTCGTGCCTATGTATTTCTCTCCCACTTTTCAAGAAAGCGCTTAGTGTCAAAATTTCTTACTCATTTTCCACCTTTTTATAAACAAATATATATTTAAATATACGTGAATGAGGGCTGTTTTTTTTTCGGATTTGTTAGTCGTAATTTATGCTTCATTTGAGCAAATGTTCGTATATTAATGATGTACGCAATGTGTTCACAGATTTTCAACTGTAAACTCGATAGCAATGTGAGTTTTGTGATGGAAAAAGCGAAATCTTCCACGAATAACCGCCACAAAAGGACGTCTACGTCATGAAAGGTCCAGAGAATCTGGAGGAATTTTTCAGGACCTCTCGTCTATGCCTGTAGTGCTGTAAATTAGGACGTTTTTCTCTTACAGCCATACGCGTTAATAGATGAAGCATGCAATTAAGAAGGCTTTTCATATAAAGTCCTAAAAATCCCTTCGAATATGAATAAATAAGTTTTTCAGGTTGAGTGGGAGGGTCATAACTAGATTAGATGGCGAGCAACAGGTAATATTGAACTATGTTAGTAGTTAGGAAAGCAAACAGTGATGAAATCATCGAAATAAGCAATAAATATCAGCAGTATATTATGATGTAAGCTCATTCAATGGTACTACTGCCTTAGTTAAATATTAACCGCGTTCTATGCGTTTTTGGTAACCTTTATGTCTGCTATTATTGTTTTTCACAACTTTGCAATTTGTGCGGACGTTATTGCGCGGCGTATTCGCCTCAGTCATCACGGACAAGCAAATACAGCAGGTACAGTAGGCAGCGTACGGTGACAAAAGCGCTGCGGTCGAGTGATACTGAGAAATGGGATGGGGCTGTGAATCTCGGCGACAACATCTAGCCTTCGACAATCTCCAAATCTCAGTGGCAACACTAGCAATCGGGAAGCCCGCGATGATGCCCACTCCTTGGATGCGCCCGGGTTCGACCTTACATCCTACCCAAATTCACTTGAAAAACTATTTTGCAAAAAAAGCATTCTTAATCTCAGTGAAAAATATACAACTTATAGAAAACCACAGAGAACAAATATGAGATAAAAAGTTATTTGCGTTAAGTCTGTATCTCACAAATAAAGCTGCATTCTGTGGGTTATTCGTAGGTACTCCCATTGGTTGCATCGATGCTGTCGAGTTCGAATTCTCGACGATGCTGTATGATCAAGGAACACATCGAGAATCGTTGCGTTCGATGTGGAGTACCTCCTCCGATCGATGATAACAAGGTCAACTTCGATAAGCTCCCCCTGTGAGTGTACTGTCTGATTCTCATTCTGAAGCGGTCGCGATCTCGCTGATTCGATGCCGCAGCTCCGACTTTCACAGAAGCGGTCTAAGTTAAAAAAAAAAAAACAAGACTAGTGCAACTCATCGTGTACGTAAGAGGGTCCAAGGGATGTAGTGCCGGATATTGCTATTCAGTGTTATATATATATATATATATATATATATATATATATATATATATATATATATATATATATATATATATATATATATATATATATATATATATATAACACCGAATAGTGACTGCCATCCATAGGTGTCTTTCAACACAGAAAAGTATGAGCCTCTCATATTATAAGACAATAAAAAATTACTAAAAGCCGGTAATCAACTATCAGCGGAAGGAAATGAAGAGCGCCAGTCACATCTAATTGCCTAAAATGCTCACAATTGAGTGTGAGATTAATAGGTGACTATGCAAACATTGTTAGCACTATTAGATTTATCGCAAACTATTAAATGAAAATGTTCCTTACAGATATACAATTTCTGCACAACAATGTTTAGAGATTATTTTAAACTTCATCTGTTAAATGCTATTTATTGGGCCATATTGAATGAGTGAATAGCGTTAATGAATGAACTTCATTTTCAGCTCTATTCCAAGTGCACTCGCACCAAAGAAGGGTTAGTCATTAAATATCAAGCATAAGTGATAAGCAATAACATAACTATAGTGAAATACTTAATAGCAATATAAAACACTCATGGATGTTATAAGTTATTCTCACGTATACCAACTTCACCAGTGAGCTTTTCGCACATTCTGTTCGGTGAAAGCTTTTAGAAGTTTTGTTCGTATGAATTTGAAAGCTACAAACTATAGAAATTATCTTAAAGGATTTAGAATTTTTTCTAAAAAACTTTCTACAACTTTCTAAAAAAAGCTCGTAAGTTTTTCTAAAAAATAAACTTTCTCGACTATCAAATATCGAATAATTATAAACGTTCAAGAGATAAAACATTACCGACGACATATCTAGAGAAGGGTCTACTGGAACAATCAGACTCGTAAGTTGGTTGAAACACGCAACACATAGCCCCAACAGAAAACATTATAACTGACACTGTGAACATGCGGTAGATGCTGCCAGTGTTTTTGCCTCTCTTTTTATGTTAACAAGAAACTGATACGATTTTTTGCCCTTTTCGCGCGGTATGCTGCGAATAACGCTGATTTAGCACCCAACCCTCACAAATTGATGATCTTTTGCATGAATTTTTGTAGCCTTTATTATGTCATCAAATTTTTCCAGCGAATTTTGCAGATACTCGAAAATTACTCCTTTATTCCGTCTTGAATTGACTTTAATTTTTAATTCGCAACGAGAGTCGCGACACTTTCATATTGCGATTTTGATTCCTTCGCCTCGCTCATCATATCTACATGGATCATAATTAATACATTTTGTTTCTAACTATCCTAGATCAGTGTGGAACTGAATCGGCAACCTTTTATCTCATCACAAAAAATCGCTCGGAGATAAAAGCTTTTCTTCGAAATAAAAAAAAAAAAAACGGGAAAGGAAAAAGGGAATGAGAAATCAGTCGGCAGGAATTCCCTTTAATATTCATGAGAACTACTGTGAGTGTTTGCAGCATCGAAGAGGACAAAGCCAAAAAAACTACCAAAGGGTCAAAAAAAGGCACATAACAGTAAACGCCGTTCTTCCAGCCGTAGTTCAGCATATTCGAGCGCATCGCGTACGAATCGTTCGTCGGGCAAGTCTTCGAAGGTATTCTTTAAAAATCACACAGTTAAATGCTCGCCATATTGACCTTCATCTCAAGAAAATATTTATTTGCTTTATCTTTTGTTGCCACATGGATTATAATTAATACATTTTATTTCTAACTATCCTAGATCAATGCGGAACTGAATCGACAAAATTTTATTCCCTAGTCGATTAAGAACCAAACGCATCAATTATTCTTCTATACCTCGTTCCAACTTCGCTATTTCAATGCCAATATAATTCCTGTGCTTAATTATAATCTGTCAGTTGAATTTATGATTTCAATCGATAATACGATAGACATTCGAAGTTTGCTAGAACTCAATGAAAGTGAAGCAGTCAGTCTATTAAAAACCGTTAATTTATACATAAAATTATTGTTTTTCATATAGTCTACCAATCCTTCTGCAGCAAGCGCGGTATAGTGGTTTATTGTAAGGAAGTTTGAGGAAGAGGAGCAATAGCATATAAAGCAATAAATCGACTAGAGGCTATTTGTTTGATTAGGGGTTTTCTCATACCATATCTAGCATACGAAATAGCTTAACAAGTATCGGCCATGGATGGCAGCAGTGAGATACAGAACATTACTGCATCGGCTGCATATGTGACACTCCGGGAATACCAGTGAAAACGCTCGTATACTACTGGTCGCATACATATGGACCGTATATGGAACCAAGATTATATGAGGTAGCTCAACGAAATATTAAATGTTCATTAAGACGGTAGAAGTCACAACACATTGCAGAAGTGGTACCTACTGTTCGACGATCCCAGCAGAAAATAACATTTATAACCCATTCAAATCCTCGATGGATTTAAGAGGGATTGGGATGAAGTGAAGAGCGAGGGAAGAATTTATTGAAGAGATCATGCCACCCACTAGGTAGTCGCCATCTAACCAGTATATTCACGTGCACTAAACATTTCATATTCACATTCCTAAAAACATCCGATATGATCAGATTAAACGAAAGTTTAAACGAATCCAGCAATTATTCATTTAAACTGAAAAAGCAATAAATAAACTCTATTCAGATAAGCAGTAAGAAAGGTCATCGCAAACGTAATCGCCGCTCGAATCAATCGAATAAGACTCGTCGATCGTCGAAGAAGCGTTCTTCGCAACAAAAGTCTCATTCGAGACATTCCGCGAAGCATGATCGTAGCTCATCACGTTCGCGTATGTCGTCCTTTAGATTATCATTGTTTGCTGTTCCTCAGTACTTCAAATGAAACTCTTCAATTATCCCATAGTGACCGCTATAGTATAACAATTTCATTTGGGAAAAGCAATACTTTACAAATTGCGGTTTCAGATCGATGAGAGAAAGAGTGATGCATCGCAATATTTCCAACTCTTTCGAATGTTTTCATTCGCTATTTTTAAATCATTTCTCATTTCCTATTCGTTTCCCCTCGCATATAATTAACACAATTCCGCTTATATGTCACATGGCGGTCATTTCCTCCATTTCGATTGTGAACATTTCAAAACAACCGTTGAATGGAAGGAGTACCGTTATTTATATTCTCCCAATCTTTCATTTGGCATAGTGCAAAATACAATGGTTTCTTGAGGTTTTTGATGAAGTAGTCGGAAAGAAACGCATCTTAAATCCCCGAGCATCCCTTAGCTTATTTCTCGATTTGTCCACTTCTCAAACAAAACCTAAGCAATAGAACAGTGTTAGGGTGAGGGAGGAATCCGCTGACTCAAAGCGCTAATGTTGGGTTCATTTATCATCGCAGTTCAACGTCCCCTTTGCTTTTGTCACCTTTTCTGCTTATTCCTGCTTACGGCAACTCAGAACGATGGAAGGGCAAACGTTCAATATGAAGTTGGGAAAAGAACTACCACCTCGAGGTTATACGGGCTGGTCTGTTGACAGAGCTGTTGCGCATGAATGAAATCTGTAAAACTAGGTGAGGGAAATACCCGGTCAAACCACAATAAGTTGCGAAGTAAGGTTGCGAAATATATTGCAACAAACCTTGATTTTGTATGGTATTACTGACGTGAACAAGCGAATTTTTTAGACGTCATTTGAAGGATTGGCGATCGGCAGTCGACGTCGTAGATAAGCAAGCGATATTGCTCCATTCTTTTCTGCGGTGACCGAACATTTCAATAAAATGTACTGTATCGGCTTTTATTTTGCATATCGCAGTGATCTTCACTCTCGAGTGAAAAGGTATAGCAAAGAATTATGTAATGATCCTCTACGCTCACATTAGGGTGATGAATTGCGATCCATTGATTCCCACCGTCTTTATCACGAATCATCGAAACATCAAGCAGTGTTCGCATATAATTAAACTCATCTGCGCCAAACACATCCTCCACACATTATTCATCTGTACAAAGCTACCAAAACATTGTGGCGCATATACAAACTTTTCCTTGCCTGCATCGTTTCATCCACATTCCTCAGCATAGAAGAGTTGGGTGTAGAAGAACATCTGTGGAAAGGAACTGTGTCAGAACTTGGACTTCGTTCCCAAAAGTCTCGGCTTCTTGCCATCCATAAGATATACGGCATACAGCCCTTTCCACCAGGTGACCTCGCTTCGTTAAGAGTGATCTGAACAACTTTAAACCATAGGGTGGCTCTCCGCATTTACAAACACCTCCCGCCTTAAGCCGCCTTGCAACACAGCAGAAAAAAAGCAGAGAGACGCTGGGGCCGATCAGGAACGCCTTCAATACTGGACCTCGTAAACTCACCTACTTCTTGCCGCATCTTCGCCAGACCGTATGCGGTCAAACAACAGTCATACTACTAAGGAATCGGCACAGGGTACGACAACTAACAAATGTTGAAACGGCTGATCAGTGTTTAGATAATAGCTACACTCTAAAATACGGCCCACACCTGTCTTGAACTATGCTAATTTATGCTCAGTAAGCTGTTGTTCAGCAAGCTGCTGCTTATTTGCAAGAGATACAATTGTCGCTCGCGGCACCACCTCACATCTCAAGCTGAGAATCATTCTAAACTCGTTCCTCTTCAATGAACGTGTCTCTCTTTGAACACTACTGCATACGGTTCTTTGAATATGCAAGAATACAAAAAGCACATATTGTGCTATCTTAGTAACGAATATTTACATATTGATTGGGTTAATTAATGCAAATGCACTTGTAACGGAATATAAAAAATTGATTTTTCCTCTACCATAATAAAATGCAGAATGCACACCTCATACTTCAATCATAAATTGATGTCTAGATTTTACATAGTATATAAAAGTTGTTTAAACCGATTTCTTGGAATGCAAAGGCTTCTTAAACGCTCATAAAGCCATAAAGCCCACTATAGGAGCTCAATATTGCGTTATCATCACCTAAATCTGTTTGATAAATGCCCTCAGGGGATTTTCATCGTGATCCATTCACGTTTGCTAGGTGATCGCTTGATGTGAATATAACTCTTATTATCTACGCTCAAGTGTGTCTTTGTAGCGCTTTTGTTTTGATCATCACACCTCTAAGTGTATTCTGCTTCACAATGCACATTTCTTATTGAATTATGCTTGAAAACAATGAAAAATTATATTCAGATGAAATTTTATGTCGCAAATATGGATTTATGAATTACATGAAGGATTCATTAGTACATCTGCAATTATGCTTGGAAAAAGTTTGCTCAATTTGTTCGTCTCCTTACATTGAAAGCATCTCTTGTTGTACGAAGGCCGACTGAGATTGTACGACGTTTGAAAACGGTTACTGCAAATATTACTCATATTAAACTCATAATGAAAGATAATTTAAGTAACTATAATGAGTGATGATTAATAAAAATTTTAAATGATATTTTTCTATTATTGTTTCTTTTTCAAAAATATCTTTCATAGAATTTTAGCAATGAAAGTGCAACTTAAAAATATAACATAATTTCTATGAGCTCTATGCTTTTAGTTTCAAAAAGAAATTTGAAATTTTCCTCGCATACCTGTATTAGTTCCGGCTTGAATCACCGTATAAACTTTTGCTGGATTATAGATAATCTTTGGCTTTATCGGTTCGGGTTTTGATCGTGACTTATTCGCACGATCCACTAAAATATTAATTTATCTTTATATATTTGTTCGTAACGCTTGACTCATATTCATAATAGATGATTGATTGATGATCGACGCCAATCGATCAAAATCAGATTTGCATCTTCCCGCGTAGTTTAGTCCAACGATTAATCAAGCAATAAGCAATTTATTTTCACTTCAAATCTGTATGAGTATTGCAATCATATGCAAACTTCTCACTTAATGTATCAGGTAAATGAAAAGGTATACAGGTTCGATAACATCATCTTATCTGGAAAAATATTCTTCAGGCATATTCTAAACACGTATCTTATGCGAAGCGAGATTTATCTAAAGCATATATTACTATTATTTAAACTTAATTGAACTCTAATTAATTAAGAACATTTATATAAAAGAGAGAATTTCTTTGAAAGTTTTTTCATAAGTTTTTCGACGATTCTATTAGAAGCATGATAAAAAACTGTTTCGAGGAAATGAAATTTTCTATATTCTAGTCATCGATATTATAGTGAGAAACCATTAAGACTCGAATTCGAATGTGTTCATGTAAAAAAAAGGAGAATTTCTTTACAGTCTTTTATATATATATATATATATATTTTCGAGGACTAGAGTCTTTTTTGATTGCTTATAGCAAATATGGATGGGCAATTTTTATATTCATGCGGAATCAGTAGTGAGAAAATCTTAAACAAACTTAACCGGTTGCAGTTAGTGGTTCTTTAGAGAATTCACTCGGCATCATTATTATCTAAAATTATTTATCTTTCATTTTAAATTTCCTTATAGTATCATCAACAGTATTTAATGAAACGATTGCTTATGATTTCATTTTATTAAACGACTTACTGTTAGAGAAAATAAGCAAAAGGTAGTTCATTGATAGAGCAGGTGAATTTAGTAAAGTAAGTAAAGGAAAACCAGAAAATATTTTTCATAGAAGCATGTAACTATATGCCAATGCTATCCAGCTTGCTTAGTAGGAATATTGCATTTCCATTGATAAAGTGTTAAACTTTGCAAGCTTAGTGGATCATCATAGTGATTACGTGGATTCCATATCAATGATAGGCGGTATCATAGCAATCTACAAATTGAGAAAATAAATGCGAATAAGTGAGTAACAAAATAATTCTCACTTAATAAAATGTTAAATGATTTCTTCCTAGACAACCTTTCGGGATATAAGTTCGAAAAATTTTATTCTAGAATATAATCTCAAAAACAATCTTTTAAAGAAACTTTCGCCAAAATCCTTTACAATTTTTGATTAGCAACCTGGTTTTCGTTGATAGATCGGCGTTTGATATCTTTTTCGGGGGATGTTGCTTCCTTCTTTATCTGCATCAATGAGCTTTTGTCCAACGAATCCGGCATTTTTTTCGCTCGTATAATGGATGTATCTGTCGCTTTTTCGACTCTTTTAGTGGATGAATCCGGTCCTTTCTTATCCTTAGATCCTTTTTCTCGATGCTTTTTCTGTCCTTTCGAGTTTGCTTCTGAAATAATTTGCTGAGCATTGCTTCAGTGTGACAAGAAACCACGAAATTTATTTAATAATACTGCTGTTTCACAGATGCGTACTCGATAGAGAAAGTTATGTGGGTATGTTTGACAATATGGATATTCGGTAGAACAGGTTCGCTAATATACTTTATTCTGCAGATTCCTCCATCCTTCCCACTATCTTCCCCACTAACCCACTCCTCACTTCAGGTGGTTCGTTGAATTGCTTTTCTCTTTCCTTTTAATCTAATGTTTTATTTTCGGTGTTCGGATTTATTGATCATGAAGACAAAAACGTCCACGCGAAAATATTTTATAGCCCTCAATCGATCTCAATATAGCCACAATTTCATCGTCTCAGGCATTTGAATGAAATACTATGGGGTGGCACTATGTCTACAATATCATAGCAGTCGTATTATGGAATTGACGAATAATCATCTGATAATGAAAGATAATGAAGGTAATGAAGATAACGAAAGGTATAGCGGAAGTAAAATTGCTCGGGAAAAAAAAAACACTTAGCACTAATACAGAGAGATATAGGGCGCTTTTTGGAAATTGATCAAATAGAAAAGAAATTTAAATATATCATTGAAGAAAAATATAAATTTCGATTCACCTTCTTTCTCGTCATTGCTTCCCTTCGTCGTTAAAATTTTCTTCTTTCGCCTTCTTATCCTATAGAATGAGAACTTATGAGTAATTTAATAGCTGTTCCCTATTGACGTGATTTCAGAATATTGCCCCCTCTATAAACCGGATTCCAGTTGCCCCCTTATATATCTGATTTCAGAACATTGCAATTATACATCTAGTTTCAGAATAGGATCATATTTTAAAATGTCATCAGTAGCTTCAAAGGAATAAGTATATCGATACTGTTCGAAATTTCAACAGTGATAATTTCAAATGGAATATACATTCAGTCTAATCGTATGCGTAAATTTTTATAAATGCAGAAATTTCACAACTTCAGTATAATCAAGCAAATAAAAAAAAAATGTAACTTACGAGTGTGAATCGTTAGTTTTTTTATCCTGAAATAATTTCAATTTGTTGGCAATTTTAAAAAGTTTTAAAAATCCAACATAAAAATTTATCAAATATATTTTAAGTCGTTTTTCTTTTCTTTTTTTTTGCTTTTTTTTTCTAATCTCTAAAATGCCTTTACAACAACATTAGACAGCTTTATGTTTATTAATAGTAAAATTTCATAATTTAGCATCAAATTCAAATTTTGCTTAGTATGTACATTAAGGAAACCTACAATTTAGTCGCATAAAATACAAAATTAAAGCCTCAATTGTAACGATCACAAAACGTTTCATCAACTTCTATAGCAACCTAGTACGCTATTATCAATATCAATATTTATCACTTAATTGATAAAAGATAACAGATCTGGTGCATACATGTCCAAGATCAGTTGAGATCACGTAAAAGGAACTTAACGCACCTCGGCGATCAATGCAGCATTCATTTCAGCTCCAGCACCACCCCTTGAGTCAATCTTTGGAGGTGCGGTCTTATCTAACGGCAGTTGTTTTCCACCGTTTTCATTGAGTATTTTCAAATATTCCACATATTCGCCACAAAAACCTACAAAAATTAAGTCTTTATGTATTTTTTTGTATTTCTTTTTACATATATTTTCTGTTTATATATTTATATATTTTATATACAAGTTGCTATTTGATGGTGAAATAGAGAGAATCTCATGGTGCAGTTAGCTACCTTCATGTAATTTGCTTTACTGCCAATAAACGATGTTATCATAAAATCGATGTGACTACAGCTAATGAGGCTTTGAGCGACGTATAGACACCTATAAAAGTTAAAGTCGAGCTGATCCTGTCTTTCATCAACAGAAAGCCAAAATAGAATCCACCATCACACAGGTAACCTAAATGGCTCCAGGTTACTTTCACAACGATCATAACGCTATCTTCAGCATCGTACTATCCATATTTCATATCGCATTAGACACAAAATATTGCATTTTTAGCTGATAAATGAGCCATCTTGGCGTGATTCATGGGTTGTTTATATACATATATCAGTTCATTGAATTTTGACTTAAAAGCAAAGAAATAAACAAAGTGAGAGGAAAAGAAGAGCAAAAACGTCGAAAATGAGACTGCGCAATAAGCGTTTTTTGCGTTTCGTACGATTGACAAAACAGCTTCAAAACTTAAGCATAAATTAAAAAATATGCGTTATACCAGCTTGACAATTTAACTGCTTGGACAACTGGCACGACAAATCCTTCATTAATGGCTCATGTTTTTTTTGTGATTCGACCGGCGTAAATGTACGGGTTCTTACTAGTCTCTGTAGCTCTATGAGAATTTGAAGAAACAGTATGAAAGACCGATAGAAGGATAGATTGATCATGTGAGGTAAGTTCTTCATATAAAATTTTATCGTTCTAAAGTTTATTTCAACATGATGTTTAGAGAGCACCATATTTGCCTATTGATTTTGAAGTGATAAACCAATAAAGTGAATATTTTCAATTATCACTTGGAAATAAGCAACTAAGGCTACCTCTAATATCATGCGCTGAGACGACACCTTTAATAAAGAGCAATTGAACGATTGCATAATGAATATACAAGTATTGATCCTCGTTTTGAACCGCCTGTGATCGTTGGCTACGAAGGTCTCGAAAGTATTGCTTAATATCTGGGAAAATTCCACGTTTTAGTGCACTGAAATTAGATAGGGAGGTTCATTTTTCTATGACTAAAATAGCGTTTTTACGCATGACTAGCGTAGATCCCCTGTCTAGACACAAGAATCGATAGCTATATGTAACATCGGCAGTCGGCAATACGGAGGCTGGCAGCTGGAAGGATCGGCAGCACTAAGAAGTTCATCAACAAAAGGTCGCATGTACTATCGAGATCGACAGTTGTTGAAAACGCAAGGATTGCACTATGGTGCATCATGATGGCATCGAGTGGCCTACTTGAATTGAACCGGAAACGGCGTAACTTAGGGTTGTTAGAATGAATATTTGCGTAGGTATGACAAGTTTCCAGATCATATATTGGCATGCAATCATTTTCTAATTTAGTATAATTTGCATTAAAAATGTTATATTCCAATTTGATTTGCATAAAAGATTTTATATTCCTTTTATATTTCACTCATTTGGCATACTTTAGAATATTCCTTCCTTGCATATCCGTTAGATCAGTCCTTCATTCTCTTATCTCAGCACGTAACCTTAGTATATTTATCTCATTGTTTTTTAATAACAATATCCCCACTATAGTCCTACAAATATGACATATTTGTATGTTGTTTTTTTTAATTGTTTTGATATTTCAGTTCAAGTTCATTCACCGAATTCCCCCTCACTGAAAGTTATTAAGGAATGAACTAACTTTGTGGTGATCTCAAGGAGTATCAATGTGCCAGTACGACCAATACCCGCAGAGCAATGCACCACTGAAGGATTTTTAACGAAATGCCTTGAATATTGCAAAAGGCGAAATGGAGCCATCGGCGTTTTGGGAACACTCTTATCAGGCCATGTAATCCATTGACGATGATCCAAATGACGTACTTCATCTCCACCTGTAAATACACTTAGCAAGGATAATTTAATACAAATTTTTAAGAATCCAATCAACCATATACAGGATGTTATTAAAAAGACTTCAGTTAGGAATAGAAACATCATATCGCTCCTTTTACGCCTTAAAAACTCTTATAATCCTTATGATTTTTTGCCTCAAACGACATCTCGCACCTCATAGGAATCGACCTAAACCTCTTCGATCGTATCGAAACGCCACCCCTTCAACCATTCATCCGTCCCCTACCAACATGCTGAAGTTTCGGAAGCATAGAAATACTGAAGAGGTAAGCAGAAAATAGAAAAATAGTGCAGGTGTCTGTCTTCTAGGATCTGGATAGCAAGGAAGTCGTTATACTTGTTGAATACTAATTCTTAATGCTATTTATGATTATTGCTGGCACAAGTGAAAATGCTGCCCTGAATCTTCCCTCTGATCTCCAATCAACGTTAGAAAACCTAAGATTTAATAACCTTTAAGTGGTCTAGTGAAAACATGTGCCACCTAGGGTGGAAACTATCATGCACGGAGCGATAAACCAACAACTTATCGATGACCCTATCATCTTATCAAATAAGCCTATATCCATGCGCATGTAAATAAAGCTTTTCCGACTATTCTATCACATCATGACATGATAAGATCGCACAGAAATAATGGTAATGACGTGAAAGGCATTAACTGAGGTGAGACTAACAAGTGAGTTGAAGTTTCGTGTGCACGAAGCTCGGGTCACTCGTGTCGATAAGCGTGCACGTGATTGTAATTGTGTAGAAAGTCATCTTATCGTCAACTCTAGGTGGCCAATATTGACAACATTTCATTTTACCCAATTCAAAGAGACTGCATAACATTATAATTTGTTTCACCTTTTCTTGCCATATCATACGCCAAAAATCACCAACTGTCGATTCTATTGGTGCCTTAAATTACATTTTAACACATCTTATCATTATTTATGAAATCAATATGAAAATTTTAAAAAAATAAAATTTCTAAGTTTCAAATAAAGCAAAATGAGCGATCAATTTTGCTCCGATATTTCGATTGTTTATTCTCGATGAACTGAGCGCAATTAAATTTTCTGAAAATCTAGTCATTGAAGTTTGCATATCGTAGCCAATATTTAATGAAATTTCAATGTTCAAACCAATTGGCCGATAACTTCCAGTGATCACATATCTGAAATTCTTGAACCCTAGTCAGAAATTTGTATTTTGATCAACTATGGCTCCTGAGAGTCGAATCGGGCTCTGATTATCACAGTCATAAAATGCGTCAGGTCTGTGAAGGGAAACTGGGATTGTATAAAGTCGCAAAACTGCAAAAGCCGCGCTTTAGATCTTCCATGTTGCATAATTTCACACCTAGACTCGTCGCACTAGAGGTCACAATTGATGAACAGTGATCGATGAAGTTAAATTTCTATGACTGGGAGCGTTTTTATATATTCGACCGTTCAATAACCTTTGATCGCTTAGAAACTGGCGGTTGCTGAGTGGAGCTATAAATGTTGCCTATTCTTCAACGTCACTTATTATTTCGGAGCTTGGACAGAGCTGTGTTTTTAATACCTGCTTAAATAAACGCTCCGTTCTTATGCTTACTTTGCTCCTAGATGGACAAAATTAGGCGAGAATACAATTTTTCCTAAGGATATACGACTGTTCGATTATTATTTAGCATTATTTAGACAAATTGTGTTGTGTTGTGTTGGATTATTATTCAGTATTATTTAGACACATTGTGTTGTGTGTCTCTTATTCGATAGCTCAAATATATCGGTTTTGAAACATATATTTTGGTGTGTAGATCAGTTTGCTTTGAACTACAGA
This sequence comes from Baylisascaris procyonis, assembly GCA_037389465.1. Taxonomy (NCBI): domain Eukaryota; kingdom Metazoa; phylum Nematoda; class Chromadorea; order Rhabditida; family Ascarididae; genus Baylisascaris; species Baylisascaris procyonis. Next base: position 1,445,150 of record JAZARR010000197.1, read on the forward strand.
GGAAGGAAAAGTGATGCGAACAACATTTGCTTTTAGGGACCACCTGGGTGGGAGATATACTGATTTACATTTTTTTGTGTGCTCTTAATACTAAATCATATCATATATCTTTACATCTTCGAGAAAAAGCCCACGAAAGTACATTATTTTTATTTTTTAGAAGCCTTGCAAAGGTAAGTAATGTTCACCACATCGATTAAGTATAAATAAAGACTTTTGATGGTGCAAAAATTGGAAATAAAAAATCATAGACTTAAGTACTTCACAGTAGTCAACAGCACATATCACTGGTAAGGTGTTCGCTGATACCTGACGCTGATATCAATTTTAAATATTATCAATGATAAGTGTGCAAGTGATAAATTTAAAATGATAATTGATTAATGATTAATCGGTATGTTTACCTGACAACAGATGAAATCATTTTCGAGTAATTCATGTTTCACCCAATTCGCATGAATAAAATCGTTTACCTCTCCAGGTGGCCAAGTTAATATCACTCGTGTCTGATCAAAACATTTCACATCTAAATGGATTCATTAGCCGTTCAACTTCAGATTTTCCTTATTTTATTGACGTAAAAGAAGGCGACAAATATTATCATTACAATTGACACAGCAAGCTAGATTTATCCACATTTGAAAAAATATATGAGAGTTTATTGATTTCTATTATTTATTTTAAATAGAAATTTTGAATTTAAAATTTATCTAAAAATGGAAATTTAATATATTTGAAGTTTGAAATGAAACACCGTATCCGGTATATTATAGTACACCTTATTGCATAATATAGTAATGCAAACTTTGCATTATTCAACAATATATATAAAATAAAATACTTAGTAAGATATTTGAAAAGTAGAACAATTTTATCTACCTTTATATCGGCATCGATTTTTATTCGCCTCAAAGACGAGTTGTGTTAAACCTTGTGGTGTAAACGATTTCAATTTGTTATAATCAAGACGTAATCGATGAATGCCACCCTTTAATAATTTATCATTTAGAAATTAGCTTTAACATATATGTTATAAAAAGAATACAAATTATAAATGAACGACTGAGCACGTATGCAATTATAATCAAGCATTTTTCACCTTTGAAGATAATATTCGCATAAAACGAGTATATCGCATATCATTTGAATATTAATTTTTTTCTCCTCTATAATTTCAACAATGCACTCGATGATGAAACAATCGCCGCACTAAGAGCGGTGATAATCGATGATCAAGTTGGTATCCAAAACTTTGTCGATCGAACTTATACTTAATTTTTCAGCTTCAATTTGAGTGCAACTTTAATATTTGAACCCCTCAGTCTATTATTTCCTTTCATCTAGAGACGACTGAATATAAATTTCGCCAATGCAATATCACCATTTCCGGTGCAAAAGAAACCGAAGTTAGAAGCGAATATAAGAGAAATTTAACCTGTGATATATCGCTGAGCCACTTTTTCATAACTTCTTTTGCCTCATTGGAATATTGTTGTGCGTGATCTTTATCTATGTTCAATTTTAAATAGAAAGTGATCAATTGATCGATAAAAATCGATTTCAAATGGATCAGGTGATTAAAACCAATTGATTTCACCTTAGGTTGAATTGCTTTAAGTTGGATGATTTTGTTGATGCGGTCATCTTAATCCTCTAATTGGAATAGAGGGTATGGTAGATGATTTTTTGCGAGAAATAAGAAGAAAATGGTCGGTGGCTGTTGAGAAAAGATGAGAGTCTCTTTGAAAAAAAGTGGGATATGTGCAAACTTGAAATTTGAACTCAAATGAATTATTTAAATTTAAATACAAATATGCTGACTTTGTTTATTCAAGAAAATAGATAACTTTGATTTGTCGGAAAATTTTTCTCTCCTCCATATCATCGAGAAAATCCACAAGATACAGCAATAAAAAAAACGATTCGTATTATTGAGAACGCCACAAAAAATTTATGAAATTTTTGCAAATGAGATTTTGCAACTAAATTATTTGTTATTGAATAATGAAAATTAAAAATTTTACTCACTTTTTTCACCATCTGACGTCGGTATTTTTTCTTTAACAATTGTTGCTAATCGCTTCTTTTGTTGTAATGCAAATCTGAGTATATCACTTGTTAATATGTAACTGATTTTTTAAGTTTGAGTGAAATTTTTTTTAAAAATTCCATTTCGATTGAAATTTTAAATTATGAATTATTTCTATGCGATATGCTAGCATCATGCAAAAGTAGTTGGGCAGATTGCAAGCGTTCAGAGTTTACTATCATCCGTTCCGTGGGAGCAACGGTGTAAGGATAACACAAATTCTACACCACGGGTATTTCTTCACCTGGCTTCGCATGTCCAAAAAATCTCCCTCCCCCCCACAAGGACTCCGTTCGCTTCATCATCTCTGCGAGGGATGTTATGAATGTTGATTCTGACTGCGCAAGCTGAAAAAAAAAATTCTCGATTAAGTTATAGAATATGAGGAGACTGCGTGAGGTAGTATTCGGAATGAGAAACGTTGAAGCTTAGGCGTGGCGTAGAGGCGTTGTTAGAGAAACAGCAGTTTTTTTGCGTAAGATGATATCGAGATATAATGGACACAATCAAAAGGCATAACACATTACAACTGGACAATTGAATGGGCGTTCACTTATATACGCTCAAAGTGAGCATCAAGGTTTGAATTTAACTATAAGCGAAACGTTATACTTGGAAAAATCATACTGAATCATTTCAATGGGAATATGCTCTAAAATATGGAAGCCGGCTAATGTATATGTCGTATATGAAGAGAATGACTTGCAAAAACGCGCGTTGTTCAATCCTTCATCGCCATGTTTGGCACCTCCTCTCCGGAAATCCTCATCCCATAAGATTTTTTGAAACACGCAAATCTCATCACGGGAGTTTCAGCTGGCGCAGAAAGCTTCCCCGTCCCCACGGAAGGATATGGCTTATCACATCACTCAATGGTATACCCCACTATTTGGGGGGTTCGTACAAGGAGTTTCTTTGAGAACAGAGAACGTAGGCTATTCACTCCATCATTTGTACTTTTTGAATTACGCTGCTTTAGGTTTTTCTATGATTTGAAACTAGCAATGTGTTACTACTCAATTTTCCCAACCATTTTACTTATTTATTATACAAGAAAGCAAAAAAAAAAATGCCGCAACATACTCTTTGATAAAGTCGACCATCATGAGCACAGCCAATAGCCAATCGCTTCTTAAGACCTCTATTAGAAACACTAAATCACGTTGACGCTTATACAGCTCACTTGCAAAACTGGGGTGTTAATATGGGAAAAGCGATGGACCATTTAATTAGTGTGGTATAAAATATGCAAATTCGTTTGGTTGCAGAGAGTTTAAGTATGATTAATTATGCAAATTCAGTTGATAAAGCAATTGAAATCATCGGCTGTAGGCTAATTCAGCTTGCAAACAAGCGAAGGTGAGAATAAACGCATGTATGGAAGTACGGAGAGTGAATTTCAGTAATTACGGCAGAAATTTAAATCATTTATTCAAATAATAAATAAATATATTGAAATAGATGAATAAATAAATTTAAAAAAACATACAAACAATTAAATAAATGGACAAATAAAAAATGAATGAATGAATGAATAAGTAAATAAATGAATAAATAAATAAATAAACAAATAAACAAATAAATAAATAAACAAATAAATTCAAGCAATGAACTTGCACCTGAGCATTTGTGAAAGTTTATTTCGTTAGAAGGAGGTTAAGAATAAAAAATTACAAATTTTCTGAAGAATTTGTAATTTTTTATTTCTGAAGAATAATTTCTTTTTTTGAAGAATTTCTGAAGAATAAAAATCGTTTAAATTTTCAATATAACCACAATAGACATTGATTTTTATGATTTTTGTACTATAAGTGCACAAATATTTCATATTGCCACCGCAAAAATAATTTTATTCTACAATTTTTCAGCGATGCGAATGCATGCATAGTTCGTTTATAACTTGCAAAACAAGATGCAATACATAAATGCAATTTGCAGTGATGCAATTTTGCTTGACATTCAAAGATGCAATACAACGATCAAAAAAAATGCAATTTGTTGCAAATATTTACAACGCTTAATATGTAGATTTTTTTTTCTAAAAACGCTATATTTTTGAAATAAGTTCATAAGTTGGATTTTTTAAATGCAATTTTGTAAATTTTTTTTTTTTTTGCAAATCGTTCCTTGGTAACATATTTTCTGTGCTTCGCATATGATGTATAATTTCATCTACCATTTTTCACATTAATCTATAAAACTTCGAAATAAATCATTTATATTTAAAGGTGTAAAAATGCGCGAAGAATATATTGCTCATAAAAGATTTCTACGTATCATCGGATGCATAGAGACGACATTCCTTAATTTTATTGTCAAAGAGCAAAATTATGTTCTTGATTGATTAGGTAATCGCAAATAAAATATGCATATTATACAAGATAAGTACGCATATCGTATCAGGTATCATTCTTGCTGTATTGCCACGTTGTAAATTTTTTCATCATTTCCACTATCGTTCATTGTCCTAATCGGCACAAAATCAGTATCAAAAAACTAAGCATCAAAAATCGTATCGGAAGTGGGCGTGATTAAAATATTATCTATACGTATGTCAATGAGTTGACGTTTAATTTACTCATTAATGAATATGATCGATTCGCTAGTACGTTTATACTCACTATAATACAAAATGCTCTATGACAGGTGAGTTTATCGCTTATAATAAAGTTGTGTTACCTATTTTGCGACGCATCGTAGATATTTCGACGCAAGCATATAGAAATGCAATATTATTGCTAAATAAGTGGAATAGCTAGGCAACGATCGAGTGCACAAATTCTTTGTAAACAAAGAAAAAAAAATTCTATCATCAAGTCAAAATTTCAATCTTTAATTGAAAAATTTTTCAAAATCGCATTGTACAATCATTTTTTTTCCGCCTATTCATTTTCATATAACACAATTTATTAAAAAAAAATTAGATTTTTAAAAATTTTAGTCGCAATTTTTAGGTCAAAAAATTGATTAAGTTAGTTGTATTTTATATAAATTTTGAAACTTTTTTCAACATTTTCTGTTTTTTTTTCTTTATTATTGAAATTAATTTTGCAATCCATTCAATTTGCTAGCGCATTCTTTAGGTTTCTTTTTGTTGATTTCTTTCGCAATCTAATTATGAACCCATAGGTTTTGTTGTGATTTTCATTTTCTTTCATAGGGAAATTTTTTCAAAAAGTTTCAAAAATTTTCTTTCAAAAAATTTTTGAAACTTTTCGCGCAAGTTGCTATGCTTAATTTTTTTTTTGTTTGCCAATTTTAATCTATTTTCAAAAAAATTTTTAAGGGTTCTAGTGATGTTTTTTTTTTTTCATCGATAAACTAATTGCTGTAATCTTCGAATCGATCGATATCTGTATAAATTGTGAAAAAAAAAGAAATGGGAACATTTCAAAGGTGTACTTTCCTCCTTCCCCCATTCAAATGTGCATATTTTATTACAAATTTGATTAAAAAAGTAGATGAGAGAAAGAATAGAGATCAGCAAGATATCGATTTTGTTTTATGTACTCATCGACCAAATACTTACTACCAGGCCTATATACGATATTGCTTATGAGAATTTACATATTTATATATATATCAACTTATGAAGTTGATGCGCATTTCACGTTGCTATCATAAATTGCAGGGATAAGCTTCTGATAATATCATATGGAAACAACTCGTTATCAAATAGGTCCAACATTCAATACGTACAATAAAAGATTCCAATTTTTAAAATTTCAGGTTGAATACAATTCAATACTGTTAAATGTAGTTGATCGTTTGGATGACTGCATTTTGCTTAGCTATGCCATCTCTTCAAAGATATTTTATAAATCGCCCTAGTCTATTTAGGTGGCAGAGTTAGGGGTCAGGAAGTGATGGTGGGGGAGTAGAATTGAGATGATATTTCCGGTGCAGTTGGGAATATATATGCACGATAAATTATTGCTGCGAGTTGTTAGATGTGAGCGCGTTTTTTCATAAAACTAATAAATGCGCTCTTTTGAAAGTGGGCAAAATTTTGGGTAAATTAGCTGACATGGAATCATTTCGAAACGATGAATATTGTTGTCGAAAAATTGTGCATAAATAAAACTTGTAAGCTTATTGATATTTAGAGTATAATATCTGTGATCTTACTGCAGCCTCCACCACCCCTCCCCTCCAACAACTTAAATTGATCGAAATCATTGCCTTTGATGACGTGCATCACCCCCCCCCCCCCCCAAAAAAAAAAATGGTAAGTCGAGTTGAAATCAATCGATGCGTTCGGAAATAGAGAGAAATTATTTAAAATGTTAGGGGAGAGGGAATGCGAGGATGCAATATTATCATATAGCTGAATGAATAAACGAAATATTTCAATGTAAAATAAAACATGTTTACGTTCCACGAAGCGTGTTGTATGCCGTTTTTCTTTGGGGTGGATGCACTTTCGCCGAATGTACCTTTATTCAGAGATCAACATCACGAATACGGTTGCTTAGCGAAACGAACGTACTTGTTTTGGGTGATTACGACGCAAACAATTTTGATCAACTAGCAATCGAGTGCATATTCACGTGCAAATGTTACTGCTTTCTTGATGGATCTTTGGTCTAACTGGCAGCAATCTCGTTACTAAGTGAAGCATTTACTCTCTCGATATGGGGTGGAGCGTTCATTGCGATCGAAACACTGTACTTGTTTTCATTTGCTATTCTATTCATTGAATGTTCGCTCTTATTTTCGTATTTTTGAAAAAAAAAAAAACAACTGTGTATTCTCTATATTTTATTTCGATTGTAATACATATATTCCATATTGTCGATTTTTTTATTTTTTGAAATATATTCATTTATTAGTTCATTTGTTTATTCATTCGGAATGTTTATTTGACAAGCGGAAATAAACAAAGAAAATCGAAGAAATATTCAGCTATTTGAAAAAAAAAAGAGAATAAAATGTGAGAAAAATAAACAAGGAAATCATTTAGCGTATATAATATATGCAAAATCACAGCGGCGTTCAATAGCCTGTATTAATAAAATTGACATCAAAATAGTAAACAAATGAACACGAGACATGCATGAATACACAAATAAATTCCATGAGTAAACAACGTTACTTACCATTTTATTCATATGTTCATCAAGATTTTGGCTATAATCAATGTTGATTTATAGATTCCCAATCCTTGAGAAAGGATTTACAAGTTGGGTATATAAATGCTGGACGGGTGAGATATTTACCCAAGTAATGGGACATTTTAGACTGCACAGGAAAACGCGAGCGTAGTGATCAATTGAATATAGAATTCGTTATACCTTTATGCATAGAATGTTGTTCTCATTCCAGTGACTATTTCAGAATTCAGCACCACTAGCAAGCACATGAATGTAGTTTATATCGTAATTGAGAAGAACTTTATAGCGAACGAATGCAAATATTTTATGGTAGATAATCGTGCAAGTTTAATTATTTATATAAAGGAAAAAATAGAAATGCGCTAGATGCACTATCTCGGGGAAAAAATTACCTCTGGGAAAGCGGTATTAGATTTTCTGCTTATATAGACTTTCACTCGATGTGTTCTTCTCATCGGGAAGGCTGAATTTATCTCAATCATCACCAAGAAGTATCGCAAGAATGAACTATTGCTATGAGCAAAGTTGCCTGATGTGAAATCAAATATCATAGCTCTATTAGCATATATACTTGTTCAATCAGTGATTTGTCCCTTATGAAATACGTCAACGTAGTCTGAAAGAGGCAATATTTGTTGAAAGATATTTAAATGGAAAGACAAAAACCGGAAGTAATTTTTTAATAAAGGGGTTATTAAGGAACCGATTGAGGAACACTTTATAAATTTTTTTTGAAGAATTTTAGAATATACTATTCCCCAAAACGTCCTTTGAAATGTTGCGTTCAATTTATGAAAGGATTTTCTCGAAAGTTTGCCTATCGGCCGAGTTTAATATGACCTAATACTCCAACCTCTCTCTCCTCCCCACTCCTGTTCCTCCCGATGCTATTTTAATGTTCACTATGATCCCTCTTCCCGACGCATCCTTGAATTGTTTGTCAAGATTCACAATTAAAAATAAGGCCGAAACTGCATCATTAATGCCGTTGTTGTTTGATTGATTTATTTGTAATATTAGTGACTTTTATAGTGGATTACAAAAATCATTTTTGAGCTCCACAACTCTGCCACCTTTGTGGATATATCTCCACAGTCTCCAATGATTGTTGCAGTTAATCCTCACGTAATATTTGCATATAAGCGTATAAACGAATTTCCACTAATCTACTGTGTTTCCCCCCATGAGTACAATCTAATTGAAAATACCATGCTGAATGAGAAAAAGGTATATGAAGATTTATACGGCAAATTACCTTATCATATGAACTTGTTATATTATATTATATTATATTATATTATATTATATTATATTATATTATATTATATTATATTATATTATATTATATTATATTATATTATATTATATTATATTATAGTATATTATATTATATTTTATTATATTTTATTATATTATATTATATTTTATTATATTTTATTTTATTTTATTTTATTTTATTTTATTTTATTTTATTATATCATATTACCATAAATCTTTGATTTAAGTGCCCTCCACTCTTAATACAATCTTTGATTGGATTCAATTTTTGTCGATCCATATAATCGATTTCTTTCTTAATTTATTTCATTATTTCCTCAAACATAATTCTCATTCGGGCGATGCTTTCTCATATAATTCATTTCTCAATCGATTTCTCGAATTCGCCGCCCTCTTTCCTCCTCCTTCCTTCCCACCTTATCACCTGAAATGTCACTTAATTCTTGAATAGAATCCGAGGGCTTATGATACTTTAAAAGTACTATATTATTGGACGAAGTGTTGAATTATTTAATGCCTAAGTGATGAACTAGGTGTTACGATCTTTGAATTTTTTTACGTACGATGATTTAAAGATGCCGTTCAAGCGCTTTCACCTAAGCCAACTTGCAATAGCATCGGAAGTTTTATTTGCATTTAAAGCCAAGGGATAGCCCCTTTTCGAAATCAACGAAAAATGAAAAACACTCAAATTTAGGGCTATTTCTACTCTAACAGTTTGAAAACTGTCGAAGTTGAAAAGAGGAGGTCATGAGCATTGGGAATAAGAAAACCAGAAACCTCAAAAAATTTTTGAGCTCAGAAAGGAATGAGCGGTTCACGAAATTTAGTGCTCTACGATTTCACTTGAGAAATTACATTCTCTGAAAAGATTTCATCTTTACAGCGATCAAAGTCCTTGTAAAGTAGCACACAAAAAGCGCATATCGTGCTCATCGTCTCCGATGCGTTTCTACACTTGTTTGCTCACCAATTTACTTAAATTGCAACGTTTTTTTCACGATTTGAATATTGGAGAAGAAACTTTCTGGTTATGAAAGCGCTTATATAAATTACCATCCAATAATAAAATATGTGAGCTATTGAATTCATTCAAACGACTATGCAAATTTCTTGCGAAAGCTTTATTCTTCCAACTCGTCATCTAGAATAAAGAAACTGACCAATATAAAATGCTATATAAAACTGGGAATTTTTCTTTTTTTTTTGAAGATTCACCTGCCTGCCTTCAACTCCTCGATGATAGAACTATGATCGAACAAGTGTTTCCACTTGTACATTGGTTTGCTAAGATTTTTGCTGTGGGATTCAGGAATTTTTACATTGCTTGAATTTTCAAACTGGAGCTCTGAAATTTTCAATATTATGCCTGAAGGTCACAACATCATCAAAAATAAAGCACTATGAGTAAGGAAATATGAGAAATAGAATAGATAATTAAAGACATTTCCGAGCAATAAATTGTCGTTTCTTTTTTTCAGGAAAAATCTCGGGAATGCAAATTTAAGAGAATTATTTTATTTATATCTGATGAATTATTTGCATTTACGAATGTTTTTTTTTTTTTTGGTGGAAGTTCAATTGCCTCTTTTAATATTCAACTTTCATAGCAGAGAAAAAATCCCTCACCTAAAAAAAAATTTCTGAAATTAAAATTGAAAAGGGAAATTTGGAGAAATGCCAAGAAAATAAGTAAAATATGAGCATTGACAAGCGAGCAGCATTAATTTTGAAGTGAAAAATGTGCACATTCAATCGGCTAGGAAACATCTTATAATATTATCGATCGTAGTGATGTTTGGTTAAGCAATCCGAGAGTATTGCTACGAACATCATTCCTTCATCTATATTTCGTATAAATAAATGTCATCGATATGTACATTTGAGCGTTTGCGTGCGTATGCGTGCATCTGCGTGTTTATATATGCACATTCATTTTTACTTCATTTTTTCGGGAGTAGGGAGGGGGTTTATTTCTTTCATGAGTCTGTAAATCATTCAATTTCATCGAGTGTTGACTTCCAAAAAAAAATTTTTTTTTCTTCGCTACTCCAGAAAATCGCTCGCAAGATCTTCGGTCTCATGTCTCATATTTTTGAAATTCGGAGCGTAAATTTTCTCGAAGATCCACAATGTTTCAGGTCCCGAATTTTGAGGCGCTCGAAAGCCGAACTAATCGCAAGTTTGCCGAAGATGCTGATTGCCAACAGTTTAGAAATTTAAAATCTGTTTGCTTCCTTGAATTCTCAGAAAAGCTCACTTGTTTCTCATCCAGCCAGCAAAGAGAGCAATAAAATAAAGGCAATAAATCCTTAATTCCATTAGTATAGTCGATTGCATGACGCTGAATTTCAGAATAGATTTTCTTGATGATAGCGGAGTAATTATATGGCTATTGTCGAATAATGAAATAGTTCAGAAATTGATGGGATTGACAATTCGAGCAAACAAGTAGAACAGGTGAGACAACACTCTTGATGACAGGCATTTTACAAGGATTACAAGCATATTTGGCGAAGGCGTTATAGCTTTCATTTAAACAACGCATCATGTTGTACCAATAATTGCTTACCAGCTGTATTGATCTTCTATAATTTTGAGTTTTTGAAAAATTAGTCAGTGCTTCAGAATGTCGCTAAGCAAGCTTGGATTTCATCGCCTCTTGGATATCCTTTTTGACCTGAATTTGATCCGAATTTTTGAAATCTGGAATGTCATGAGTGATAGCGGATGCGCATATATGTATATATTTTAAAATGTACGATATTTACTCGGTTACAGGCCTACCTTCGTAATATCTCATCTCCATTACATAGCCATTTTAACACTTCGCAAAGTTAGGAAATATACAGGGTATATACACGATTTCTGGATGATCTGATTGTTAATGAAGAGCAATCAACGTTCATAGTTATAATGGGCAATTTTAATGCTATACTTGAAACACAAAGACGAAAACTCAATAGGAAATTTAGTATTAATGTAAGAGAAAAATAAAAAAATTTGTTGATCAATACAGGTATTTGTTTGATTCTTTTTCAACTAATTCTTTCGTTTCATTATTATTTTTTTCTAAAAAAAAACGTTTCCATTCTTCTTTTCATTTCAGTTGAGTAAAGATCGATTTATATAATAGTATAGTTTATTAATTCAACGTTATTAACATGTTTATATTAATCAATCTCTTTAATCTTTAGCTTTTCAATAATAAATATTTTTAATCAACTTTAACTTAATTTTTTGAGACGTTTAATTGTTACATCAACCTGAATCCATCACTAGTGTTGTGACGTATTTCATAAATTATCTCAAATCCTTTATCGATAATTAGGCCTCATCGTTCCTCTATATAAGCAAGTCAATTGCTGGATTCGTTAATGCCATTCTAAAATGTGCTGTCAAGAAGAGTGCAGCAATGGCTGAAATCTGCGTGTATTTTGTACGTGCACGCAGTTGTGCACGTACAAAACGCATTCAGAGAGAGAGAGAGAGAGAGAGAGAGAGAGAGAGAGAGAGAGAGAGAGAGAGAGAGAGAGAGAGAGAGAGAGAGAGAGAGAGAGAGAGAGAGAGAGAGAGAGATGGAGAGAGAGCTATGTTGAAGCCGTGGTTAACGTAGGACCAAAATAAGCAAGATTATATAACGATGAAGCGAAACTATTGTTGAAAATGTTTTCCTCACTGATAGTGTTGGCTACTTTTGACCGAATGGTCGATTATTGTGCATTGTGAAATGTTGGTTATCCTGTAACGAATTGTTCCGTTCCATCCCCATTTATTATTAAACAACATTTGGGTGATATCATCAGTATTATTCTAATGTTTTATTTCCCTTTTAGTTTTTATGAATAAAATGCTTGTCGGCACTTATTTGAACTTGAATTATCAGTAGACCAGGCGATATAAATCCACATAAATCCACAAAAAAAATTTTTATATTTCTGCCTCTTTTAACAATTCCATTTTCGAGTAATTTTTCAATGGTATCCGTAATAATTTCTTAAGTAACAATGTGCTGACGAGAAAATAAAAATGATGCTAATTTTTTAATGCTCTTTAGTAACGGATATAAAAATGCTTCCATTTCAGTTTTGCGTTTTTTCAATCAAATTTAATTTTTTTTTTCAATTTTCCTGCATCATTTCTTTCTATCAAATTGTTATTGGCCTTTACTTCATATAGGAATAATTTTTTGAATATAAGACTTCGATGTCTCTAAGAAGCTGACTTTGTTATACTGAAATAATTATGCATATGAAAAAGATTTTATTTACACCATTATCTGGAAACAGTCTTAAGATTCCAGCATCTTATGGGCAATTTATAGAGGCTGCGAAATTTGCTATTTTTCATAACTAGTGCAATATGGATCGAATGGAAAATTTGACTAGGCCAAGTGGCACATTATGTGCTTTTTTGTTTTTCTATGAATTGATCAACCATTTTCATAAATTATCAAAAGATGCAACCAATGCCCTCTCATTTCAATGGTCAAACCTCTTACAAAAGTCTAACTGAGCTTTGTTTTTCAATCGCTTAACTGGAGGAAATTGAAAAATTTGCCGATGCAAAGTGCTTATTGTTATTTTTTTGGCACATTTAAGTGCCGATAATTTTTTTAGAAGTTCATAGATTAACGTAGACGGCGACATTGAAGATATTCCCAATGTGAAAAACATTATCGGCTTTATGCTATTATGCACTTTATATAGTGTATATTATTTATTATGCACTTTATATAATGTATATTATTATGACATATTATACATTATAGGAAGTGAGGGATGAGATTTTACCTGCTGAATCACATAGCTCAAGTTTCAATGATTCTCATGGCTGTAGATTCAGTAATTTTTTTTTTTTTTGAATTTCGAGTTGAAATTATTGCATGATTAGCGAGGTAAATAAAGGAGCGTATGTATAAACGCTAGACATGTGCTGATACAATGCGCTCTAGAAAGAAAATTTACAAATGTGAACCACTTTTTTCGAGAAGTTGATGTAGTTTTTTTAAGGTTTATTTAGGTATGAAAACCCTCTGAAATACTTATGAAGTAGCATTCATTTAGCTAATCAAGTATATTGTCGTTTATCGATGAATTTGCTGCAGATGATTGTTAAGGATTTTAATATTGCTAACTATGCGTTATTTTGTTTAGAAATTAAGTTCAATAGCATATGAGCCATCTATCTTCTTTGAGTTATTTCTTTCAGTAGCGCTGTATTTCTCTTTCTCTCACTTTCTGTAAGCAATTACGAAGAGAAATCTACTGATGAAGAAACCATAAAGTGCAATCAATATTATGGAGAAATTATCGTTGAGTCTTATAAAGGCCATGGATTCTTGCTTACTTCCGGGATTTTATCGGGGAAATTTCTATGCTAAATAAACGAGATGATGAACAACGATATAAATTGAGATCAAAAACCATTCTATGATATAAACTGTAGAATGTAGGTGGATTTCGCAAAAAAAAAAAGCCTAAAAGATTTATTAATCAAATATTTATATCAGCTTTTTATTTAGGTGTTCCAACTCAGGTATAATATTTTTCGCCGGAGGTATTTATTTCAATATTCATTTTAATTTAAGAAAATCAATATCAAAATATATTCATCGATAAAAATTCGCATGTATAATTTTTTGCATATTCAATTCTACGCATGATTATTGCTTAACTATGAGGGCAATAATAAGAGATGTTTGTTGAAGTAAGAGAACAGATATTGTTTCATCGTGTGAGAAAATTACAGTAATTTAATGATAATTGCGTGGGTGGAACACAAATTTTACTAGCTATTTCGCCTGAGGGTTTTTTGGCAAATGAACTAAATTAGGTTATTTGAATAAACAGATGGTTTGAGACTTTATTTATTTACTTATTCATTTATTGTTTTGAAAATTACTTATTTGTCTATTTAACTTATTCATATTTATTTGTTTTATTTATATTTAGTGATTGATCATTTCAGCAGAATATTTATGGAGCACTTGCAATATTTTAAAAATAATTATCTCACCAACTGGATTCAATGGATCGAATTGCAAAAAGCGCATATCGTGCCGAGATTTTGATGATATTCATCATTTATTAGATTTCACTTTTCTCAGCAATTTTTCAATTTTTTCGAAGAGATTGAAAGAATTCATAGAAATAATTCATTGAAATTCGAAGAATTCATTTACATGTATGAATGAACACATGGTATTTACACAATTATGAAATATGTATAACTGGCAATAATGATTTCTTTATATTCAGAAAAATGAGAATAAAAAGAACACGGAATCCTTCATGATCGTCCTCTATGGATTTTCTTCCCCTCCATAATATTTGAAAACTTGTTTCTGTTCCACTAATTTCATTTCCATTCATCTAATTTCAATTCTATTTCAATAATTCCATTTCTACTCCATTTATTCCATTTCTATTCCATTAGTTCCATTTTTCCTTCATTAGTCCCGTTTCTATCCCATTAATTTCATTTCTATTTCATTTATCGCATTTCTATTCCATTTATTTCATTTTTATTCGATTTGTTCCATCGCTATTCCATTAATTCCAATTTTCTTTCATTAATTCCATTTCTATTCATTTTATTTCATTTCTATTCCAAATGTCGGAAGACATTTCGGGATTCTTCTTTTATTGAGAAAACTATGGACCCAAACTCGTACCTGTATATGTGTTAAGTGGAAAGGTGATGCTTTTTATAAAACAGCAGAGTCTTATATTCATGCACGATAGGGCTCCAGCTCATTATGCTAAGGCTGTGCAGAGTTTCTTGGATAAAAGTGCTCCTCACTTTTAGATTGGGAAGAGATGGACCATCGATGGCAGCCGAGGAGCCCAGATCTCACCCCCCCCCCCCTTTTTCCTATGGGGTTTCGTTAAGAACCATATGTATGCGTAGAAGAGCCGCTCTGTGAACGTTCTGAGCAGCCGAATTGAAGAAGTGTTCTCTCATGTGGAGGATTGTGCCAGCGCGCGTGCGATGCAGTACTAATGAAGCTGAAAAAGTGCATGGAGCTCAATGGCGCTCGAATGGAATTGCGTTGATCAATGTTCATTATAGTGCTGGATTATTATGGCTATCTTCAAATAAAATTTCTTCAAAATTTTCCGGTAAAGTCAAAAATTTGCAAACTCATATCTTCATGAACAACAGACTCTTTATATATATATATATCGACATGATATTCAGCGCTCGTCAACTGCAGGAAAAGTGTCGTGAACAAAACAAAGACCTTTTCGTTGTTTTTGTTGACCTCACGAAAGCTTTCGATTCTGTCAACAGAAAAGGTTTGTGGTCACTTCTACGCAAAATTGGATGTCCAGATAAGTTCGTAAATGTGATCCGATCGTTCCATGAAGGGATGCGCGCTCGCGTTATCGAAGCAGGCAACATGTCGGATGCATTCGCAGTTACCAACGGCACCAAACAGGGATGTGTACTTGCTCCGCTTCTGTTTGGGATCTTCTTTGCCATGATGCTGTCGGTCGCATTTAAAGACTGCAATACTGGCATACCAATTCAATTTCGAATGGATGGCAACATCTTCAACCTCAAACGGTTAGAAGCCAGAACAAAAGTACACACTGCAGTCATCCGGGAACTCCTATATGCTGATGACTGCGCGTTAATGGCACATTCCTGCGCGGATCTACAAGACATCATGAATCGCTTTGCCACGGCAGCCAACCGTTTTGGCTTGAAGGTCAGCCTGAAGAAAACCGAAGTTATGTACCGAGAATGCCCAGATCGTCAGCAGCCTATATCACACACCGTAACAGTTGACGGATCCAATCTTCGGGTTGTCGATAACTTTACATACCTAGGCAGCACACTTACAAGCTCAACATATAATGACACAGAAACTTCCAGAAGATTGGCGAAAGCGAGTGCCGCATTTGGCAAACTATACAAACGTCTCTGGAGCAGACATGAAGTGAAACTGAGTACTAAGGTTGCGGTATACCGTGCAGTCGTGCTAACAACACTTCTCTACGGTTCCGAAACCTGGACGCTATATCGAAAAGACATCAAGAGACTGGATCAGTTTCATATGCGATGTTTACGCAAAATTGCAAATATCAGGTGGCAAGACAAAGTAAGGAACACTGAAGTGCTGAAAAGGTGCAAGATAACTGGTATCGAAGCATACATCATCTCGTCCCAACTACGTTGGGTTGGGCATGTCATCAGAATGCCGGACAACCGCATCCCCAAGCAACTACTTTACGGACAACTCGCCTCTGGGGAACGGAAACGAGGACGTCCGCTGCTTCGATACAAGGATGGAGTCAAGGCAACGCTGAAAGCGTGTCAAATGGAGCTAAAGGATGACATAGTACATGACAGACAGCTGTGGAGGAGAGCATGCCGCGAGGGGACTGCACGATTTGAGGGATGTCGAGTTCGAGCACTGGAAGAGAAAAGATCGCGACGACTATTGGGCACAAGTGGGCCTGATCAAGGAGTACGGTTTATCTGCGATAGGTGCAACAGGACATGCTTATCCCGAATTGGACTCGTCTCACACATGCGCGTTCACCGGTGATGAGATCCGTTGACTACAACGGCTCAGTCCATGATATATATATATATATATATATATATATATATATATATATATATATATATATATATATATATATATATATATATATATATATATATATATATATATATATGCTACTATAAATAAAGAAATACTGCCACATGTAAATAAATATGCATACAAAAGGCAAATATATACTACTATAGAAAAAGTATCGCTGCAAATTTTATAATGCAGTATAAAGAGTGCATCTGTTTTTATAGAAAATTTTGATATAATTTCAAATAAATATTTTTACATTCTAAAATCTATCAAGTCGACAATAAACTGAAAAATTGCGGAAAACTTTTTTAGTTTTTAGAATTTTCTAGAGATCAATTATTTGATCGCAGTGAAATATTTAATAGATTTTTGTATTTGTTTTGATTGCGTTTGAAATTTGATCTAATTTTTTCATCGCTATTTTTGATCAAAATGATCAGTGCTCTAATCTCGATCATCAATATTTTATTGATCGAATTATTTAAAAGATTAGTATACAATTAGCCTAACTCAATTGTACAAGAGCTATCATATTTTAGTAGCGTTACTGTGAGCGGTGACGTTGTTTAACTGCGAAAAACAATCACCAACTGTATTTTGTTGCTTTAATAATCCTGTTTTGTTTTATATTGAAGGTGCTTTATTAAAGGTGGGGCATCCCAACCCCCTTCCCTCCCCAACTTCTGCTCCGCCTTCATCGTCCCTTTATCCTATCGCAGTCGCAGTCGAACTTTAGCCTTGTTTGTTTCTCACGTCGTTGATCGCTCACACAGTGTATTTTGTGTTTTGTGTCTTCGTTCGACTAGTTTAAAAGCGACCATTCAAATATATGTGCACACAAAAGTACCATGCGTTCTTCCAATGCATATCGCCACGTTGAATATGATTTTATTAGATATAAATATGATTGTATTAGATATATTTGTGAAAAAATTGTGTGCATAGCTGTATGAAATTCTTCTGATAAGTGCATTACACCTGTTTACTGGCTAAAAATTTTTGCATCCTCTCAATATTTTTTTCTAATTTTTTTTAACGCTATAATCTTCTAAAAACATCGTTCAACTATGCACCATTTGGTTTGCGCAATTTTTTAAAATTAACTCTGATTAAATTGAAATTTTGTGTGCAATAATTGCATACTTATTTGAGAGGATTTCATATCGTAAATGATAAGTAAAATATTCCTCTTTATCTTCTTTTTTAGATTTCTTTGTTGCTTTACTTGAAACAAACTTTTGAAATTTTTTAATTTTGAAATTCTTAATACTTATTGAGAATATCACAATAGACTTGTTATAATTTTTTAAAAGAAATTTTCAAAATAAAGCTTTTTTTAGAACGTTTCGGTTGGGTAGAAATTTTTTCCCTCAAGATGAGAATCACTTCATCAAGAGGCATATTTGATAAAGTAATACGCAACGGTAGATTCATCTATAGTTTAGCTACAAATTCTTTATTAGAATATATTGGTCACGTAACAAATCTTTGCTTTTGATTTTGGACGTAACAAAATGCCTCGATGCTAGACGATGAGCAAGGTTAATGCTTAAGTTTAATGTTTTATTAAAGTTGTTATTTTATTTTCTTCTAATTAAACCGGAAGTAAGTTTTATAACGAACATTTGAAGAAATTATAATTGAAAAAAAAAAATTTTTGCCTGCTTTTTTATGATCGGTTGAGTCGTTTAACACAACATCGAAATAGAAGATTTGTAGGCGAATGCTAAATATATTCGTCCGCCCCACTTGCATAAATCTTCCTCTTATTTGTTTAATGCAAAAAATGTGTAAACTTTTAAAATATCTTTTTTAAAGTTGCTAAATTAAATTAAACATTATTGAAAAAGGGTTCCATATTATATGCACAAAATTTTATAAATTTTAGCTTCTTTACTTCTCTAGTTGAAAATATTGAATAGACAGACACAGACATACTCGTCCATCTATTCACAGACACGTCGATATTATAATCTGCCTTGTAATTGCCAATTTGTAAGAGGCCATAAAAACAATTTTCTATCGTAGAAGAGCTTTAACTATGCTCTCATCGATTGAAATGGAAGTGTTACACGTGTTTATTATTTATTGCCGATTAGTAATACTGATTGGTCTTTAGTCTGATTTCTAAAAGCGTATACGATAGAAGTTTACCTTTACGTTTGTTGTTTTATTTTCAAAGAAGTTTTCCATTTAACTATTATTGAATTGCTTTATTAATTTGATTCATTCAATAAATAGTTTTCATCTGCGCAAAGAGAATAATTCTCCGATATTATATTTATTTATTTATTCATTTATTTATTTATTTAATTCATAAATAAATTAACAACTTCTAATATTTGCGCTAGTATTTCAACAATTTTCTGATATTTGATATTGAAGTGTGTTTCTTATATTATGGGATTCTTTCCTAATTGGTATAAAAAAACTTTATCTTCATTAAATAAAGCATAGAACAAGCATAGTTGATAGTACATCGAATTATTCAAATTCTAGTTGTTTGTTTTGTGTTTACCAATGCAGATATTTATGAAAGGTTCGTGTCTCGAATTGAGGTATGATAAAGCGATCAGTGAAATATATACGAGATTCGCATTGTTTGGGGCGAGCAATTCTATGATCTCGGAAGAAGAGAATAGAGATCAGAACAAACAAATACGTCCAACGCATCGAAAATTCTGGATGTATTGAAGTATTGATCCGCCAGAGTTCTACAAATAATTCAAAGTTTTCACTATTTTATGCCATTGATTAAATTATGCTCCCATTAAATAATGAAGGGAAAGGATGGACTGATTCACAGTTTTAAATCTATGATTCACTATTCGAATCTATATGCTAAATATGCTTAAATGTGCAAATTTTACGGATAATTATTGAAGACATTATTCTTATGTTTTTTTTTTCTGTTAGAGACTTCATTAGCGATCGCTTTGTAGTACAACGTTTCATTTTTTTGCATCTTTAATTAAATTTTCTCCAGAAAAATTAGATTATTGCGCTAGATGTATAGCATAGCCTGCGTTTTTTTTTCGAACATATGAGAGATATACCCACCGAAATACTCTAACAACTAGTCAAAAGAACTCAAATTATAATGCTTTCTTGTTTTGTCTTCGTCTAAATGGTCACTATGGTCACTAATGGTCACGAAAACATTTAAAAGCAGCCTTACCTTTCGATGCAAATTTCTTCAAAAATTATATAATTTTTCAATTAATTATCCATAGATTTAGTAAAATCGAGTTAACTGGGCTATGTAGTGAATATCAATCGATTAATCGTTAATTGAAATTTTCCAATATTTTATGCAAATGAGGGCGGTTGATATTGTTGAACGAAGGATCGCCTAAGATTTGATGCTCATTTTTTCTTTGTCGAATCGATATAAGCCTATTCGTTTTAAGAATGAATCCATCGATTTTATTGTAGTAAATTTTCTAGTTCACAATTTCAAACGTTTTAAATAGAATGCAAAATACGCAATCATATTTGTGCTCACATAAGCACAAATACAATGCTACCATAATAAGATAAGTGCAAACTTGTAAACAACATCCAATAGGTGATCAAAGAGCATATAATATTTAAAAAAAAAAACTTTTTTAAAGGTTTCAGCTCGTAAAAAGTTAGCCGATGCAAAGTTGAAGTTTTTTATAATATGGAAAATTGTCATTTATATCTATCGATGCCATAATTTTGCATATATACAATGCATAGATAATAAAACATTCGCATTTTTATCCGTTTACCTATTCACCTTCGTTGTGTTTACCTGCTTGGCTTGTTTATTTATAAACAAAAAACATTAATGAACGATTATATTAAATTGTATAGGCGAATACGTTTGCTGGATTGTCCAACTGTGTTTATATTCGTAAATGAAATAAACAAAAATTCGGAAAAATTCATTCCTCGCTACTAGCTAGGCATTCATTCATCAATAAAAATTATTAAACTTTGTGCGCCATACCTCTTTAGTAATTTTCGCATCTACACTTTTTTATAACTTCAACTTTCAATTTACAGCTCTGCGATATCAGTTTATTTTCAGTGTGAATTCATTTTTTTTTCTTTTGTTAAGATTACTTGCCAGTTAATTCAATTAAATTTTATAAAACATTATTTATCTCTTTGTTTTTTATCTTAATGAATATTTCTTTTTTAAATATTATAATTTAACAATATATTCAATACATTTTTGCTTGCTGCATGCAGCATGCAGCATGTAGCTCGTTTAGAAGCAAACGGTGGTAATAGATCGCCAATAAGATTTTTGAACTCGATTTTAGAACGTCGATGTTAGACTTTCAAGCAACGTACTTCCACAGCCGCCATACGCATAAACCACTTCATATTGATACGGTCAACTTATCATTATTATACCATGATACACGTCGCCAATATTACAGACTATAAATTAAGTAATTATTAGAAATTAGTTTTACTTATGAAAATATCGACTAAAAATTACTAATTTTTTAAAATTTTTATCACTCAATACTACAAACTACAAATACTAAAATCATCCTCGGTACATTCATACACAAATATAATCAACTATTCAATGAATTTTCAGCCAGTGATAAATATCTTTCAAATAATATAAAGTATTGAATTAGTGCATATTGATATTTTACGCTCGTATAGAAATGAAAGGCCTTGTTTATGAGTTCACTATTTGTAATTTGAAACGGGAATATACTCAGAATGAATGGAATCATATCTGCAATCCTATTTATCAAATTTCTTTTCGCAGTTTTGATCTATTTTCACTAAATTCCTTTTCATACTTTTGATCTACTTACTAAATTTCTATTAATGAATTTCTTTAGTGCATTTCCGGGAAATAAAATTTGTAAACTTTGTTCGTAAACAAATATATTTGCACTAACAAATGCGCAAAACGTTTCAACTATAAGAATTCTTTGATCTTTTAATCTTTTCATTTATTGTTTGTTCTTATGCTTAATGATAGCTATAAAATTCGACTAAACTGAATTATGCAGCAAATTTCATTACTTTTTACAATATATTTATCCTAATTACTAGCTTGTTAATACTTAATTATTATTATTCAATAAAATTGTTTTCTAATATTATAAATTGAATTTTTGTTTTGTTTCGATTTTATTGCAGTGGACAATAATTCATTATGTTTATGAATGATAAATAAAATTTTATGAAATATAAGGAAAAATTTTTGCTTTTTATGCAAATTTCTAGCCGTTTTTCTTTAAATCTCTATTAGGTTGCTCTATTTTTCATTTAATCTGATATTTGCATGAGTTGTTACATATTTTCCAATTCGTAGAGAAAAAATTTAATTTCTTTTTCTGTTGAAAATAATTAATGCATTCAAAATTTCCATATTGAAATGATGCATATTTTTTGTAATTTTTAAATCAATTTTATAAGTGATTATCATTTATTGAAAATTGTTTACGCTAACTGTTTATCGCCTTTCAAATAATACTTATATAGCCGTAAATATTTTTGTGCATAGTGGATGCAATCGAGAGATGATGATTATGAATACGTTAATTTTTTAGACCGAATCTTTTTGAGAATTAGAAAAATTGCTTCTTTGAATCTTTCAAGTTTTTTTTTTTGAATTTGTTTGGAAATAATATAATGCTCCACATAATCGACTTGAGCCGTTGTTGAAGTATCAAAAATGTCGTTATTCATATAGCTTATACCAAAAACATATCTATACTATAAATAGCCCTTTTGTGTCATCCTTTTACCTATGCTTATAAATGAATCGTTTATTTACCTCATCAGTCTTCCATTTTTATTCATTTTTTCACCACCTATCACCCTATCATTTTATCATTTATCATTCATCGCATTTTTTCGGTCCATGGAAGGTTTTTTTCGTAACACTTCATTTGAATATGAATGCAAACGAAGAAATTTTTTTCAAATATGCATCTCTCAGGATTTCTTATTTCCGAATTGATAGATTTCTTAGACTGTCAATGCCTTGCACCCCAAAAATAGTGCACTTTTGCATATTGCTAATAAATTTGCATATTATTTTATTTTTCAACGTGTCGCTATTCTACTATTTTAGGATGTTAGTTTTAAGACGTTGCTATTTCGTATACTTCTTCACCTTCTTCCTCCTTCCTTAACTGTTATTCAATACTAAAAATTTTTTAAAAAAATCCTAAAATTATAAAAATGATTAATATTATCAACAAGGAAACAATTTCAATGAATTCACAAGTTAAATATCATAAGGTTGATAATCCATAAGATCAATATTTTCTCCAATCATCAACGATATCAAAAAAAATTGAAAGATTTAGCAGAGAAACTGACACGGCATGAACCTCTACCGCATCTTTCCGTTAATCGTTTCGTTAATCTCATCAAAAGCTTAAAAAATATCGAAATATCCGAAATATCGTTTTCATATTTCAACTTGTTTTATCTTCCACTCACTTTTGCCAACTTAATAAAAATTTGCATATATGTACCTAAAATTTGCATATATGTACCTAAAATTTGCATATACGTACCCAAAATTTGCATATATGTACCAATTTGTCTTTTCATATCTGTCTATTTACATATTGTACATCATTTATCATATTATATGAATGCATTCATGCGCTCGTATATGTCTGTCTATTTTAAAAATGATGCCGATGCATTTTCTATCGATCAGTTTTTCAGTTTATGTCGGTTTGGTTACAGAAAAAAAACCAATCTTTTGCCGGAAATCCGTCCTTTCGGTTGAAATAATTGTTAAAATTTGAAAAATTTGAAAATACTGTTTCACTTGGTTTAATTTATATAGGTAATTCCCAGAATTAATGGATAGGTGAGCAAAATGTAAACGCGCAAATCGCTTTTGCTTCTATGGCGCATATTCTTCATTTTCCTTTGAGTATTTCTTTCCTCTGCTAAACTATGAAAATAAGTGATTATTGAAACGAAATCAATTTTAATTTGATCTGAAATTAAACTGCGCACAGAAATTAGCGCATCCAAATGTGTGGAAATCAATTCTGAAACGAGCTGCTACAATAGAATTCATTTCATTGCTGATATTTTTTCGTTTCATTCTACTTTCTTCCAAGGAAGGATAAGAAAAAAACTTGCTCGTGAAGGAACCGAGGGAGAGCTGAAAGCGGATGAAGGAGGCGAGGGAGAGGAGGTGAGGAGAGGGGAGGTCGCTCGTGAGGGAATCAAGGGAGAGCTGGAGGAGAGGCTCGATCGTGAAAGAACCGAGGGAGAGCTAGGGGACCTCGGTAATGAAGGAGCCGACGGGTTGGGGAGGGGGCAAGAGGGGAGGTGGAGGTAGGGGGATCTGAGGAAGGTGGAATGCTTGTCGCGGTTACCGTAGTTTGTTGATAGAGAGCACCGCATGCACTGTGCAATTTGCACTCATGTTTTCCAACGTATGTATACGCACAGCTCAAAACTGCACTATACTACGTGCAGATTGTACTTTCGATCGACGCATCTATATGCACACTTTGCGCACAATTTTAAAGCGGTGCATTGGCACTTCTCTCGTGTTCTTTGCTCAGGCATTCGCCTATCCGTTGTGCACTTGTGCGCACTTATTGAGTACATACCCTAGAGCAATGCACGCGTCGCATTGCTCGCAGCCTGCTTGTCGATTACCGCATCACTCATATTCACTCTACATTATTTAAGCTTTTAGGTGTTTTTCAATGCTGCAAAAATATTCTTTAATATGCTTCAAAAAGTTTAACGTTAAATACAAACTATACTCTCATCAGTGATTCGAACCCATGAGTTTTCTTCTTCCACAAGGACGCCCTAGTGACTAAGCTATCATATGCGATCTATTTTTCACTTTTTTTTTCTTGTTTACTAAAATTAGTTCTGTCATAAATATTCAGTTGAGTCTGAATGTTGGGCTCATTTTTTGTTTTATATCCGACTCAGGGTAATATGTTGCAGATGTGAAGGATTTTATAAGTATCTAGGTGAGGATCACCTTGCCTAATTTTTTTTTTTTGTGTTTTGATAAGTTACCATTACATGATTGATGCATGCGTTTCTGTAAAGCGCATTGCTGCAACGTTGTGTCTATGCATGTGCATCTTACCTGATAGTTTCAACTCAGTAACCTTACCACCCGGCTGGTTTATTTCACTGAACAATTAGGTTGATCTTCTTTCAACCTGATCAGTCAACCTCGCTGGAGATTTAAAAATGCTAAGAATTTTTGTGAATTTCTATACAAACTTTCAACTATAACCGCTTAGGTTGCATTGCATTAGACGAATTGCATAAATTAATCATTTGTTGATGATTTTAAAGAGCGGTTCGATGTGTTAAAACATGCTCGCATACCGGAAATGAAGAGTAATAAAGCAAATGAATGCTCGATTAGCTGTTCATAAAAGATGCCAATTTCTTCCGTGAAGATCCGATGAGATAACTAAATCAACAATCGATTGATTAGACCGTATTATTTATTCATAGTAAATTGGCATGTTAATTTACAACAGCCGAACTTGTTGAATTGAAGACTACTTGAATATGCAAATTAGCGCCGAGAAAGACATGCATACATGCAAAAATATTTTGCATTTATTTATAATACAGATTGTTTTGTGTGCATTAGAAACGTATATTATAGGTATACTGAAGATATTTATAAACTACAATACTAATTTAATAGGTGAGTGTAGCGGGGAAAGGTATATTGTAAAAATAAATCATGCTTCCTCATATATCTTAAAATTGAACGCGGCTAATCGATTTAGTTATATCGGATGTAATGAGCTTCCAATTGTATGATTTCATATGTTCGTTTCTCTTCATAATTTTTATCTTTTCATTTTGCCCTAAATTTTTCGTGTACTTTGCTCATAAATTGTTTGTGTTCAGAGTGAACTTTGTTCAGCTTACTTTTGAACTTTCAACTTAATGAGGAACCGATTTTAAAGATTTTCTAGTTAATTCGAGAAATGATTAAAAAAGATAACATTAAATTCTCATATTTACTTGTCTATTTTTTTCTCTCACTCTTTTTCTCGGCACTAATTTTTCCTCTTTTTCCCACTAAAGTTTGATACTCTTGCGTCGTTTCATAAATTCTTCGTGGGTGGTTGTATTTCCTTTTTTTTTGCCCCATTTTTACGTTTTGTGAATAAATGGAATGTTTATTTTAATAAACTTAAACATTTTTTAAATTATTTTTTATTAATATATCATCGAAGAAATAATATACTATATGAATATATACTATTTAAGCAATTGAAACATAATTCGATTTTTTCAAATTTCCTCTTTGTATTATCTTTTCCCTCGTTTTATATAGATGTTTTCTCTATTAAAATCTTTGATCGATTTACTTTCGAATGTAGTGCGCAATTCGATTGCCTTCATCTATCGATATTTCCGGCTTCCCTGCTTCTTTTGATTTTCTCAACACTCTTGAAATTTCTCTCATCGTCTAATTTCTAATTTTCACATATATGTTATATTTTGTGGAAATTTTCTTCTGTTTCTATCTTTCTACAATGAATTTTTTCCACTTAAGTTTTATGTTTTGTTGTATGCCGCTCTCGTCATCAAATGCCGATTCGCTGTCGATTTTGTGCTTTCTGTTCTTTGATGTCCTCAACGAAGTTGTTTTTATTGGTGCGGCTGTACTTCCAGATTCGCATTGTTTCGCCCTTCTGTTGCACTTTGTTGTATGAAACGTTTGTGCGTTGTGATTCGACGCTTTTAGAACAAGTTAGAGATTACTCAGCTGTACTTTATATGCCAATTTACCTGTCAGGTATTAATTTACCTTCACACTTTTCTATGTACCATACCTTTCTCCCATATCCTAGGAAACTGATTAGTCAAAACCGCATCGAAATTGCTCCACCAAATGCTGAGATATGACGCTGTGATTCGATTCTTTATGAATAGGTTAGAGCTAACTTTCTTGGTCATACAACTTATGTAAGTTTATCACAAAATCGACAACGAATATCGACTTACTTCCATAAACTTGTGTAAGTTTATGGAATTCAAGCATATAACCAAGAAAGTGAGTGACTTGAAAATACCTCCAACTTCTGGTAATCGGGCTATAACCTTAAAGTGAAAATGAGCCAAGGAATAGATGCAATAAAGGTAGTGAGCCAATTGATTCGGGGACGGTAAATATCGTCCATTGTCTTTTTGAAACCTATAAATCCCTTCAATCTCTTTTTTTTACATAATTTTTTAGCGTTCTTATTTGATGCATTTCGTTTAAATATCTTCAATATGAAATGAATATCGATTATCTCTTCTTAAGTTATTTTTGCATAAAATTATTTACGTTAAAAAAAAAATTTGCGCACTAAAATTGCTACAGAATATGCAATTAAAATGCAGCATACATTCAAAGAATGAAAAATTTTGCAGTATATCAGTGAAACGATTTATCGAAAATAGTGCACATTTTTAAGAGATCTAAGATAGAATTTTTGAATTACTATTATAACTGAAAGCATGTAAATCTCTTTTTGTATTCTAAAATTCTCTTTCTTTCTTGTTGTTTTTACACGGTATTTTTGGACATCTTTTGATGTATGTGGGTATAGTCTTTTTACCTTGTTTTATTTGCACTTGAACGTTCAGGTAGCATTAAATGATACAAGTTTAATTCTCATAGTTAAAAAATGTATGAAAAGATAACTGATTTCAATGTTTGCAGTATGATCGAATAAGTTGAAAGAATAAATAAGAATTGATTTTCTTCGAAAGAAAAATTAAATATTACAACATATTACGAAAACTTTATTTAAACAAAGAAACGGGAGAAATTTTAGAGAGAAAGAAATGCAATTGCTTATAGTATTCGCCAGTTATTTTCATAGTCAACATCTCCATCGTACTAAATTGTAACTTTTCCTCATCTTTTAATGTATTCCATCATATGCTATCCGTAAAAAAATTAATAAAACTGGCGTAAAATTTTCTTTTAGAGTATAAATAATAATATTGATATTATAATAATATTATAATAAGACGTCTGATTGTAAATTTCATTTTTAATAAAAAAATTAGAATTTATTCGTGTCAAATTGCACCAAATTAAAAAATTAAAATTTCTATAGTTTATTCAAAACTAGTTAAGAGGTATGTACAAGGGTATTTTTTTTTCTCAATTTTGATATTGGGATTTTTTCGAGATATATAGAATATCCATACTTCTTGTCATTTCCATCCAATCATCTGATTATTCTCAATTTTTTATTTTTTTTTTTTAAATTTTTGAGTCTATTATCTACGTTTCATAACTTTTCTATTAGTTCTCCACCTATATGTCTCCATTTACCTATCTACCTGTGCTTTTTTTATATTCTTTGGAAACTTGTATCACTTAATACAAAGTATCACGATTATTCGATCATCATTATTTCAACCATCTAACTGCATTATGTGCGTGCTTCCCCCCCCCCCTCCCCCCGCTATCTTCGTGCATCATCCGTATGCGAGACGATGAGCGTTCGTTATAGCGTTGTGAATCAACGGCGCTGCAACGAGTCGTCGACTCGTGCGCGTGTGCTGGATAGTGCCATTTTGCGTGTATTTTTTTTTGCACTTTGCCGTGTTCCCTCCTCCTTTTCAAAAAAAAAAGGAAAAAAAATTTGCCTGACGGAAAGCACACCATTCGTCGTTGGACGTTCTCTGCTCTCTCTCTCCTTCTCAACTGAAAATACTTTGCTCTTTATATTCTTCAAACGGTATGGCGATTGTGATTGTTAACGATGTTTGACCTACGGTATTACTCAAATTCTCTGGTGATCAAAATTTGATCGAATCGAATTCAAATACGATAACACATATGAACGATTATTTCCGGTAGAGAATGAACTTGAATGGAATTTATATGCATGTTTATTGATTGCACATATTGTACGGTACTTTAGGCATACGGTAGTGTAATGTTGCTAACGTTTACCCATTGCTTATAAGAGCGATTCTTATAGCTTGATAATTCAACGTTGAGAATACTTCAAATTTGTTGTGCTGTCTTCTTGATGAGGATTTATACGTAAATGGCTAGTGAGTTCGTAAAATTTATTGCATATCCGACAGGTAAATATTGGTCAGTTCAAAATTTATTCGACAGGTAAATACTGGTCAATTCAAAAATTATTCGACAGGTAAATATTGGTCAGTTTGCTTATAGTGACCAAAAACATCGCTATCCTTTTTTTCAAAGGAATGATTTTTCGTCTCTCTTTTTGCTCTGTTTGGAAATCAGCGGCAGAGGATGAGGAACGGGTGGAGTTAAGTTGTTTGCTCCATTAAATTATCTCGATTTTATGTGGTCTTTAATTTGAAAAATACTGTCTTTTATCACATAAAGTGCCTTTTTTTTTGCTCGTACATCAACCATTGATGTTTTTCATAAATTATGCTAATGGAAAACTATGAATTTTTTGAGAATCTTTGCGAAAAACTGGAAAATTTGAATTTTTCAAATTTCTAGCTTTATAGAAATTCAATATCGATCTATGAATATGATTTATAAGTAAATCTTATTAAGCTGCAATGAAGAAAATAGCAATAAATGATTGTAATGCTTTAACACCTCTAACGAAAGCGTTAGCGATGATTTTTTTAAATTTAGCTAGCATTATTCATCGTCGAATAAAGCATTGGTCCTAAAGAATCATACTCGCATAAGTGCTTATCGCTGATTTGTTCGTATGTGCACATTGTTGTCACATGAATATTGCACTCATTCCACATTCTACGTTCTTTACCAAAAATTATATAGACGATCTTTTTTTTTTTTTCTTGTTTAGAAATGCAAAATATTGTAAACTGCTGAGAAAATTCACTATTTTTCGCTCTGAGATCAAATATTTTTAGGGTATTGGTATGTTTGATTAATTAATGTACTTTTATTTCTAAAAGGATTTTTTAAAGGTAACCGAGTTGATAGATCAACGGGGAAACAAAATTAAGGTCCGATTTGAAGCCTATTCAACGTCAACATGATGTTAGTGATTACACAAACTTTCACAATTTTTTGATTAGAAGCTTTCTATGAATGTCAAAAAATATTTTTGAAGTTGAAATCTTTGTCAGTTATACGCTTTATATATATATATATATATATATATATATATATATATATATATATATATATATATATATATCATAAGCAGCAACGAAAAGCACTGACGCAATGGTTCCCCATATCATTATGAGACGATATGAAACCAATGCGAGCAAGCATCTATAGTGGATGTAATATAGAAATCAAAGAGATAGGAGGGGAATAGAGGATGGAAGTGCAAAAGAAATGACTCAAGTTGACTTAATCGAAAAGAAGCAAAAAAAAAAAAACTAGTAAAATGAGCTAATAAGAGAGAGTACATCCAATATTGAGTGAGCAACGTGAACAATGAAAGAGTAACAACAAAGCCGATCGAATAGAACAGCTATATGTTAGACCTTTTGTTGCTTAGTTACGTACTGTCATCGAATGATGCCGTTTGACGACAAAGTATGACAATACTTTTCGTATCTAACGCTTCTTGAGCATAAAGGAACCTCTCTTTCTCAAATAAATATAGATATAAATATAGATATAAAGTTGATGTAAGTTAAATATGAGTACAGATATAAATATGAATTCTAAATATTCGTATTAATATTAATATGATACAGATATAAATTTGAATACAAACACGAATGCAAGTAAATAAATAAATAAAGATAAAGATAAAAATAAAAATAAAAGTATAAATATAAATGTAAACGTAGATGTGAATATAAATATAAATATAATTTGAACGTAAATATGAATACAAATGTAAATATAAATGTAAATATAAATCTGGTCTTATATATATATATATATATATATATATATATATATATATATATATATATATATATCATGGACTGAGCCGTTGAAGTCAACGGATCTCATCACCGGTGAACGCGCATGTGTGAGACGAGTCCAATTCGGGATAGGCATGTCCTGTTGCACCTATCGCAGATAAACCGTACTCCTTGACCAGGCCCACTTGTGCCCAATAGTCGTCGCGATCTTTTCTCTTCCAGTGCTCGAACTCGACATCCCTCAAATCGTGCAGTCCCCTCGCGGCATGCTCTCCTCCACAGCTGTCTGTCATGTACTATGTCATCCTTTAGCTCCATTTGACACGCTTTCAGCGTTGCCTTGACTCCATCCTTGTATCGAAGCAGCGGACGTCCTCGTTTCCGTTCCCCAGAGGCGAGTTGTCCGTAAAGTAGTTGCTTGGGGATGCGGTTGTCCGGCATTCTGATGACATGCCCAACCCAACGTAGTTGGGACGAGATGATGTATGCTTCGATACCAGTTATCTCGCACCTTTTCAGCACTTCAGTGTTCCTTACTTTGTCTTGCCACCTGATATTTGCAATTTTGCGTAAACATCGCATATGAAACTGATCCAGTCTCTTGATGTCTTTTCGATATAGCGTCCAGGTTTCGGAACCGTAGAGAAGTGTTGTTAGCACGACTGCACGGTATACCGCAACCTTAGTACTCAGTTTCACTTCATGTCTGCTCCAGAGACGTTTGTATAGTTTGCCAAATGCGGCACTCGCTTTCGCCAATCTTCTGGAAGTTTCTGTGTCATTATATGTTGAGCTTGTAAGTGTGCTGCCTAGGTATGTAAAGTTATCGACAACCCGAAGATTGGATCCGTCAACTGTTACGGTGTGTGATGTAGGCTGCTGACGATCTGGGCATTCTCGGTACATAACTTCGGTTTTCTTCAGGCTGACCTTCAAGCCAAAACGGTTGGCTGCCGTGGCAAATCGATTCATGATGTCTTGTAGATCCGCGCAGGAATGTGCCATTAACGCGCAGTCATCAGCATATAGGAGTTCCCGGATGACTGCAGTGTGTACTTTTGTTCTGGCTTCTAACCGTTTGAGGTTGAAGATGTTGCCATCCATTCGAAATTGAATTGGTATGCCAGTATTGCAGTCTTTAAATGCGACCGACAGCATCATGGCAAAGAAGATCCCAAACAGAAGCGGAGCAAGTACACATCCCTGTTTGGTGCCGTTGGTAACTGCGAATGCATCCGACATGTTGCCTGCTTCGATAACGCGAGCGCGCATCCCTTCATGGAACGATCGGATCACATTTACGAACTTATCTGGACATCCAATTTTGCGTAGAAGTGACCACAAACCTTTTCTGTTGACAGAATCGAAAGCTTTCGTGAGGTCAACAAAAACAACGAAAAGGTCTTTGTTTTGTTCACGACACTTTTCCTGCAGTTGACGAGCGCTGAATATCATGTCGATGGTGCTGCGACCAGCGCGAAAACCACATTGGCTTTCTGGAAGGATGTTGTTATTGGAGACATGCAAGGCAAGTCGGTTGAGAATTACTCTTGCCAGGATCTTGCCTGGGATGGACAGGAGAGAGATGCCTCTGTGATCATCACAGGTTGCCCGATCGCCCTTGCGTTTAAAAATATGAACTATTTGCGCATCCTTGAATTCTTGTGGGACGTCTTCACGCTCCCATATGTGCCGATATAAGGTTGTGAGCCGGTGAATAAGTTTGCGCCCGCCGTATTTGAATATTTCGCCGGGTAAGCCATCGGCACCAGGTGCCTTACACGCTTTCAGCGATTGGATGGCGTCAAGTACCTCGCGTTCTGATGGAGGATACGCCAGGTCGTTGGACACGTTCCATTGTGGAACTTCGGAGAGCACCGTTGAGTCAAACTCTGATGCTTGATTCAGCACCACTCGGAAGTGTTCTGCCCAGCGTTCCAGAATCTTCTCACGGTCAGTTATGAGATGAGAGCCGTCCTTCGAATAAACTGGAACACTCCCGGAATCTCTTGGACCGTAGACTGCCTTGAGGCCGTCATAGAATGCTTTCATGTCATGGCGGTTTGCTGCTGTCTGGAGCTCGATTGCCATATTGGCCCACCAGCGTTCCTTCATTGTGCGAAGTTTCGCATTTGCCTCCTTCCTGGCTGTGTTATAAGCATGTTTCTTGGCGGCACACGATTTGTCATTTATCCACTGCAAATGTGTGGTGTACATTTTGTTCAGTAGCGCTCCGATTTCAGTGTCCTGATCATCGAACCAGTCTTTGCTGTGTTTCCTCACGAAGCCAACAACTTTTGCTGTGGCGTTATAGACTAGATCTTTTAAGTTGTTCCAGTCATCATCAGCTCCATCGTTGTTCTCCCGCTCACTCAGCCTGGCATTGAGTTCTTGTTCCAGCTCCGTCCTAACGTCTAGACGTTTTAGCGCGCTCACGTTGAGCTTCTTGACATTGAGACCTCGTCGACACCTCTGCGGAGGCGTCGTTGTCAGGCGCACAGTACTGCGAACTAGAACATGATCTGACCATGTCGTGCTTCCGCGCATTGCTCGGGTTAATTTCACGTCTCTCAGGTCGCGTTGCTTGGTTATTACGTAGTCGAGCATGTGCCAGTGTTTCGACCTGGGATGCATCCACGTGTTCTTGAATTTGTTTGCTTGTTGAAAGACTGTGTTAGTTATGACCAGTTCATGTTTTGCACATAGTTCGAGTAGCATTGTGCCGTTTGAGTTGGCCTTACCAACTCCATGACGCCCGAGCACTCGGCTCCATGTGGCGAACTCACGGCCAACCCTGGCGTTGAAGTCTCCCAGAATAAATAGTTTGTTTCTGTAGGAAGTTTTGGAGATTATGTTATCCAGTTCGGCATAGAACTCTTCCTTGGAGTCGTCTGATGCGAGAAGGGTTGGTGCATATACCGAGAGGAGAGTGGCTTTGCGACCATGCGACAGCGGGAGTTCGAGGCTCATGTGTCGTGGCGTAATAGCGACTGGTGTAGAGCAGAGCGTTTTAACGATCGCGTTCCTAATGGCAAATCCAACTCCGCCTTGCCTGGGTGCACCTTCAGGTTGTCCAATGCAAAAGAACGTATATCCTCCACCTTCTTCCGAGAACTGCGATCTACCGGAGATTCTGGTTTCGCAAAGTGCTGCGATGTCTATGCGATATCTGGCAAGTTCACGGGCAATTATGGCTGTTCTTCGCTCGTGGCGATCACCGCTATCCAATAGCGTGCGCACGTTCCACGTTGCCAAACGGATTGGTTGAGATTTACACCACTTTGTTTTTCGACCGCACGGGTAAGTATTCAGCAAGCCGCGGTATGCTTGATGAAGGATTTGGAACTAGCAATGTTTAGGGAACCTTTTATATCCCCTTCTTCATTCGAAGAGAGCAGTGCGTTCCTGAATAGGGCTGCTCTGCCACCCAGGCAGGACACGAATCTTGAAGTAGTTCCTGGTCGTCAAGAAGCGGCCATCACACCTGAGCCGCCTGCGTGCAGGGTCGTGACTAGGTACTTCCAGTGACCCGACACCTGTACCCGTCGCCACTTGCCAGTCGCCGCAGGGCTTCACACAACATCTTCACCGGAGTTTTACCGTCACAATGAGTTGATTTAAGTGAGAGATGCTTGTGAGACAAATCCCACTCTCTGTTCACCCAAAGCTCGTTGGCTGCAGGCACGAAGATCGAGACGTGTAGTCTGAGAAGTGGGTGCGCAGCAGTGTGGCCAGAAATGAGGCCAGTTGACCATACAAAACTGCCCTTCCGATATACAATCGTAGCCCACTGCAGGTGCTATTCACCATGATTCGGAGTTCCTTTCTCCTAGCCTTTCTTCTTTCACGAAGTACCTACAAGGCAGTAGGGGCAGCGGTCTTTTTCGGCGGACCGTATTCGCCGTGACACGAAACCGTCATTGGGTATTGTGACCATTTTTTCAGGCGCTGGCGTGCCACCGTCAACCCCAGCCACACCCTGTTGGATTTCGCCGCTAGGTTGTCCGCGGTTGCTTATTCAATATATTCGCAGCTAACCGTCGTACTGACGGCCGTTCCCCGATCCGCAACCTGGGGACGCGCCAGATGGCTCCTAGCTGAGCACACTGGATATATATATATATATATATATATATAGCATGCTTATTTACGTATATTTTTGAGTTATAATCCCATGTACAGCAATGGTGTTGTGTTGACACGTAAGCATGAAATTAGAGAATGAATTTTCAAAGTTTGTGAGCATTGATCACTGATAAAATTTTTATCAGCGTCAAAGCACAAATAATTAAATCAACTGCAAAAATGCTCGTATAATGAGTGATTAAAGATCTAAGCTTCATATCGTTTTGCATACATTTTTGCATAACTTGCTTAAAAATTATAATTCATCTCATTATGCAAATTCCCATATTCAGTATTCGTTTTGAAAGTTTTTTATGAATTCATATTCTATATTTTAATTTGTTTTTTAAAAAAAATGCTTGACTTCAATAATTGTTTGTCGTGTTCAAGTTCCACTGCATTTTTTTAAAATTTTATTTGATACAGCTTTATAGCAGTGTGCAATATTATCTCATCTGTGTGCACATGGCTCTGTATACGTGTTTATATATGAATATGCATCTTTATATACGTTTTTGTGTCTGTTTGTATGTGCATATATATGTAAATTTGTATATTTATGTATGTGTATGCCTGGATGAGTGTATATGTGACAGTTGCTTCAGCTCCATTTCTCAGTTGGTCAAGAAGGCTGAAGATTATTTAAATTCATCTCTGATGGATGAAAAAACTTTTTGATATTGTATCATTTCAAAACCTATTCGCTGCTTCCAGTTAAGTTCGAAATTCTCCTTACACGACAAAATAAATTCTTATGGAGTGGATTTTGTTTTATACACAAAAATAGCCTTCGACTATTCACGGAAGGTGCAAATGGGCACGGAAATTTTGTTTCCGGTTTTTGAATTTTGTTCTTATTCATTATATTTTTATTCATCATTCGTCATTTATTCGCTTATTGTTTATATCACTATCAGTTAGTTGTTGGGGTTCCTGTACTGTTTACTAAAGATCGAACTATCAGCAAGCAGCTGTCGACAGGAAACAGCTGGCCACCACGTCCCCTGGTCTTGATGTTAGGTGATTTTTAATTCAAGAAGTGCAAACATTTTCTTCAAGTTTGTTGTTTCATGTATTTTCCACCTTCTTATAAAAAGTTTATTTTTTGAATATTCTTATAAGTACATAAATATTTTTGCAGACAAATAAATGAGACTTAAAATGAAATTAATGAACAAAAATTAAATTAAATTAAATTAAATTAAATTAAATTAAATTAGATTAAATTAAATTAAATTAGCAAAGAAAAATTAAATCATTTACTTTTTTTTCATACTCTTCTAGCGTGTTTTGAGACATATTAGTTTTCTCCATATTTCTATTGAAAATAAAGGATAGGATCGCCGCAAATTTTTGCGCGATTTTCTAATTGCCAACATAATGCATAAAATGGTTTATTGCAGTACCTCTTAATCACGGTTTATTGCTTCGCCTTAAAATATAATCTTTCAATTTTGTGAGATTTTTGAAGTGGAAGATTGTCTCGTTACACGTCCTTTCTCACATGCTGTGAACGTATGTGAGAAACTGAGTAGTGATTTGTCCTTGCAATCGGAAGACGTTGCATGGTTTCTCCCATCCCAGGATAATGTGTTCGCTTTATTTTAGAGCAATATAGCATAGGAACCATTATATATATATATATATATATATATATATATATATATATATATATATATATATATATATATGTTGCAACCGAATAAGTTAATGCTGGATTTTTCACTCGTCCTTAAGTCCTATCTCATCCCTTCTTCGATCACTGTTTTCAATCGTAATAAAACAATGAATTGTTTTTTCATGTGAATTATCATTGCATGTATAAGTTGATTTGCTTGTTATGCTCTTCCATAAATTTGCTTTGTAAAGATGGACTGTGACAAAGTTGTGTCCATGCTTAGGTATGTGCGTCTATCTGCCTATCTGTCCGATGATTTCAGCTTAGAATCCGTTGATCCTGGAGTTGCAAATTTTGCTACGAATAATATCAACACTTTGCAGAGGGATTTTTTTTTTTTAGACGTATTCCACATTTTCCACCAAATTTGGGAAAAGCTGTAGCTAATTGAAAATGAAAAAAATTTGCATAATCATAATCGTAATGTATCATAGAGAAATAAACTTTGTGTAAAAAATTTCTTCATCTATCGTTTATTTAATTATAATATAAATAAATATTCTGTATATGCTAAGATATTTTTTGTTAATAATTTATCAAACTACTTAGCGAATTAATCCAAATGCAAAACGTATATCGTGATAGCTCCATTAATAAGTTTTACCAGCTATTTATTACCTTTTCATTGTACATTTGCGAGTGTAGTTACGTTACATCGGAATTCTTTACCTAAATCTACCTGAATGAGCATGCATTTGTGTAAAAACCTATCAAACAATCGTCGATAATAATTTTGTTGACTTTTCCCAATTCCTTTTGTAAGCTGTCATCTATCATCTTCTTGAATTGAAGTTCATCATATACAAATTCTTATCAAATAATTTAATGCTTCATTCCTTCCAGTTTGAGACCCCGGATGAGCTGGGCCGTTTTTGACTTCGAGGGCTGCATATCGGTAGATTGATAGTCGTTGAACCTCGGGCTCCTCAGAGGAAAGAAGCACCTCTATAGAGTTGGTAATTTCCAAGGATCCTAAGTTGGTAGTATTTCCTCTCTAGTCTCTGGCGTCCTAGAGGAGCAGTTCTCCACTGTACTTCTTGAAGGTTCTATTGCTGCACTTATTGACGCGTAGAAATGTGAGCTGACTTTACTTACATGGTCTTTATGCAGCTAATTCTGCGATAACGAATTTGAATATCAAAGTCGTTGACTCTCAAATCGTCCAACGAAATTCCACCGGAATATCTTGTGGTTCTCTCGTTTCTCTTCCTTTTACGGTCAGAGTCTCTTTCTCATGTACTGTGATGAGTGGGATTATTCAAGCAAAAAATTTGCATAATTCACACAAAAAAAATTATTTAATATATGATGCTACTATAAGATACAAACGCAGAAAATTTTCTTGGTAATAAAAATTTTGAAGTGAATATTAGTGAATTTTAGGTAGCAACTAGCTGGTAGGATGCCTAATGTCTGTAAAGAATATTCGTTGGAGGACAAAGAAATGATATTGGCTAACATTTTCGTAGCTAATGTCTGTCATCACTCTCGCTAGGGAGTGCTTATGAATCACATTCGTTCATTTATTCCTAGGCATCGGTTTATTCGGTCCTTTTGTCCTCTTTTTTTTCCGATGGCAATCCTCGCATTGAAAAATTTCCATGCACCAAAAAAACATTTACCATAGTTTGTTGAATAAAAGACCAGAACCATTTCAGATACGAGGTTATCCTTCCGAAAATTTAGAAAAATGAAGAAGACTCCCAGGCAGAAAACCTCAAAAATTTAGAGGATGGAAGGTCCATTTTTACCTGCGGAAGGAAGTTTTCTGTTAGGAGAAAGGCTTTCCCTCCTCCTCGCTGTTTTGAAAGTTAAGAAAAACCAGAAACTAAAATTTTCCTGTCAAGGAAGTTGCCGCAGGAGATGTATTGCCTTCGGCATTTGCTCTAATCAAATTTTTTGTCTATAATATTGTTCCATTCACATTGCTATATTATTCGAGATTCAATATTTACCGTTGAAATAGTGGAAAAAGATTAGAGGGATTTGTTTATTTTCGAAATTTATACAAGCGCATATATATAAATCGGTTATAATGCTTTCACATCGATAAATACCCAATTTGCATTACAAACACAAAGTTCTAAACAGTAACATAAAACTATTTAAAAATATTCATTGCAACGTTTTGAACGATACGATTTATTTCTCAAAATTTTTCATTACTTTACTATATTTTTTATCTTCAACTAGTTCTTTGTTTTATTGCTTTATTGTGTTTTAATTTAACTATCAGTATCCTTCCACTTATTACGAATCAATTCTGCTCCATGCATTGCTTGCCAGTTTTGCAGGTATGATGCTTTTTATATCAATGCCACCGATTGTACGAGTCTGTCATAATAAGCCTGCTCGAATTACAAATTGATCGGTCGTTTATTGTTGTTTTACTTCAATTATTATTTTTTTTTTAAATTATTGATTGATAAATTTGAATTATTTTTTATCTCGTTTATGCAAGAAAATACAATTATGTGATTGAAATATTTGCATTTAGATGATGTTATTCGTCTTATTTACCTCAGCGGAAGAGATATTCATCTCTTTTGAAAGCGTTAATTCGCTCGAAATTTTGGATAACTTTCATATCGAAGCAACAAAATTAGTAAAAAGATTCCTTTGAAATTGCACATTTTTCTTTAGAACTTTATTACAACTCCTCATTATGATTCATGTCCATCATTTTCAACGTTGACTTTTCCCACTTGGCCATAATTTCGTCACTTCAACCTTGGACATAATTCGTCATTTTAAACATTGGCCATAGTTTCCCGAATTTTAACTGATAATATTGTCCGATTCCTTATTAGTTGTTTCGGGTAAATATTGATGAGTCATTCCAAATTTGCATACGCGTAAAAAATACCAGTTTAAGCCTTGATGGGCGCAGCCGATATGTGAGCAATACTGATGTGTCGTGCTATCTTATTTCATCAACGATTCCCTATAACTTATCAATGTTATGTCAGACTTTTTTTCGTAAATGCACTCATCCATTGCTTACGTTTGCATATGACATTTTTTTTTGGATGCTGCATACGCGCATATGTGCGCCTAGATACATTATCGTTGTTATGCACTTACGCAAAGTGGCTTTGCTAAGGCTGAATATTGCTAACGTTGTGCCTGTGGTGTCTGTGCGTGTATGTCTGTGTGTCTGTCCGACAATTTTATCTTGAAAATCTTTGAAGCTAGAAAGATGAAATTTGACGTGTATAATGTACATCATAGATGATGCCCTATATCATATTTGACGTTGATTCATTAACCACGAAGAGATCAACAAACATTTAAAGATGTCAGAAAATTTCTAAGCGTTTAATATCGATAAGATTTTTATTTCATTCTGATCGGTAAATTTATAAACCGGATCTCATGCAGAATATTGTTGCGCGAACAATCAGGTAATATATGCAGAAATGTTCGCTGTAAATTATCGGCATTTCAAGGTGGCATAAATTTCAACATTTTTGCAAGAATCACGCAGATGCACCTTCTTAACCGATGGTTTTCACCGATATTTGGTTAGAATAACCGAATTTCGGTTAAATATCGAAATTTTCAATTAAATGTCGGAAATAATCGTTAATCGTGAAATAACCGAAATTTGATTATAAAAGTCTAACCGAACGTTTGGGTAGGCATTCGGTCTGTTGAGTTGGTGAAAACATACGATGCACTAATTAATTCCTATCGTATGCCAATGCACGCGATGTTATGAGGCCAGAAATGACCGCATGTACATGCGAAAAAAGAACACCTACAAAATGGCCATAAAATATAATGGTTTACATTCTAAGATTCGAGTAGTAATTTAAGATTAGCGAGGCTATTTGCTAGTTGCTTATGCTAATTAGGGCTTTTTAGAATATTTTTTGAGATATTAGATTGCACCATATTACCTATCATTTTTTTTTTAATATGAGGGACCCCGTAATTTCTTTGGCATCTGGAATGATACTACAAAGACTGAACCCTGCGGGGAGTCGTCTATGGCTCTTGCAAATTCATTGCACCACAACTCGTCATAGTTAACCAAGAGGTGAAATCATGGTATCTATTGATGGAATCCCCATTATTTTTGTCGTTTTAATAAACTAAGCTGCAAAAGGGCACACTTTGCCAGTCTGCAGATCATACCTGTCATATCTTTCCATTTACAAGCAATGCGTTCGTTTATGGATATTAGAAATTATAAGGTATGATACCGGAAATTTTACAAAAAAATACTTTTTAAACAGATAAAAGTAAAAGTGATCGGCATAAATAAGGCATAAAAAAGTAAAGAGTTCATATTATCGGCGAGATCATTTCGTACATGAATTAGCGGCTATCAATATTGATGGCATTTTGAATCTGTTAGTAAATCAGGTGAGGGAATATATCCTCTTTTCCTTTTTTTCATCCTTCAAGTGATAAGTTGAAGTTGGCTAAACGTGTTTAGTAGTTTTCCTGTGAAAATAACGAACTAGAAATTCAAACTTCTTTCCGTTCATTGAGATATTGTATAAATTAGGATAGCCTCATAGCTTCCTTTATTAGAATCCTGGATTTTTTATCAGCTTCTAAACGAGTCTTAAAGGTGCCGAAAATTGCAGTCCTTTATTAAACTATGATTTGCATTATTGTGAATGTTTTTTTTTTCGTTATTCGGCAATTGCGAATTGAGGAAATCGGTCAGTGATGTGAATGCAGTATAAATGCACATATTATGCCAATTTTTCCGATGCGCTTTTTTATTTGTTGCTTCCAATTCCTATCGCCTTGTCAACGGTCTATATTACGAGGGTATACCATTTATGGGCGTGTGTTGGGGGAGGAGGAGTTTTGTAGGTTCTGAGGAGGAGGATTTCTGCAGGTTTCTGTATATTTAATGTTTATATTATGGGTATCGTATGTGATTTATTGTTTGCTTATTTCTAATTTGAGCCAGGAAATCCGGATATGCATAACTGTGACCCGACTTTTTCTGTTTTTCACTTTATTTACAATTTCCTTATTTTATTTTTTCTATATTAATATTTAATATATGTTTTTTGATTAAATTCTTTTTATGTTATTATTAAGTCGTTGCTCCTGTATTTCTCTATTATTTTTGTAGATTAAAAAAAAAATTAATAGCCGATTTTGCATATCTTCAAAAGTTTGTAGTCATCAATTGCAATCGCGAAATCGTTTCTTAAATAGCAACTGAAGCAAGAGATCAAAAATCGATTGATTTTTGAGAAGTCTTTATACGATGCGTTTGAAATTGAAATAAAATTCCCGAGAAGGAACATCGCCTCACCTGATTTCATACAATGAAATATGCAAATAAGGTACAATTAGAAATTATAGGTATTATTAAATATTACATATTACAAAGTGTTATAAATAAGGTACTATATTTATCATTATATTAGCCAAACTCCTTTCAAATCGTACTTTAGATGTGTTCCCGACTATTTAAAATGCATAAATTTTTTGTTGATATTTCTTTATTAATTATGACAAACGAATACCGATTTTGTGAATTGGTAAACAAAAATAGAATAATTTTTATCTTTTTTCATCGATCTTTATTGATTTTCATCTCTAGAACGATGAATTTCATGCAAAAATTACGATGATTTCTCGCAAATTTTTGATGATTGCCAACTCTAGACTAGCACTGAACAAGGTGAATTTTTTTTTTTTATTTTCACGTTCTAAGTGCAAATATTTCATCCAGCAATCATCCAAAATTTCATAGAAACTATTTCAAGTATTTAATACACTTTGATGAGACTAGACTAGGTAGTTCAGCTAGAAAAGTACAAAGCTATTTCAACAACGATTGCATTCAGGTGAAGAGATTTAATGCCAATCTTTTGTTAGCACATCGAAATGACGTCATCGTGTTCTATGATCGTTCTTTAAAACAACTATCAGGGTAGCATGTGTTGTCTACTGATAAGTCGCGTTATCATATTGCTATTGAAAAATGAGCATGCTGGAGGAAGCATGCCTAGGATTGCCCATACTCTCAATAGGCATCATCCCATACATCATCATCTTCACGAGTAAATTCATTCGCCCTATTTGCTAACTTAATTATAATATCATTATCTATTACTATGTTTTTTTTTTCGACGAAAATTTCATCGTTTTTGTCTAATTTCTCATGTTAGATTCCTAATATTTCAATTATTTCTTCATGGTATTTTTTTTATTGAAAATGCTACACGTTGCTAAAGCTCATTTGATGATAATCTTTGAACCACCTATAAGGATTTGAAATTTGCATATTTCTCTGAGATTTTTTTGATATCTTATATTCATTTTATTAAAATATTTTCCAGGTTTATACTGAAATTTTTTTCCAGGTTTATATTTTCCAGGTTTCGAGAATATTTGCAATATATTTCTTTCGACTTTATATTCACTCTATTCGTTTCTTCCTCTCTAATTTTACAGGCTTCTGCTGGATGCGCTTTCCCGTTTTTTTTTATTGGATACTTGTTTGATTTATTGAAACATTTTTTTATGAATTTCCTGTAGAAATTTCATACTCTACGAGACTATTCGATATAATAAGATAAAATGATAAAATAATATTTGTACGTTGTAAAAAAAATACTATTCTGTACTTAATATTCCATTTTGGAATAAAAGTAAATCACCTATAAAATAATTTTCTTCCATATGCATAAAATTTCTAGAAATATTAAATCATTTTTTATGCTATCTCATTTCATTGATAATGAATTTTATAAATGCAACATCATTTAATTTAATTTAATTCAATTATTATGCATTATTATATTATATAGTTAGTTATGGCCGAATTACATTGCAAAAATATTCAGTTGATAAGTTAGATATTAGATATTATTGATGACTTTTCTAGACATCAACGGTGGTAAAAAAAAAACTTGCCGAATAGCTCAA
The DNA here is from genome assembly GCA_037389465.1 of Baylisascaris procyonis. Classification (NCBI taxonomy): domain Eukaryota; kingdom Metazoa; phylum Nematoda; class Chromadorea; order Rhabditida; family Ascarididae; genus Baylisascaris; species Baylisascaris procyonis. The sequence goes on from JAZARR010000197.1 coordinate 1,488,793, forward strand.
TTTTTTTCTCTTTTTCTGAATAATTTGTATTGGCACAAATCCGAGTTTCATGAGCTATGCTTAAACCAGAATCTAGATTTCTTCTAAATGTTTAACGCACAATCGTAACGTAGAAAAGAAAAAAAAATTTTTTTTTTGAAAATTTGAATACCCGAAAACGATCGAGGAAATGATGCAACGCAATATATCGATATAAAAATAAGCTTTAAACCTTACCTGAGGCGTCAAGCTTGTTTTCTCATTTGATTAACATATTACTGGGCAATATGTTGAATTACTTCATCATTGCTCACGAAAGATTACCGTATAATACATACACGGAAGTAATTTAGTAAATGATGTTGCATGTACAACTTCATCTGAACGCGATCATCACAGCATTTCATCTCTGTAGTCATATAGGAATAGGAATGTAATTAACGAGCAACTAACAATCATTACTTTTTTTAATATTTGAGCCAATAAATGCCTATTGGAAACTACTGTACTCAAAAATACTGTACACAAGAAACTAACAGTTTTTTAATACTATATTAAGTGTTAAGTTAGCATTATTCACTACGACTCATAGAAATTTTCCACTTTATTTCATTTATTCAATTTCATTGATTTTCCTCAATTTTTCTGATAGATATTTTTCTTTCTACTTTTTACTCGTCTTTTTTTTTCTGTTACATTCAACCGCTTTACTTAATTTTGCTTTTTTTTCTATATGGAATTTTTTTTTTTCTGCTTAACTATGCATTTTTTTCTCATTCTGTTTTCGGCGTTATGTCTTGCTTACTTTGTTAGGTGTAAAATTTAATAAATTTGGAGGCTTTAAATCTCGTTTAAACGAGATGATAAATGCGCACTGCAGTATCATTATCTCATGATAGAAATATTTCGCCGCCTGCTACGGTTAAATGCTTGTGGCGCAAACGATTTGCACCATGAAGCATTTTACCCTTGGGGCATTTTTTTAGAAATTGGGTTATAGATGCTTCGACTATAGAGTAGTTGTTTCCGCTATACCGCCACATGCGCCACCTCTAATGCCATTGGGCATTCCCATCGAAACACGTATACCATTCTTGTCGCTAACAATTGCGCAATGAGAAATTCCACATTGAAACATTTGCGTCATAGGACATTTGCGCTGTGATGGGAATTCTTGCAATGTGTGCGCATTCACTTCAACACTAAATGCCTGTTTATTTCACACAAGTCTAACTATCCTTATAGAATTTGATACCGTTAGCAGTTCAACGAATTTTGTTTTGAATAATTAAAATTACGTTTGATTATATTAGCATATTCGCGCTGCGATAAGAGTCTGATTCTCTGTAGCTATGAAACTTTTCTCTTCCAATATGCATTTCCTTATAATAAAAGACACCTCTCTAAAGCACATGTGCAATGTTCATTTCGATTGCACGTGAACAATTTAGCACATTATTCAATAGTAATTATATTTGCTTGTGAAGAACATGTGCTCGTTTATCAAATACAATTTTATTGTTAATATATCCTATTTCGATGTATCACTTAAAAACTTTTGAAGCATATTATGTTCTCTGAATGATCTGATTATCTTTATCATATCAGTCGATTAAAATTAGGTTATTTGATTAGTGAAGATTTTAATTTTTAGTGTTTTTTTTGTTTGTTTGTTTTTCTTCTCCAGAACGTTTTTTCTTCGTTAGATCATTTAAAAAACAAAATTGGGAATTGAAGTAGAATCGTTAAAGCTTTATACGCGGAATACTTTTCTTAATTACGGTGAAATACTTTTGAATGATAATAAATTGCTTTTATAATTTATATGTAACATAGTAGTCTGCTGATTTTGTAGCATGCTATTAATCACGTGGTTGCTTGAAAGTTTTGTTGTGAAGCTCATAGATAAGATTTTTGGAAAAGGCGGGGGTGAGGTTGGCGAAAGGGGACCTAGAAAATATTTTAGTGAAGAGACGGACTAATTCATAATTCTCATTTCTTCTTACAATTACATAATACAGGCGCACACATGGGGACCGATGTTAAGTGATTTTGACTTGTTGATGAAATGCGTCACTGAGTGATATCATTAAAGGATCATGCAAGTGCATTCATGGAGATCAACAAGTGGACAGAGATCAAACAAGGCCTGAATAATGGATACTAATTCTCTTCTCAATTCCTCCTTTTTAAGTCAAATATCAATTCGCTTTTTACGACATTTTGCAGACTTCAACTTGCAAAGCGTATCACGATGACGTCATTTATCTGGCATCTATTTGTGCATGTCTGTTTATCTGCCAGGTGTTTCTAACCTGAGAATGATTAATGCTAGAATAACGAAACTTATTGAGAAGAATTCAAACATTTACCTGTTTAGCAGTTTTGATTTTGATCAATTACCTTATGAGCAAGCTATACATAATTATTCGTAATTAAAGAAGTCGAAAAATTCGTATAAGTTTTTTGCTAGTTAAGTGGAAGAAAACTAGTAAAGAAATTGGTAAAAATCAGCAATAATTGTAAATATCATGTCTATTTTCTGTTTTCATTATCAAGGTAGATCTTATTTGCACGACTAATATGATATAGAATTCCCGATTTCCTCCAAATTAAGAGCACTAATAATCGGCTCCTTCAGGAAGTTGATGTCACTAAAGACCTCACTTCACTTCATTATGAAGTGTATGAGATCGCGAACACACCTGATACGAGGTGGCGAATAATGGCTTCCCAACATTATAGTCATACTAAGCAACGGAATGCCTTCGCTTGATGGTGTATCATTTCTATTCGTCATAGAAGCGTATGCCTGATTCATGCATTGGCTGAACGCTCGAAAAAACCCTATCCAATGCCGTTTCTGACGGTTAAACACGTTGAAATGTGGCGATACTCTGAGGCAAACATAGTCTTTTGCTTTACTCTTCTTTTCGTTTCGTCTTCTTATCGTTACATTCCAATTGCGAGGATTAAATATATTTTCTAAATTCTTTATTTTATACTTGATCGTATTATTTTTTTTATATTCAAAAGTCAATAATTTTAAAATTTATTCATCGAAATTTTACCATATTTATCTAATATAATCCTTAGCAATATATAAAAGCGGTTACTCTCTATTCAGAAATTTATTAGGAAACGATTCTCAAGCCATTAGAGGTAACATTTTCATGGATTAGATTTTTTTTTTTTTTTTAAACAACGAGTCAGTTCGTAAAGGACGCTTGGGAAGACGGGGGGGGGGTGCGAGGGAGGAAACCGCATAAGGGGGAGGAGTACAGATAGCGGAAGGGGTGCTCCTGCCTCCCCTCCCTTCTTCCCGTTCGTCTGCCTACGTAAACTGTTCGATGACGCAACTACTGCTCAAAATTCCCGGCATTAAGTGCTAGATTGCGTTATAACGCCTTATGAAGTTGAAAACACCTTATCAACAATCGCTTCAGCTAATTCAACACTATTAATGATCATTTACAGTTATTCCCAATAGCACTCGATGCTTTCGTCAACAAACTTGTATTGTATACGATTTATAAAATAGTTTTTTTTTTTTTTTGCATATTTTAACGAAAATTCGTCAAATTTTAGCACAAACTGTGCTTTTTAGGTGTGCGCATTCAACGTGTTAAATGATAATAGTTCTTAATAAATTCATTAATACCGTGCTGTATTTTCATTATAATTTTATTCTTTTATGTTAAATATTTAAGATTAAATCATCGATTCGCCAGATAACAAAAGGCGTCTTATGAGTGAGGAAATAACTGAAAACAACAAATTATTATTCATATCTTTTCAACGTTGCTTATTAGTGAAACAAAATGGTGTATTGATTTTTTGAATGATATTATATATAAAACTGTTGAAATTTTAATAATATTTTTCACCGAAATTTACATATTTATTTTCGGAGCACATTTAAATATTATGTTTACATCCAAATATTTATTATTTAAGCGATTTAATTTTAAATATTCAAATATTTAATACATTTAAATATTTTCAACTTCATTCTGAGGCATTCCGCTTATTTTGTTGCAATTGAAAATTTACGTATAATAGAGTGTCCGTGAAGAATTTTTTTCAGATAATAAGCATTGCAATGGAGCTATCAAATTGGTGATAAGCTTATCAGCAATGTGATATTTTGTTGATAATCTCTTTATGAGCAATCCTAATTGGTACTATCAAATTGAATTACTCGATATATGTTTTCATTTCAAATATTGCGATTTTTTCACTAATTTTTGAGAAATGTCTTATATTGAAAAAAAGAGTGGAGAATAAGGTGGCGAGAGGCTGATAGGATGATAGGATGAAAGTTGTTTTCTGTTTTTAAAAACTTTTGAAAAATTTGGGTTTTACAGATTGAAATATATAAATATAAATATAAATATAAGTATAAATATAAATATAAATATAAATATAAATATAAATATAAATATAAATATAAATATAAATATAAATATAAATATAAATATAAATAAATAAATAAATAAATAAATAAATATATATATATATATATATATTTATTTATTTATATTTATATTTATATATTCACATACTTTTATTTATTTATTTCGCAGTTATTTAATTTGATCTGTAATAGTTTGATTTTAAATAGTTCACTCTAGAACTCACATAGTACTCCAAAGAAGTTTTCCGCTTTTTACATGACTCATTCTAGGAAAATGTGCAGGATATTTAATATACATAATTCCTTTCCTTTTTTTTTCATTAATAGAAGAAAATAATAACAAAGTAACAATTGGCACATTGCCAATTATTGTAGATCAAATGCCAATAACCTTATTATCTGCTCATGGTTACAGTGAAAAACGATTGAAGAATGCGACATTTCGAAGGATCGAATAAGCATCCTCGAAAAAGATCATTTCTTTTACGGTATGAATCAGGTTTAAGAGGAAATGTTTTTATCATCGAATAAATCATTCATTTCATAGAATAATTTCAGGTCGAATTTTTTTATCGATATTTTTTATGAAGAATTTTTTGTTCACATCCTGATATCTATTAATAATTATGAAAAAATATCTTATCCACTAAATATGCTTTCTATTAGATAGATCTATGCAAAAAAAAGGGCATTTTCCAGCAATATTCCATCACAACTATGATTGATTCTATTTGCATAAAACAGCTCTTACATGACAAAAAAAAAACTTTAATAAAAAATAAATGTTCTTCGACATTTGAGTTATTTCATTTAAGGGAAGAAATAATTTTTTATCAAATAAAACAATTTTTTTTTTAATTCAATAAATAAAATGTCGATATCGGCATACATACGATTAGCACCATCGAATATGGTTTTCTTAGTGTGTAGTCTTTGCGCGATGCATTTTACATTATTTGACTCACAGTGAACATTAGTAGTTTGCACTATTGGATTATTGACTGACTGCGAAAAGGGAGTCTCAAAATGCAGACGAAAATGTTTTCACTTCTATTATTTCTATCGTTATTTGGGCGTCCCGTAAAGTTCAACTCGCGACTAAGTTTGACCTGAAGTACAAGCTTAAGCTTTGCCGAATCTATTCATTTAACTGAAATTTCTAACATACTTATATTTTTCTTTGTTTATGCTAAAAGATCGGTTATGTTGTCGACTTTGATTGTGACCATATTATATGCTTTATGGCTTTTCCGGTTTTGTCTTTGCAGTAACCTTTTCCGGTTTTTTTACGCAATTCGGTTGAAATAATCGTTAAGTGTGCTCCGTAGTTATTAGAATAGAATTGCTTGATTATCTATGAATAGAGTGTAAAAATATCGAATTAATATCCGCCAAAGAATTGCTCAGTGTAGTTTATTCACAAGAATCGATGCCTATTCCCTTAGATTTCTCTTGGTTTCCAGATTTCCCTGGGTAATTAAAGAATCTAAACCTTTGTTGGTGACTCTTTTGTCAGGTAAATGTGATCCATGTGATGTTGTACAATTAAACGTATTTTAAAATACTTGCATCTCTCTTATAAAATTTTACAACTTAATTCTAAAATACTTCCAAAAATGGGCGATATATATAAATTGGTGTATGAGCTTTTTTTTGAATTTTTACTTAAAAATTTAGATTTGAAATTTTTTTCGGTTAATTTCTCCACTAGGGAAATGTTTTTATTGATGCAAATTGATATTACGCTTAGAAATTGTTTATATCTCATAAAATCTTATGCTATTTTTTGCTTTTATCGAAGTTAATCACCTCGTTATTTTTTTTTAAATCATTTCCTGCGTCAACGTTGACGTCTTTAACTGCAAACCTCATCCAACAGTATCGAAATGTTTCAGCAAACAACGAAGAATAGCTGTGCTTTTTTTTTTGAAGTGAATGGATGCTGCAAATCAGAGTGCGGCTGTCACGAACGGTTTGAATGATGTTCTAGGTGCCACTAATATGCACGTGGGTTTATCTGCAGCGACACTAACTACAGCATTAAGTGCACAATTGCCAGCCGTGCTTACGTCCACATCTTCTGCTGGTCAAAGCACATCAATCCCATATTTACCATGGCCTCCACAACAGCCTACAATTAATGTTCCATTTTTTGATGCTAACCTATATAAGACGGTGAATCTCGATGTACAACCTTCTTGCCTTCCCAATGGAATGGACTTGCCTCTTAATGATATTACAACACTCAGGTTATCACTTATTTTATTTAAAACAATTTTTAAATACTCATTACTAGCGTTTATATAAATATATATATATATATATATTGTTTGATGCAGCTTAAAAGATTTGCATAATGATCCGTTTATGAGGCAGTACAGTTGAAAGGTTGGAAAGTAGCCTCTTTATTGGCGATGAAGTTTAGCACCTAAATTGGAGTAAACTGATACACCCAGCAAAAAGGCACTGAAAATGCTTTTTTTTGGACTCGCCCAAAATCTAAACTCGTCTTCTCACCTCATGAACTTATTTCATTTCAAAATTCACAACAATTACAAAACTTGAGGTATACTTAGATGATTTTATGCAGAATTAGGCATAATAACGAAAATTTTTGGTTGAGATTATTGTGAGTAATCTTGAATGGAATAGGAGATAAGACCATTGATCTACTTGACTTAGAAATGGGATTGCTGAGTTATAGAATGGTCGAAGTTCGGTATGATCAACGTGTATATTTATATATGAAGAAATTATTCTCGTCGATACCTTCCTAACTTTCGTAAAACGTTTTGATATCAAAAGTCTTCCTTGGTCGTGGCAAAATTGGAATTAATTCAGCCTATTCAGCGTTTCAGAGGTGAACGCACTCATTTCTCGTTGTTAAAATTGTCGAGTAAGAGTCCAAAAGACCGGAGCTGGCTTAGCTGGTTGCGTCCTCTTCTCTTAAACTTTTAATTTTTTTTATGACTTTCTAAATTCTATGTTTCACATCAGTGCCAAAAATAAACGCTATTTGAATTTTCCTCATCAACTCGTTCAAACTGATGAGTATAGGATTATCGCATCCGGATCCTCCATTCCTCACTTGGTATGCGAATGTGATAGCATTCATTAGGACTTAAATGACTGTGGAATTATGTGAGTGCTGTGCATAATCAACTCGACACTCCGAAAAAAAAGTAGATGTAATTTTTAAATTTCTTGATTAAAATTCCTAAAATTTCCTTCAACCGATCAGTTTTGACATGGAGATTTCAAACTACTTTGGCCATATAAGTGAGTAGCTCGGGCCATATAATCACAAAATCGCAGCTCAAGAATATTTGTCAGGGATATAGCATAGAGAGCCATTATAAAGAAAAACACGTTGATGGAATATTCTGAAAGGATATAATCTACTTTATTTAATTTTTTAATCTAATTTTTGAATTGTGTAAAAATTTATTAATTTTCAGATTCTTTTTCAATATGGGTGTAAATCATGCAAGAGCCGTTCTATTGAGTCATCATGTACAACAAGCTCTTACAAGTTTGCAATCGCAACAATCGAATACAGCACATATGCAATCGCTTGTTTCTAGTGCTTCGATTAATTCACAAAATCCAATTGGTATATCGACAAATGTTTTGCAGAATGAACAACAAATGCAATTACTCAAGTTTGTATTTTATGCTTCTTGAACAGAAAGTTTAAAAAATTGAAAATATTTGATTTAATATTAGAACATTAAATAAAGAACATTAATAAAATAAAGTAGAAATAAAATAAAATAAATAGAAATAATAGAAATAGAGAAAATAGAAATAAAAAATAAGGAATAATAGGAAATAAATTGTCTAATCTCTACCTCTTAGGACATGGAGAAAGCATTCAATTCGTATTTAATGGGTGGGCAATTGTAATTTATTCTGTAATTTTTTTTAATATTGGTGAATAGTTGAACTTAATATCTTTGAATTGTCAAGTCGTGAATTTTTGACCGCGACTTCTACTTCAAAAAAAATTTTTTTAAATTTCAAACTACTATTTCTAAATGAAACAAAAAATCGCTTAAATATTTCAGCTGTCAATAATTTTTTCTTCGCAAAGTTTGGTCTTATCGCCTTAAAACTTTTACACACCACTCTTCATACTTTATCCTCTTTTCGCCCACTCTCATTTGTTCCCCTCTGAAGTCTTTTCCTAACACACTGATTTGGCAGGTGCAAAAAAACATGATCTATAAGAAGTTATTAACTGGGGGAATGCTTTAATCTCCGTTCGTCACAAAAGCGGAATTATTCAATCGAGACGTTATGTTGTGATATTTTTATCAAGTTTTTAATCCAAAGCAACCTAGAAAAAATTTTTTTGAATACAGATAAAATAATAAATCAGTAATATTTAATTTATTTCAGTCAATTTCGTGCTCAACAACTTCTCGTCTCTCAAAAGATGAACGCAAGTGAAAAAATTCGAGAAGCGCAACAACACGTAATTTTAACTTTCTATAATTTAATTCCCCAAAGTTAATTGCCAATAATCTTCCATATTTAGGCTATAGGTAATGTAGTCCTTTACAAATACATCAATAATTTATTGGAATTTTTGTGAGAGGAATTCACAGATCGAAGCAATAAATGATTTACTAAAAGGTGATGTGAAATGGGATCGCTCGTTTCTTTAAAGTGATCGTCATTAGGTCATTAAATTGATTGCTTCAGAGATTTTTCGATCGTGCCGGCGAATCGGAAACCTCCGAGCCGTCGAGGATTCTTGTTAGCTTTTGCACTTAGTTGCCAAATCGAAGCCGGTGACGGCTTCCTTTTTTACACTTATGCGCACAGCCACCTACAGTGATAGGGGCACTGATACGTTTGGAACTGATAGATTGAAATATTTTTGAATACATTTCGTGCTTAAAACTTATTTCGAAGCATTTTTTTGTGATTTTTTTCTCATTTCTTCTTTTTTCAATGGGGCTTGGCCTGAAAATTACTAAAAATGATACAAGAAAATGATACGGTAACTTTTTCTTTCATTTATGATTGTGTAAATGAGGATTTTCATTATCTTACTGTAATACCTCATATAAATTCTTTCTCTCGAATACGTTTGCTTCTCGAACGTTGTATGAGTGAAAATAATCTCTACCATAATAAAATCACCTTTAGTATTTCCTCTTTCATCTTAAAAACTGCAAAAAAAGATTATTTATTTTTGCGTTATAAAATGTTTTCCACTATTTTACGAGTAAAATTCATTTCTATAAGCTTATCTGCTTCACAAATAGAGCACATACAATACGGCTATTCGTGTTCGTATTAAAAAAGATATGAAGTTTTATTAAATAATCCAATTTGTTTTCATCATTATGCCTTTATTCTTTTAATTACTATATTAATATGGAATTATTTGTGAGCGCCCTTTTCATGTGCAAAACGTCATAGATAGTATAGAAGAAAGCACAACGCTGGCAGCAAACAATTTTTGATAAATCTTGTAGATATAATACGCAAACATTCATTTGATGTTCGCTGTTTTTGATGGGAATTTGATCATCCTCGATGCGAATGTGATAGGTGTTTGAGTTTATGTTTGTTAGGGAATTCTACCGATTGAGACGTCCGAATCGGAGGCCGATACTTTTTAAAAACCATTCTCCGTGGTCTAAAACTCTTGTTGGACTTGAGGACCCGATCAAAACGCTATCAATCAGAGACCACCGTCGAACATTGATTGTAAAATACTCTCTCGAGTATATTTATATGAAGACACACCTCATTAAGGTTATAGTGAATAAATGAGAGCAGCAAGGTCAATTACAGGCGACGAAGACTCATCAACCGTTGTCATCAAAGAGCCATTCGAATGCTACTGCAACTTCATTAATCGGCAATGCTACATCGTTAACTGCACCACTTGAGACTCTTCTTCTTCAGAATGCTCTACTCAACAATGCTAATGGTAGTTGATTTATTGCATTACTATCTATCAATATCTATTCATTTATTTAATTGCTAGAATGTATTTCAATTATTGAACGCTAAGTATTTTATAGTTTAATATTTTTTCACTACAAAATCTGAATATATTATTGTGAAATTAGAGATCATTTTTTGCCTGAGGGCACGAAATTATCATATTTATGATAGTTTAATTTTGTTTTCGTTGAGTAGACAAAATAGACTTTTCTTGATGCTTTTATTATCAGAAGCTAAGCGGTTATTACTAAATGAACACTGACTTATGGTGATGAACAGTCAGAAGTAAAGTTGCAGTGAAAGGTAGTAGGTAAAATAAAGCGGAATGTGCTGAAATTAACTTACGAGCATGTGAGTATATATAAATAGAAAAAGGTGCACATACGTACTTATCATATATCAGTACAGATGAGATAATCGTTTTAAGAAAAGCGTTTAGGTATCGATCTAACTCAACTACGATATCAACCGATATTAAACACATCTACTCAAGGGTTACTCGCTGTTTCTTCAACAAATGGATCGATGCAAACACAAGCACACGAGGTACAGTCTCCCCGAGGCGCTTTGAGATATATCTACCTAAACTCTACAATCTCTTGTATAAATAAGAATTAATGCTTTCAATATGCACAGCATATAATAAGCTTATAAATGAAATTGGCTCTTTTAAAGTATACTTTGCCATACTTTTTTTGCATTTGATCTCATTCATTCATACTATATTTGAGTTTTTGTGCTTTATCTTGGCGGTGTTCTATTTGAATTGATCTTGTATGTGTTCTTTTCTCTTATTTTGAACTTCCTTGATTAATCAGTGCTAATTTCACTATGAATAAATGGTAAACAATGACTATAATTATAGAAAAGTTTGTTTTTCCTCTTCTCAAATAAGAAACATGGTAGAGTTAAGCTCGATAATCTGTATGTTAGGAATGAGAAGGGAAAAAAGTAGAAAGAATATAAGCCTTAGGCGAAAATAACACCTGTATATTGAACGATTTGACAAGTTTCAGTTGATAAAACCTATTGCGATGAGCGCAAATGATGTAGCAACAAATCCACAACCAAATGGCGATATTTCACCACGTCCACCAATACCTGTTGATCCGGCACCACAATCTGAATCTCTTCTTGAGCGAACAATTCGTCTTGTCGAGCAGGTATTCGAGTTTTCAATTTTGCTCTTTATTAGATAATCACTATTTGACCAGATAAGCTAGATAAATTTGTATAAGCGTTTATTTTCCTTACTCTTTCTTTGAGATTTCAATTTTTTCTTCTTTGGAAATGAACTAGCAGTTGTGTAATTTGAGGCCAACAAGAGGTATTAACTTGGTTATTTCACTTATGAGGATAGGAAATATTTAATTGATTATTTCAACGGGTATAAGGGCATATCTGGAAATATCCATCTTCGTCTCAGATAAATATGCTAATTACCCACTCTTGCAAAGTAAAATTACAATATGAATAAACCTGTAACTTGAACATTAATAAATGATACCTGTATACTTGAATACGTAGACACTTCATTTAAATGAGCTTTAGAATTCGGCAACTGCACAACAACTTAATGAACTTCAACAGCAAGCAATACTATCATTACGGCAACCGGTTGATAGCGCTTCTGCGCTACAAGCTGCACAAATTTCCGTTGCCGCTGCAGCTGGACAACAATCACGTGATGGTTTACACACACAGCAGGTAAGTCGTCCAAAAAAATTTTTTCAAAATTATACTCAACGCTTCCATTTCCGGTACGGAATTGCATGAAAATGATAATATTTCACATTTGTACTCTTTTCCGTAGTGTAATTTTTTTAAAGACGATGATTCGATATTCACAAAGATGCATGGGTTGTTTTAGTCATATGCAAATTTAATCATATGCAAATTTAATTTATTATGTATATGATGTATTTTCGGTATATTATTACTAATATTTTATAGATAACTAATCTGCTCACAACGGCTGCAGCACGTCGATCATCCTCACCGGCGATTCATCCCTATACACCTTCACCAATTCGACCAACTCCAACGCATCCACCAACCACACGTGACGATATACCACCAAGTCATTCGCTATTGGCGGCTACCGAAATGCATTACAATGAAACATTTAAGAAAGCACAAGGACTCCTTCATGAAAGGTACTTTATTGGAGCGATTTTATGAAAATTAGCATCGATATACGATGTTGTTATGATGTTTTTATTATTGAATTTCTGTATGACCTGGCAACAGGTATAGGTTTATGAATATCAAAAGACCACATATGACAAAAGAAAACAATAGCTATATAAAGCTAAAAGATTAAAGGTATTGCAAGCAGGACTTGAAATGAAGCAATAATTGATTAAAATGAATACATCAGATTGAATCACTTGACGGGATTTTATCATCGAAATTGAAATTATTTTCTTCGATGAATGTTGCAAATATTACAAACCTTGTTTTTATGCAATTTCATTCTTCAAGAAAATTGCTTTTTATGCAATATTATTTGAAATATTTCATTCATTGAGTAAATATTTCAATTACTCTTGAATATCTCTATTCGCATATTATTGAATATCTGATTGCAAATTTAGGTGTTTTATTAGTCGATCGATTAGTTCGGCGATTAGCGATTTTACTATGATGGATATGTTGAATAGCTTTTGATGAAACTTGAATTTTGATGGTTATCTTTTAATGGATTGCAAACGGCTATTGTTATAACTAGTGAAATTTCCTTTTGTTATTGATGATCATGAGAGTAGCCGCATTGCTCATTTTCGTATGTTTGAATATTAGTTTCTGAAATTCACTCATCCCTCTTCCCCACTCATCAACTCCCTCTTTTTTGCAATTGCCGTTTTTTTCTGTATTTTAAATAATTTCATTGCTATTCACTCGTTAGAATTGAACAATGAGATTAGACGATACAAGTAATAAGCCAACCTCTACACAATATGACACAATATTTTTTTTACATAGTAGCTCGGCAAGAAAAAAATCACCTGCAGTCACGCTAGAGATGTTTCAAAACTGGAGGGTGTTACCCGAGCCATCAATGAAAGCTCTTTGATTGCAGAAATTTTATAATTTTTCCTGAAGTTTTTTCAGAGATATTCCAAAGATGTAGTGCATTCAGCACTACTCTCATAATACTGGCGGCTGCAAAGTCGATTCATATTCATATGAAAATTCTAGTTTATTGGAAGCCTAATTTTATAAGCCTCCTTGGCTCCTTGAATCAAATATGTTTTGCAAAGGATCCTTTTCCATAGTGAAATTCGAGCTCATAAGAAAAAATTTGAGAAAAAATAAATTTGAGAAAAATTGAGAAAAATAAAAATTTTGAAAAATCATAAAATTGTCAAATCATTCATTTTTTCAAATTCATAGCAAAATTAATTTCGGAGGTGAAATGCAAAGGTGAAACCATAATTTTACACCTAAAATTTCGTTGAAATCAGTGCGATGAAGCTTCCAGCTGAAATATACGGACTAATTGGCGTATAGAATGTCCTCAAGATTTGTTTTTTTTACTTAAGTAAAGAATATTAAAAAAAATTAATAATATCACATTTGATTTCCTATTTGAATACTTAATGGGAATTTTCAGTAACGATACTCGAAGTGTACCGACTATTTCATCGCACGATCATTCCACATCAAGTATATATTTTAAAGAACCCTTCTATCGAATATTATTTCTTTTATAATTTATTTTCAAAAATTTTATATCGGTTTTTCTTAACGAATTTTTTTATTTGAAAAAAAAAATTACCATTGATATTTCTTTGAATATTCATTAATTACTTCAATATTTATCATAATATTCAATAATCTCTTTGTTGAGACTTATGAAGATATTTTCATCTCTATGCTCGTATATAAACTCGTCAAGATAACGATGCTGTAAGGATTAAATTATACATATCCGTTACCTCTTAGATCATTGATATAAATTACTGATAGGAATACGACTAAGTAAAAAAAAAAATCATCGTGAAGCGAATAAGATGGCTCATAAAAATATCTGTTTATCAATAATTAATTCGCTCAAATTATTTATTAATATTTATTCGCTTAAGTTTTTAATATTTAAAATATAAAATAGACAGTTTAAATTTTTGCGAGTGCAAAATGAAAAATTAATTAAGCTCATTTTTAATCAAACGACTAATCAACCATCTAATAAATGAGCAAATCGGATAAAATTATAATTTATTAGATAATTTTTTTAATGACTATCCGAAGTGAATCGATGCATAGCGATGACATTTTCAGAGACAACTGCTGTTGAATCGAAGATAGGTGATCAAGATGAACAAAGAAGTACAACGGTATTAGTTTTACTCTCATTTTTATTGATGGATTTATTCAACTATCATTGAGCTATTTTGAAAAAAAAAAAAGAGATTTTTCTATAACTCAGAGGCATTTTTCTTGGATATTTTATCGGCAATGGGGATATTTTCATCATTTTAGAAAAAGCAACGAAAAATTTAACGGAAATTAAGAGGAAATATTTTTTTGAAATGTGAAATTTTTAATACATTTTATACTATCGAATATTTTTTTGTGCTAAATGACTTCAAAATTTGCACTTGAATTTGCGAGAAAAAAAAATATTCTTTTCATTGAAAAATAAAAATTTTTTAATAGCTTTGATATTATTCCTCAAATATTGCCTAATTAACTCATAAATTTTTAGAAGTAAATAGTTTCAATACTTTTGAATCTTCAATAGAATTGTTGAGGATTTGATAATGGGTGATATCCTTTTATATACGAGAGAACGTTGGTATATTTTAAGCTTTTACTCAATGAAAGAGAGAGACAAGAGGAAGAGAGGAATAGGGGGGGGGGGGAAGAAGAGTGGCCCATTTTCTTGTCATCCAATCGCAGAATGGTCTGCTATTTGGTAAAATACGATGAGCAAGTGGAAATGGATCGTCAAAAACTTAAAAGCTTTCTAGTTTTTTTTCCCGTTCTATGATTTTTTTTTTTTTTTTTTTTTGCTTGAATTTTATTCACTTTATGAGATTGAAAATTGGAAACGTTACTTTTTTCTCCGTTTTTTTTTTTTGTTAGTTTAGTGGGCGGAGTTTCACTTCTCTTTGAAGTTCTCCGACATCCGTTGAAAAAAAAAATTTCTTCAAGTGATATTCATGAAGTATATTCTAGTTGCATCCACAAGTGATGATCAACTTGTTGAATGGAGTTCTCTCGAAGGTCAAAAGCGAACTTCACCATCAAGGTGTTGGCGTACATCTGGATGCAACAGGCCGACCGGTTAGCTGATCCTGTCTGCAATAAATGCAGAGAAAAAAGAGCAAATGGACGCAATTTCCTCAAAATCATAACTTTAACAAGAAATACATAATCCAGAATATCCCCATCGCAAATAAAATGAGCATTCTTGATGTTCTAGGCTTTGAAATTACTCTAGATTTATGAGATATTGACTAACAAGGAGCTCAGTTTATAACTGATTGCCTGAAATCATGGACACCGATATTTCTTGTAGAATTTCTTTTTCTTTCAAAGTTTGACAAAGAATGCAACTTGATATAATCATTGGTGCTTCCCTGTTAGGTAATGAGGTTGGAACGATTGGTCGAGGGTTCTTTTCACATTATAAAATTCGCATCGAATCGAAGGACTATGGGATTCAGAATCTTTTTTTTTAATCAATTGCTTCATCGATATAGAGATCCACTATCAGAAGCAAAAATTTATAGATCGATTTTTCGGCACGTCCTGTTGATCCGATATTTCGTCGAGCACGTGAACAACTCGAAAGTAGTCGCGAATACCGTGATGCCACCTCTCCATCGAATCACCATATAAATGTCGATAGAACACCTCGACGGCCATCGTTCTCACTCAAAGAAGCAGAAGGTCGGCTCACATTAAATGCGGTTCATTTCTATCCATTTTCTTTATTTGATGAATTTGCGCATGCGGAGATTGTACTCATCTATGTTTATGTTTGATTGTTTGAATCTCTAAATACGTGCAGACATTTGCCAATAAAGATACCTTAGTAAGAAATATTTTTGGACGCATATCGCTTACTGTTATTGTTACTCTTAAGATATTGCGATCCTTCATACATCATTGCGATATTGCTTCAAACTTTTATAAGCGAAATTTTCGATGTTTTATTTTAGAGAATTAGAGTTTGGCAGAATATGAAAATTGAAATTTTTTTGCGGAATCGCTTCTTTATTTCAAAAAATTTTCAGCAGATTTTATGGGAAATAGTGAAAATTTGAGCCAACAGTAATTGTGAAACAAGACAATTTTTGAGAGTCGCTTCATTAGTGATGTAATTTTTCAAAATGCACCACAATATGAAAATATTTACTTTCAGTTGAGGTAAAGGGCGAAAAAGATATGCAAATTGATGTTTCGTTTTAATAACTCTTCCACTTTTTTGGCTTGTCATTTCACTAAGTTGTTGATCTAATGTTAAATTTCTATATGAATAATGGGTTATATAGTATTTGAAGTTGTCATTTTTTTCAGTTGTTCGATTGGCATCTGAGCGCATCCAGAATACGTCAGGACATCCGAAGGCAAATATTACCTCGACGGAGGCACTCACTTCATCAAACGGCAAAGTAATCAACATTGAAAAATCGAGTCCACCGCAAACATCCGCTACTTCTAGCGATTCAAATACCTTCAACAAACAAGAGAGTTGTACCTCAATGAGTCCACCAAAGTCTACAGCGTCGCCACCCACGACGACGACGAATACAGTGGTGTGCGTCGATTCAGAAGAACGTAAGTCAAACGAAGAGAAAACCACAGATAGGAGCAACGAGAAAACGATACTCGATGACTATGATAGTGATTATTCACCAGATGAGAAAAGGTTACGAATCGCATCAACTGAAGAAGAATAATGCATCGTTCGATCTATAGCGTTTTTTATTAACTTTTGTAAATTCATCGCATACTACCTATGGCAAATAGCGACATTCGCTTATTTAAATAAGAATTGAGCATCTAACTCTAATCAGTATTTCTTATCACCATTTCTTAATTTCAGTGATAATATTTACCCAAAAAATAAAAAAAAAAGAAATTATCAACTAAAATTTATAAAATTATTTTATCTTTTGAAAAAATTATGCGAAATTTTTGGAAAAAAAAGACTTTTTTTTCAATGAAATTTGGTAAAAATTTTTCATTTCACTATGATAATTATATGAGAATAAATCTGTCAATAGATGACATTGAAAATTCAATGAAGTTATTTCCACATCGAATCAAAATAGGCTGTCGCATTAAGCATTATGACCTCATACCGAATTTTGATGACGTTATTTTTTTTTTGTTGCTTTACACTCATATGATATTAAAACAATAATCATATTGTAAATAATCATTAAATATAAAATTGCATATTGTCGCTTCTATTAATAAATTTCTCACTATGATATTCTGAAGCACATCGAATTGAGACGGTAATTGATTCAATACCTATTTAATTCTCATCTATTATCACTTCAAATATTCAAATGATAAACGGTGATAAAGAGATGATTTAATTCGAATATGGATTATTCAATGGAAAAAGGTACTTCATTCCAAGATGGATCCAGCCATTCTTGGCTCTTATAATTGGTCAAGAAATAAAATGACAACAGATGTCTGAAACACCAACAGACGTAAATCCTGGGTTTAGAGATTGTCGGCAATCTGTAACCCTATTCGTGATTTCGGAAGCTTCTGAAACTAGCGCGACCAAGCTTGAGCGACTTCGTCTTCTGGGGTTTTCGATTTCGTATGCGTTTAACCCCTCCTCCGACTTTCCATCTTGGAGGTCACAGAGATTTGGTGCCTCCGTAACTCGCTAGCTTCAAACACAAACATGCTTCCGAACCAGATGAGTGTGCATTCATAATGTAGTCATTTCGTATCAACAACAATCGATTATAATGTTTTACTTCTTTTTTAAACGTTCTGCTTATTGACATTGAAATCACTCTGGTTTATGGTTTCATTGAAGTATGTCATTGCGGTATACTCATAATTGGTATAGTGCGAGCACAGCAAAACATTTTTTTTAAGTATTCAATGGTGGTAAATATCAGGAAATTTTTGCAGTAACTTTTTTAGCCGGTTTAAATTTAGTGCAACTACGTTGATGTACCACTAAGCGATCAGGATTGAATGTACGATCACAATTCGAACATGGCACCAATGCGGCTTGAGATGCCGCCCATATCATTTCGTTTACTTTGTACATATCGATTGCCTCTCCTAAAATGCATATATTCGAATAACAAATTATCAATTAATGCGAACTAATAAAAATATTATTTCACTAAAATATTTCTTAATTTCTGCTTAATATTTTCCATTCGCATTCTTCTTCATTAATCAACTGGGGTGGTCAAGATAATGCACATGCTAGAGACGGCACGTTATTTTTATTTTTTATTTTAAATTTTTTGATTTTCTTGTTCATAGTTTCGTTCCTTTCGTTACCGGTCATCTGCATCAATTGTTTCATTTTTTTTAAGTTTTTTTTAAACAATTTGAATATTCAAAACCCTAATATGCGTCGAATATCTTACGTTACACATCATATAAATAGAGAAACAATTCTTCTATCAATGAAGCTACATTTTATGACATTCAATGATTCTTATCTTACATTTAAATTTTTATTCACATTCGTATTCAAAACCCAAGCTTCGTATTATTTATGCAACGTATTTTGCTTGCCTTACCGACTATCATCATGTGACATATTATAAGGCTAAAATCTGCATACTACGAACTTGACAAGTAAGCTAGGGGGAAATACTCTTTAATATGATATTTATAGGTAACCTTCGTGAGTGATTTCAGGTCTCGGTGGTGGTGGTCTACGTTGATTTTTTGGTAGACGTTCATTTTGTAGTTCCCATTTTTTGAGACATTGTGGAATATGTATCTCGATACTTCGCGTACCATATTGTCGACCGCATATATAACAGAAAATTGTTGGCGGAGGCTTAGTGGCACGTGGTGGACCTCGAACAAGATTTTCCTGTGAAAGAAACAATCATAAATCATTTTTCATTTACGCACCAAGTTATACCTTATTATGAATAATATAGGTGTTGATTCACAGTAATGATAAACCTATCATTATCACCCCGTGACAGTATTTCTACGATTGTTCGTATATCAATCCCCTTTAAATACCTTTCATCTGACTAATCATAATTGCTAACCAAGCGGTTTCTACGCTATTTCATTAATGTTTATGATCGGTCGGTCAACGGCATTCAATTATCATTCGAATTGTTTGTTTATAAACGTATCAAATATGGTAATTTCTTTAAATTGTGAGAATATTTACTTGCTTTATGGATTCTTTTTATAGCACCCTATTGATCGCAGGGTTTTTATTTTTGATTGTCCACTCGTGCGGAAACGAACTCTACTCAAAAACGATGGTAATAGTTGTTATTGAAGCATTAGTTGCTTTAATAATTTCATTTCCTTACGCGTTGAGGATTTTTCATATTCAAATGCAACATTATCCATTGATACTGTGGGGATTTCCGATTCCACTAAACTTATGCCTTCTAGTAAGGGTTGGATAGATAAAGCAGTACTAATTTTAGCAAACACTTTGTGTATTTTAGATCTCAAAGAGTCTCTTTAGGTATATCCTATAAAATTCAGCTGGTTGAGGGTTCGCTGACAACATTTTTCATCGTTTGGTTGATGCATCCGTAGGGTGATGGATGGATAATGGATGATCCAAAATTACGTCAATGGGTTAATATCCCTAAAATGAGACCTAAAAAGCTTAAACGATGGTTGATTCTCAAATAGAGAACCCAACTGGCTGGTAGAATTTTACGAGCTGCTTTCTTCCTATATCTTTGCTGTCGGTGCATCGTAATTTTTTTTTTTTAAATTGTATCCTGGAATTATGAACCTCAATTAAAGGAAGGAGAATTCATTAAATAAGAAAATTGTGATCGATAGTGGCATCCATATATGAAATAAAATAAATATATAAAATAAATAAATCTTCTTTCCGCTGAGATGGAAAATGTAGTTTTCCAAAGATAAGATATAAGAAAATATTTCTTCCATCAAACGAAAATTTCCATGCTCAAGTATTGAATTAACAAGTCGTTCAATAAGCTTCTAGCAAATATAATAAGAATATTTATCTTTTTTTGAAAGATGGAAAGAAAAATTTAGAGAAACTTTTAGCGTTGTAATATTAGAAAGTTTAAAGAAGGGAATTGGAATTTATATTATTCAAGCAGAAATATTCTAAAGAACGCTCAAATCGTGAATAATTTCCAGGGAATTGGAATTTATATTATTCAAGCAGAAATATTCTAAAGAACGCTCAAATCGTGAATAATTTCTAAAATGGATATTTTCGGCTTGAGTGATAATTTGCTAATGCAATGGTTCACTGCTTAGAGTCATTTTGCTTACCTTTTACAACTATGACACGATTATTGAGAGCGATAAAAAAATCTTTCGCTGTTAAATCGCCTGAAGCAAATCAACCGTTATCATATCACTCGTTTTCGTCAAATTCCGTTAATATTTTTTCAAAAATAGTGAATATATTTGCAATTTGTAAAAGGAAATTAAGATAGATAACTTATAAAATAAGAATATTTATTATTTAATCGATGCATAAAAAAGTTAAATTTTTTTAAATATTTTTTTCTTTTTCATCACATAAAGTAATTCTGCACAAAATGAAATATTTAAAAAAAAAACTCAATGAAATACTAAAATATAAAAGTAAAGAAAATGTTCGCCGAAAGTTATTAGTCAGCCTAAATAATTTTATTATATATAATAAATCAGTTTAAGTAATTTATTGCAGAATTTTTAAATATCTTCCTTGGAAATATATATTTTAAATCTGCGGGACATCTCATCAACAAGAAAAGAGATCAAAATCGTAAAAATTAGGGAATGAGGGAATGTTGTGGGGATGAAATAGAACTGTAGAAAACATTGCATCGATCAAATGACAAAGAGCCACTAAAAGATACGTTTAATATTTATAGTGATCTTAGAGAAGAAGTATATTTCATAAGGACTTCTATGCCCCATCCAACTAGTCGATATTATTATCGATGCGTTTTCTTGTTCCAATTTAGGCGATTTATAAATTTTTAATTTTTCTTTTTAAGTCATTTTATAGGGAATATCAAATAGATTCTTTTTTTTGCAAGTATAATAATGTGAATGTATTAATTTTTTTTAAAATGTATTAAAAAATTTCATAAAAGATAGAGATTTTTTAGTAAATTCATGAGCAAAATTGATAGGATTTAAAAGCGATTTTCTTTTAATTATCCCCTCTAATGATTGTCATAGTGATAGAGATTTCGATGAAAATTTTTTAAAACACCAATCATTTATATTTTTAATATTTATAACACATCAATTATAGATCAATTTATAACACAACATGTCTAAATTTATGATTGCTTCCCATGTATAATATTTCATATCTCACATATCGTAACGATTCGAATTTGAAAGAAAAGAAGAACAATTATGCTTGATCGGTTCATTTCTAATCTTATAGAAGATTTTAGTTGAAGTCAAACCTTCATTTATGTTTCGCTCGTTTTTAATCTGGCCTAATCTAGGCTGTCGACGACTTTATTCAAATTTTTCTGAGAGGATTTTCTTATACACTTTCTTTGGAGATCATTTCAACGAGTCTAAAAATTTTCCTAAATCTAAGCATATTTTTGCTTCAAATATGCAATAAATTATGGAAATCAATTGGATTCAAGTTGATTGAATATAGCAATAACTAAAAATGCATAAGTGAACCTGATAGAATTTTAAGCGATTCTGAATAGAAGATAAAAGATCATAAAATTCTTGAAAAATTCATCTATCTTATTTTTCAGCTGCATAAAAAAAAAACAATTTTCTTGAAAATGAATTTTTTCATTCATTTTTTATTCCATTCTCGATAAATTTCACACCATTATTATTTCACAAAAGATCTCAATGATTTGATTGATAATTGTTTTTGATAATCTTATCATCACCGAAAAATTTCATCAGTTATTTAAAAATAATTCGGTGAATGTTGTAAATAAAGGGTTGAAAACTTTTAAAGCATTACCTAGATGTAACTTCAAATAGAAACAAATGGGCATAATTAAGCTCTCTCTTAGATGATTCATCAATGGACAATATTACTCTGATATTGTATGCTATGATAGCTTCCTCGAAATTTCAGCCTTAATTTGAGCCAACAAACTAGTTCTACCTCTCGTTATTTGAGTTTAAGTGCTTTGCGATGATGTTTCATCGTAGCAACAAGTTGCTCCCTTTCTTCCTTTTTCTCCCCTCTCTCTTTCCCTTGCTTTCTCTCTCTCTCTTTCTCTCTGTCTCTCTCCCTTTCTCTTTCTATTGCTTCGTTTTCCAGTATCGATATAACTTTCTCTCATTAGAAAAAAGGTGCAATATCGGCATCACTTGAAGATTGTTTTTTTTTTTTTGTTCAACTGCACTACTTATTCATCGACCAAAAGAGCTCACTTCTAGAAATGATCGGCGTTCATGTGATTTAAAAAAAATTTGCTAGGGATTTTTTTTTTTTGCTTTTCTGCAATTGTCCTTTTTCTATTTTCTTCTTTAAAAATATGAATAATTTGCTAGTTTCTTTGCAACGTTTGCATATACGCTTTCTTACTGCAATATTACTTGAAAACTTGCGAATGTGCACACATACACACATACACGCAGACACGACAATACACATACATACACAGACACGACAATATACATACACACAGACAAATATCATCACAATACAGTTCTTGGAAAAAAAAAAATTCACGGAAATGAATCGCTAATAACCATAGTATTTTCACTTTGGTGTTTCGTTCTTATTTCTCGCGCCTTATCTGCATAAATATGGGGCATCAATCATGACGGCAAAAATACGAATATAAACAATTAGCTACTGAAATTATTTATCAATCAATGTTTGCACAATCAATAAACTTATAAATTTGAATATTCATAAAACGGCGAATCGCACAATTCATACAATTTGTCAATTTGTCCCTTCCACTATCGTGATTTCGACGTTCGTACCTTCTCCGAGGTAACATTTAGTGACAAGTCTCGTTCTTTCTGTTAGAAGTATAAAAAATAGAAATAAGCACTAATTCGAGTTGACATGCATTAATCAATGCGAAAGAATCGCGAATTTCTCATCTGCAATATTCAACCGTTTCGTTTTGTGTCACTTGCACAACGTATGGCTCTTCATCTGTAGACCTCTAACACCTATGCCGATGGTGTATACTTCTAAGTGCAGGAATTTTCGCACTGACAGAAAATAAAAAGAAAGAACAAAACGAACAGAATCATGTCCACGTTATGTTCAGAAGTTCAAACTCATTGTACTTGATGCACTATCAACTCCACTTATTTTCAGTTAAATCTTTCTAATTTTTTTTTCGCATTTATGCATATATTTTTACTAGGTTTTTCTCCATTTTTTTTTGAAATTCACGCCTTTTTACTTCATAAATTGGGGAAAGAAAACTTTTAATACTTCATCGATTCATTCGAATGGGGAAAAAAAGAAAACAAAAAAAAAACAATAGCAACTTTGAAATGAAATTTAACGGTAGCAAACACACGCCTTATCAACATATCAGTGATAAATGTTTACATTATCAGTGATAAATAAGATGCCTACATTTTCAATTCTATTTCAATTTTATATTAAAATTAAAGGAATATAATGAAAAACTAACCATGAGGCGATACTAATGAAATTCAGCTTGCAATTAAACGTCACCACTGGATGGATATTCACTCGAAGTTTCGAATGAGCGAATTCTCATCACCGTTGCCTTGTTACTAGCTAACTTCTCTAATATTCGCTTACATATCTCTCTCTCTCTCTCTCTCTCTCTCTCTTATAAGCATTCTATTTTCTACTTTGTTATATTCCCTTTTACGTAATACACATCTATACTATTTTCAATAAAGAATTGAACGTATCAAAAAATCGAATATCGCATAATATCGTATAATAACTATGGATATAAAGATGAAATTCAGAAAATACCTATTGAATATCTGTTGAAGTGAATAATTATTTACGTTGATAAAAAAAAAAAATAAATAGCATAAAAGAAATATTCGAGTAAAAAATATAAATAAACGAAGCATAATATGAATAGCACAATCGATAGTGGAGTACACTTCGATAATTACGGCACGATTTTATGAAAATTGACATTAAATATTTAGAAAGTGATAGTTGGAAATAAACTTTTACTTAATTTGTTAATTTAATCGATATAGTGGTCGTGCTCATTGTTTGAAAGATTTGAAAAAGAAAAAATTATGGAATTTATAAGAGTCAACTAAGATAGGCGTAACCTGGAATTGGCTGTTTAAATCTATTGAAAAACCGAGAATGAGCGAAAGACACATTATAGAACCACGCTGCCTTCCCGTTCCCCTGCCCCCTCTTCCCGATCTGACCTCCCGGTCTTCTGTCCATTTTGGGCTGGTTACTCGACGTTGCAATCGATAGCAATACTCACTAGTAGCATTAAATCTATAAATACGTTAGGAGTTGAGGCACATAAAAAACATATTGCTGTTGAGTTTCTTGATTCGTTTTGCATTCGTTTTGCGGCGCCACTCGAGTGTAATTTTTCAAAATAAATAAGAAAATAAAAAATAAAATAAAGAAAATTGAAATTGAAATGCGCAAAATTGCGATAAAAAAAGACGTCATTTGTATTAAAATATTGCAACGAATGCTGCAATGTTGCTCAAAAATTCTCATCTCTATTACATATTTAATATATTCTAATGATATTCATTGCAAAAAAACAGTAAAAACTCACTATGAATGATATGTTATCCATTGGGATCTGTCAAAAATTCGACCACAATATATGGGCTTACTTTTATTATGGCCTTGATAATGTTGCATGCTATTACTTACTACGACCGAATAGTATATTTTCTCCATTCTAACTTTGCTTCTAGATGATCTACAGCTAATGTATTTTGACTTCTTGCCGCTTCTGATATATCGCTCGATTAGGTCAAGCTATATTTGTTTCTATTTTGCAGTATTGATTATGCTTGTTTTTCTTTTTTATTGATTATTGTTTATTGATTTGTTGATTATTGATTATGATCAGCGGTCATCCGGTATAAGGGGAACTGATTCATCGATGCTCTTTTGTCTATAACTTGTTCGTACCTAGTTATTGTTACTCATTAAGTGGTCATCAAGATGTTTTACACACCAATGTTTGCGTGTTCACCATTATATTATTGCATTTTCAGAGTGATCTACACATTGAGTACGTGTACCAAATATTTACCCATATCGAGTTGAGCGAGCTAAATAAAGAATCATTGTCTAATTATCGTTGCTGGTGTGTGGCGTGTTTTGCCAAAGATTCTCAAGAGGTGGAAATGCATGCGAAAATGCTGCTTTTTGCTAGATTTAGTGCTATGAGAATTATGCATTTTCATTTTCATTTTCTTCTTTATATTTATTTGAGAAACATTTTGTGCTATGAGACTAAATCCATCGATCATTCTAGATTAGTAGTTCGGGATTGATTTATTAGTCGTTAAGTTGTTTTCGATTAAATTGATTTATGAATATATCGGTTTTGTGTTGTCGTTTTATCCGTATATTAACCGCAAAATGCAAATAAGAGTGGAGATTTCCGCTGAATTATTTCAGTAATGCTCGCCAATTTATTTATGATTTATAACTGAGTTTATGACTGACTCCCACTTGAATAAATTATCTTATACGCTAGTGTAAATTTTTTTCTTCGCATTTTAGAGAAGAGAAAAAAGGAGAGGAAAGGAGAAGGGAATCGTGGGGAAGAGGATCGGCCGGTTTTGAATTCCTTAATAAATAGTCTGCTTATGCACATTACTTAATTGATTGAAACGATTTCCATCAACTATTTTTGTTATTGATGGAATATTTGTTAAATGTTTTGAATGTTTGGAATATCTATGTAGTAATTTCATGAGATAATTTAAGATGATTAACTAATCATTATGCATAATAATGGGTAAAATAATTGCATCCGGCACGTTGTTAAATAGAGGCTATTATCGGTGATATTCAAATTACTTCATAAACTTTCACTATTCTATACACATATAGCATAAGTATATATTTCCTGAGAATATAATAAATAATAACTTTATTAGATATTTTATCGTTTTTAACTTTCGTTAATTTAATTTATTCATTTATTAATTTCATTTTATGGAATTAATAAACGAATAAATTTAAAAAATGTGCTGTGAAATATGAAGATTAGGGCATCGAATCCTCATTTTCCTACTTTTTTATGAGAATATTTTCGACATCAATACAGAATCCGAATGTTTCTAGTTATTTCTAGAAGTAAAAGTTCCAACGATCATAAATTGAGAATAATCTTTTATATGCAAAAGTGAAAAAAAAAGTCATTCTGTGACTACTTTTACAGACGATATAATACGAAAGGTTTTACTTTCTCCGCCATCGATAATAAACTGGTATATATAGAGGCTGTCATAATTTTTTTGTTTTCTACATTCAATTTTCTATGGCCAGCCATAGTCATTAGGATTGCCCCAATTGCCTTTCTTTATGAGTATGGTTTATGTAATCGTTTCAATGATCTTATTCATTGATCATGTGAAAAATCGATTAGTTGTGATTGTGTTGATCTTATTGATCGTATTCACTGTAGTAGGATTATTGATATTGTTTAGCAAGACGATTCGGGAATACTTATAATTCCATTTTTTTTTTTAATTTATTGATGGTTAAACGACCCTTACACCTTACTAGGAATTGTACAGACGAGAAATTGCATTACGGAGGGAAAATTATCCAACGTGCAATTTCCCCTCCCTGCGGGTAATTCTTGGTCAATGCGAACTGCAAATAATAGCGATGCATTAAGAGGCTTGAAATTGTCTGATCGGTTTACCATTTATAGCTTCACCCACGGGCACATCATAGTTCATCTCACTCTTTTCTTTCATCGCTTACAATGGATTTCTTGAAGTAATTAGCGAATGTTTTTACGTTTTATGCTGACCGATTCGATGAGCCATGAACTTGAAGAAAACGTTTATTGATTCAAGTGAAATGCTCTGAAAGTGAGAGAATCGTCATACAGAATGTGCTCATCATAGCTAAATGAATTTCGTTGATAATATAATTGATTCTATTCCCGATTTTGCGCTTTCGATTGAGAATCATTAATAATGTAATTGGTTTGATTTTGTGCTTTCGATTGTGCTTGAATATGCTGTTGTTTAATAGTTGGCACTCTAACAAATTTCATCGCCGATGTACGTTCGAATAGAATTGCTGCAAATATTTCGATTATATAGATGAAAAATTGATAGAATTTTTTGATATATTCGATTTGCTAAATTCATTCAAAAAAAAAAATTGCAAAAAATTCATACAAATTTTAAAAATTTTAAAAAATATACAGAGAAACAGATAAATCATTTTGAAATAAAAATTTAAATTAATAGATAATGAAAAAGAAATTAGCCGCCATAATATCATAAAATCATGAAATTTTTGAAATATTTTAAAGTAGTATCATATATGGGAAATCTTTATTCCTCTCTATTGTGCTATCATATTATCTCAAATGGATTGTTCAGGTAAATATCTATAATTTTCATTGTAATTCGAATTTCATACTAATGAAGGAAGGAACCTTGATAAGGATATTACAACCAGCTCATTATTGATTATTGATATTTTTTAAAGCGGCAATACTTTCAATTACTCATTCTCTTTTGTTTAATAAGACACTATCGCAAAAAGAAAATTAATTTTTACCTTTTTGTGATCCGGCTGTTTTTACTGTATAATATTTCGGCGGTGTGTAAACAAATTTTCGCTGATTCGTAGCTGCAGGTACTGCGGGTATATTCTGAGGTAGATTTTGCGATACTGGTGTGATACCAACAATGGGAGCAGCGGGTATAGGTGTCGGTGCAGGCTTTGTATCCTTTTGAGGCGGTGCGGGAGATGGCTTCCCTGCAACCTCAGGAGCAGGTCGTGTCACGGCGCCACAATGTGGACATCGTTGAGGCACCGCCTCAGCCGGAGCCGTCGATCCAGGACATGCAAGGGTGTCCTTACTGGGACCACTTTTTGCAGCTTGTTCCCCATACGGATCACGGATGGCAGGCATAGCTTGATTCTGAGCAGGTAAACTAGGAGATACAACGTCCAAGCGTTCCATAGCGCCTCCGTCTAGCGCAACAACGATATTCGGTGCCCCTTCTTTATCTTTCTTTTGAGTGGATG
Source organism: Baylisascaris procyonis (assembly GCA_037389465.1). Lineage (NCBI taxonomy): Eukaryota > Metazoa > Nematoda > Chromadorea > Rhabditida > Ascarididae > Baylisascaris > Baylisascaris procyonis. Next base: position 1,517,529 of record JAZARR010000197.1, read on the forward strand.
GAATATCTGAAATGCGATAGTTTTTTGAGGGTGGAATGGGTTTCTTTGATGACATTTATTAATCTCAGTTTAATTCACTTTCAAAGATGTGGCATTTATGGAATCTACCGAATGATTTATGTGGCGCAAAATAGCAATTTTTATCCAAATCAAGAAGGCAGCGAATCACCAAAATCGGCAAACACTAAAAACTACAAAATTCCATCATTTAGTATTTACTTAAAAGATGTTTCTTTCGAACGTACAAATTTTTTCAAGGTTATTCAACGTATTTTCTCAAGGATGCTGTAATTCTTGCATAAAGTTGCATGCATCTGAAATACCTGCAGCACGAATATGCTCTGTGGATTTCTTCACTTCTTTTTCTGATGGCACCTTGAAGTGACCATCCTTAGAGGGTGATTTACATTTTCGCTTCTGAAATATTTAAAATTTATTCACTCATTATTTTTTCATCTAAATTCTTATATTTATGCTGTATGTCTTTTGCAGCTTAAAGTAACTAAAGTTGGCGTACCATCCGATAATCCTACAGTAATCATCTATCGTAATCGTGCCATAGTAACTTATATTGCTTCATTCGTAGGTATTGATTAGCTTAAAATGACCAAATATGGCCGAAAATTTATATTCCATTATTATTGTGCTCATTGTGGCTCCATATTGCGTCAGTCTCATTTTGCGATCGGGCACACAATATCTCTGCTTCCAGCTAGCTGTCTTATACTGCCATTTGAGCCATGATGCATATCGTTACGATTCTATAAGAAGAAAATCTTTTATCCAGAACGAGCAAACAAATTCTTCTCATGTATCCGATCTATAAAGAAAAAGGTAATAAACCCTTATACACTTCCCTCTTCCCGTTCCCGGGATAACGGTGACGTAGGCTGCCAAAATAGTGAGTACTTGAGAATACTACTTACACTGCTGCTACTATCTTCATTCTTTTCGGGAAGATCACCAAGTGGTGGAGCTCCGCATTCGGTTATCGCTTTACCAGGTGCCGGAAACGAAGTGGCGCCAATTGGTAAAGCACCATTTGCGCTCTCAAGAAGACGTATATAATTTGCATATTCGGTTGTAAAACCTTCAAATAATTCACATATCGTTTAATGTCTTCGTATAAGTTGTAAAAAATGACGCGATTCGTTTGTGAAATTCGAGTAAAAAGTTCCAGTAATATCTATAATCAGTCATTACGACTGAGGCGTTACCGTTATACATGAAATGTTACGACCTGAGATAAAGCAACTTGAAGCAGCAGCAAGCCCGATCTCTTCAAGCAATTCGTTCCTAAGTAAAAGAGTAGCACCTCTTTAGTTAGTAATTACAAATATTGCCTCTACGAAAGGAATAGTATTTATAGACTTGCTAGTTATTCAATTTTGAATGAATAATTTAGAAATCACCTTTTATATCGTTCGCTGATACAACATTTTTCAACCATAGAAATTGTGCAATTGCAAAATGTATATAAACATATTGTTCTTCAGTTTGAATACTTTGAGATCGTTGTGAGCGAATTTCTTTCACATAACGTTTCAAATCTGGCTTTAAACCTCGTTTTAGAGCACTGAAAATAATTTTTTTTTCCAGGTTGAAATTTGAAACAAAAATTCCAAAATTTCTAATATTTTTTTTTTTTGAATTGTAAGCATTAAATAATTACAGATCAACTGAAATGACATATATGATTTTACTACGGATAATTCGCTATCTAACTGCCGCTTCTTCCTCCTCTAGTCAAGCTTTTAGATCTTGTGATGAAAGATGTGAATAAGTAAGTGCATCATAGTTTTTAAAAAGTTCGTAGGAAAAGCGATGAGTTTCTTAGGGATTGGAGTCCAAAGTTGACTCTTTAGCCGACTCCATGGTGGATCCGAGAGTCGATTCCTTGCTCTAGAACGAATTTAAGTCGCGCCATTTTGTCAAAATCGCTTATCGGTAGTCTATAGTTAGTGGGTGGAGATACACTGATGTGAAAACAGTTGACGAACTGTACACAAAAACACTTCTTGATAGTCTATATTACCACCCGGTCTGTCATTTCGTAGTCACGATCAACGGGAATCCGCCAAAAGCTGAGATATCTACGCCAGTCATGAACTTCGCTATTTGGAGTTTTCCATTTTTCGAAATAAACAACGCATTGAACTCTTCCAATGCCAACTATTTTCGATTTCACCATATACCTTAAGGGGCATCAACTCAGAGAAAAATAAGTAAAAACCTTATTGACCTTTTATTATTTACTTTTCCCTCTTTGTTACAATTTTTAGCTCCCTTATAAAAATATTATTCATATAAGTAGTTAGCACTTATACTAAAGGATTTTATTAAAATACTTTTTCGTAGAGTGGACATAATAAAACTCAAAAATAATGTAAATAAATAATAAACAATGACAATGCCTTACTTTAAAAGTATTTCAATCATAATCAATGTACCAGAACGTCCAACACCAGCCGAGCAATGTACTATAGTTGGATTTTTTGGCAATTTACGAGCGAATCGTAAAAGACGAAATGGTGTTAGTGGAGTTTTTGGTACACTTTTATCAGGCCATGTTGTCCATTGATGATGTTGCACTCGACGAATCTCATCACCATCTGAAAAAAAAAATGTTTTAGTTTCATCCTTTCTAAGTTAATATTTCTATCAGAGCAATCCGTTCAAAGATTCGACAAGAAAAGCATAGAAAAGGAAACGAAATAAATGGCGATTGAATATGTTAAAACATCGTCACATATAGCGGTAATGAATTATTCAATTATTATTTATATCGTAATTATATTCATTTCGGGCAATTAATTATTCAAGAATGTGAAAATGGATGAATATGCAAATATGCAAATTGAGATGAAGGAAATAAATGTGACCGAAACGATCTTATATACAATAACGCTTTGATTTAGCTAGCATGCATCGTAGCTGAGTGCGGAATGATCATAGAGAGGAACCATTATATGGCGATGAGCCTCTAAAACTAAATGGATCATCGGAACAAGTGTTTTATCAAAAGATTTTCGGTAGCGAAGTCGATTTACATGTAAGGAAACATCATTTTTATCACTGATATGCTTTATCAATGATTGTCATTGTGTTAAGCCTTCGATTAGGTTGCATAGAAAAAAAAGGAGATCAGCCTAATCAATCACAAACTCTGGATTTTAGCCGACCACTCGATCCCTTTAAATTATTTAGATCTATGCTTATTTCGTCGATTGCTTCATCTATCAGTATCACTTAAATCTTAAAACACACTTCTCTAAACATTCATTGCAAATATATTTTCTTTACACAACAAGATTGCAATTAGCGCGGCACATTTACAACTTCTTTGCTGTTTTGTTTTTGATGTTTGGCAATGCGTTGCTGAAATCGATCATTTGATCGCGGATATATAGATTTTCATGGAAAAAAAAAAGTCATCAAAGCAAAGAAAATGCTAACATTTCAGCTCGATCTTTGAGTAAATAAAATCTGCATCTCTAGTGTCAAGTAGTTTCGTTGTGATGATCAATGGTTTATATGTCATCGTTTCGCCTTGTGTTTGTGGCCAATATTGATAGCATTTCTCTTTGCCATCCTCTTTTACACGACACAACATTATTATTTCTTTGACCCTTTCTTGCCATACCATTCTCCAAAAATCGACCACTGTCTTCTCTGTTGGTGCCTAAAAATTCCAATTGAATTTAACAAGACCATATAAACGTTTCCTCAAAGAAATCAGCGTTTATGAAAATTTTCGTATAGTCAAGTTTGTAAAGCATCAGACCAGCTTTATGATGAATAGTGGTACAATTCCCGAATAAGATCAATCATTTTATCAACTCCTCTGCATTTCTGCAAAGTACATCATTTCTGACATTGTTTATGTATCGTAATAAAAACGTGTTCATTTCTCTTTCTTGAAGTTTTATTATAATTCCTGAAAGCTTTCAGCAGCTCGTGTTGGAATTTTTATTCGCTTTGAAAATTAATAAATTTATGAATTTTTCCCACATTATTCCCTCTTCCTTTCCGTGGGAAACTCGAAAAGTTGCAGATGGTATACGTCCATTGGCGTATAAATCGACGAAATAGAGCATAACTTAGTGAGAAAAAAAAAAGATAAAAAGTTGTTTCAACTCACCTGACAACATATAAAAATATTTTCTAGTAGATCATGCTTGATCCAGTTAGCATGAATAAAATCATTCGCATTACCAGGAGGCCATTTAAGGACGATACGTGTTCGATCCCAACATTTCACATCTTCAATTATTTTTAGATTCTTGAGCGATCATCGTTTATAAAAAAAAAAATTGAAAAACATTTGACGAGTGACTTTTCTCAATTTTTCAAATCACCGCATATCTTTCACTTAAAGAGAAAAAGTAACAGAACATATATGTGGAAAAATATTTGTATTTATCATTATCAGTTTATCACTTAATGAAATGATATTTCGTATGGCCCAATATTAATCTTATCACTAAATTTTCTTACATAGAAATATCCCGTAATTGATTAATGTAATCATATCGAATTATGTTGAACAATAGCATTTGGCTTTAGGTTGAACTATGACAATACAATAAAACTCGACAAATTTCATAAGACACAATTATCGCACTTTAAAGATGCCAAATTAAAGATTTATTACAACTCATCATGCCTTCTATCTTTTCATCGTCCCCCGTCCCTCCTCTCCCCGGCTTCCTCCTCCCTAGGTCTACCTCTTCCTCCTCCCTAGGCAACCACCTAAAATTCTGGATGAAATCAATTGTTTTCTAATACTTTTATATTTCTAAATCAGCATTAATGATGGTTGCATTCTTTTTTTTTTACTGAATATTATATATAGTTTGATTGATAAGCTGCAAAGTGTGGCAGACCTTTATAACGGCATTTATCGGGATTGTTTTTGAATGCCAACATTGCAGTGTCATTGGGTATATATCCTTTTAGATCATAAAAATCCAAGCGAAGTTGATGAATACCACCCTAAAGAAATTGTTACCAACATATTCGATTGTTTATTTCAACTAAAATACCTAACGTGCACGATTAATTTCCTAGTTGAATTGAGATATGATAATATTCCGATGATAAAAATATGAATAAATCAAATTTTGAAAAAAAAAAAGATATTCAATAAGCGGAAATAATAGAGCATCTTGCAATCTAGATAGTATTTTTTTTTTAATTAATAGAACGAATTGGACACCTGAGAGAGATTAACAACCCATTTACGCATCGCCTGCTTTGCTGATTGTGAGAATTGCTCATTTTGTGCACGACCACCCTCTGATGACGCCATTTCTGGAAAAAAAAATAGAGGATTATTGTCTTGTCGCATTTTCAATTCATTGCTATTTTCATCATTGAATCGTTTCTATATTCGTAACCTCATAATTAACCATTATATGATATTCTATTAAAAAAATTGTGGTTTCGATATAAGTTCCATGAAGTCATCTCCTCAGTAAGAACTTCTAAAGCGAAGAATGTGGTGGTAACACATTCAGAATGCCTCAGGGGAAATGTTTGAGCTTAAACATTGTATCGCATAAACGGGTGAAAATCCACTCAATTAAAACTCAGAGATAAATTTTTTCTGAGACTTTTGAATAACGAAAGCTCATAATTACTAATATCTCAGCGTGAAATCAAGCTTTGATTGTCTCATTACAATCAAATCCATCCAAATCGCTATTTTTATCACGATTTTGTCATTCCATTATTCTCAGAGTTCATTTACTAATCCACTAGTGTTCTTTTTCTGGAATATTCATTTCTAATCCCCATCATTAAAACCTTAGTTTTCATAATTTCCCATTTTTCTATCAATCTATTTTTCATTTCAAGTGCTTCCGGCTGTCAATTCTCAATGTATTATTATAACGATCTGAAAATTTAGTATGAATTCAAAAATGCTGGAAAATTTGAACTTCTTATTGAAAGTTCAAATCCCTGTCAACGTTAAAATTAATTTGTCTTCTACTGCTCTTTATTGATGATAAGATGTTTAGCCACAGCGACATTAAAGAGAATAGCATTTTCTTCAAAATGGAACTTAATATTCACTTTTGATGTGAATTCTTTCTTATTAGAGAGGGTTTTACACTAACCATTAACGAGTCGATTAGGACTTCGTTTTCGTTTCTTTCGACCATCTGATAAGCTGAAAATTAATTGATATATTATCAAGCATAAATAGCTACATCCTCTAGAAACACCCCTACATCCTTCAAAAACACCGCTACATCCTTCAAAAACACCATTACACCTTTCAGAATAGAGGACGATAATATTAACCGCGACAAGATGAACAATCAAATGGAAGATATCCAGAAAGTATGACACTGTTAAATGAACTCGTCAAGTGTTTTAAAAAGAATGTATTTAGGAAGGGGTGTTCCTTTATGAAGGGGCTTATTTTATACCACTGTAATCAAAGAGAACGAAAACGGTAGAGGAATCAATCGAATAAGATATCAGCGGATCAACCATTTATGCCTAAGGATGGACTTGGAGTTTTTATGATGAATTCATCGGTAGGAAGAACCTGCGTATCGGTTATAACCGTCGTCACAAGGTTTTATTGCACCGAACAAAGACTGAGGAATATACGTATACCAATCACATTCCTCACTTAGCATTAGTTGTAATTTTCCTATCCCAATGTCTTGTTGCACCTTTTTTCCACTGTGACGTATAAATACTATTTGCGACGAGTAAACATTCATTTGAGAAATTGTCTAATGGCTAAGCATAAAAATCTAAGACTTACTATAATCAGCAACAAAAGGTACGGGTAGATATGCTTCCCATCCATTTCCTTTCACTAAATCCTCCTAACTCTTGCGGTAGATATGCCCCCACCCTCACTTCCTTGTAATAAATCCTTCCAACTCTTAGTAATGAACTAAGGTTATTCGGTCTCTCAGTCGTATTATTCGGTCTCTCAGAGTTATCTCCACTAGAAATAAAAACGGATGCTAAAATATCGAATTTTAGTCGTCTCAGTTCTGTCACGTTGTACCGTATTGCTTTGCCTCCTATAAGAATGGAATACTGTATGCAGCGCCGAGTTGGCTTAATCGTATATCCCTTTCTGGATGGCAATCCTGGTAGAAGAAGAGACCGAGCTCCGCGAATCAGCAAACCACCATCATATATTATATAATAAAATATGAAAATTTTACTAACTCTCTGAATGCTCGCAATCGAGCGACCGCGTATCTCATTATCAACTACCCACTATCGACTCTAACAAAAACAATAACATCGATGAAAAATAATCTAGAAGGAAATATAAAAATCGGCTGAAATTTGAATATTTGAATAAAATTTTTGCAAAAATTCAAAAAAAAAATTTTGAATAATTTCAGATGCAAAAAATTCAACAACTTCTACATCATTACAATAATTCTGACGAGAGATATAATCGGTCTGCAACTAGTAGAGTATATAGAAAGTAAATAACATTGAAAACGCATGTGAAATCGAATTACAAATACAAAAAAAAAAAACTTCTAGGTCATTCTCATAGATTTTAAAATTTTTTTGCAAGTTGAAATCATCAGTGAACAAACAACAATCAGACAGACGAATTACGCATAGAAATGTGCGAATATAATCGCATTGCATTTATGCACACAAAAAGTTTAAAAAAAAATTATGCAAAACGATGCCAATAATTTAGAACTTTGTTGGAAAAAAGTTACAACTTGAGGGTAACATTGACAGTACAGGTATCAAAGCGTTTTATTAACTTGCAATCCATTTACCTGTAAACGGAAGACGCTTGTAGTAAATGCGGTGTTCTTAATCACTAGCTCAATTTCTAAACTTTTCAGTAGGCCTCAAAAAGCAAAAAAAAGAGCACAATATCTAAACACGCAATACCTGTAACCACTAAATGAAGCCAATGCACAAGTGACACCTTTAATTTGTCACCTGCATCAATAAATACGTTTACCTTTAATATGTTATCACCAACCAACAAATACCATTACCTTTAATATATCACCATTAACCAACAAATATCTTTACATTTAACATTTCACCTTTAATCAACAAACACCTTCGAATCGATCTAAGCTTTCAAATGCTCGAAACGATTGCTCAATTAGCGAATCTATTTTATTTAATTTCTCGATCGCAAACAACGCAAAATATACAGCATCCATTGTTGTATACACATGTATAAAACCATTAACGAAAATTCAATCAAGAAGGAGAAAAAAATAGCACTGAAATGAGGGAAAAAAGAATGCGCGACGACTCAATTATTAGCAATATGAAAATAAGTGTTCGTGATAGGAAAACAAAGTTGAAAAAAAATCTCTAAGACAAAAATCAAAATTTACATGCAAAAAAATTTCTTTATCATTATTCAAAGCATTAAGATCGACTAAACAAGCTTATCTGAACAAAAAAAAAATCTTTGTTAACACCAAAGAGAAGCGTAGATTCACTGATGCTACGAGAATGCTTCACTTTACCCGATAAATTATTGGATGTGAAAGGATTAGATGAAGGACAATTTTATTACACTGATGATTGTTACTTCTTTGTTAGAAATAAAAAAAAGGTTGAAATTTTCGGCTACCACTGAAATAATCTGAAATTTCCGGGTATCACTTATATGATATTCATTTAAATTCGACTTGAAATTTAAAGATAATAAATGAAATCGTAACAAATCGAATAACTATGAAACACGTATTAAAATTAAAGAATGAGTAACGCCGCGTTAATGCAAAAAAAGAAAAAAAACAATATTTTGTGGCAGAATACAATGAGGTGATATACAAGAATAACTCTGTACAAATAAAAATCACTGATAAATGTGAAATTTTAGAAATTATTTTTGGCCAAAAATTATTGAATAAGAAATGTTACAGTGTTGAGGAACGAAAGCAAATAATCTATTCTTGAGCAGATCCCATAATTGATTCATCGTTTAGCCCTATATCCATACTAAAAAATAATTCCTTCCAAATAATTCTACAGGTTTTTTTTTTCAGAAGATTGGCTTATTAAAGGTAGTGAATTATATATTCGTTTTAAAAATCGACTAAAACTTAAAATGATATAAACTATAGACATAACCTGAAGTGCTAAATAAAAACGTTATTCGCTGAATACGAATTCGCAAGCTGAACAGAATCATATTTTTGACAATGGAATTTCGGAATTTCATTGAAATATGCGTTTTCTCAATTTTTTCACCGATCGTGAAAATGTTAAAAAATTATTTTCAGACAGAAATTTTTCCGAAACCTTTTACTTCAAAATTGAAAGAGGTTTGCAACTCTTCAGCCCCATATGAAACATTTTCACTGCCGTCATAGTTCTCCAGAATTTCGTGTGATATTTTCATGACTACTTGAAAGCACTGTAATCGACGCATCCATCGCATTTAATATATCCCTCTTTAGGGGTGATACACGAACAACACTACACATTGTGTGGGAATATATCGTACTGATAACGTCAACAAATTGTGAAGAGGGTAGAGAAAAAAATGAGGCATAAAACTCTATACAAACATAGTAGCATTAAATTTTTGGCAATGCGATTAAATTTCGATCGAATATGAGGCATATGGATATCTTAGAATTTTTGAATTGTTTTTTTTCTTTCATCGTTTACTAGGCGGTAAAACAAGCTTAAAAATATGCCAACGAAATATCAGCGAAAATTGTGAAAAGAATTGCAAAATAAGAAAAGAAAACGCCTTGTAAAATTTTACGTAACTACGTTTGGTTAGCAAATGAGTGGATTACAGGCAATGCGCATTATTGAGGGCACCAATTGATCAGGAGTTTGTTGTAGCAATGGATTCGGCTGTGAACGAGACATGAATTGATCGGCAACGACCGATAGACCCGAGTTGAACACCGAGATAAGACCTGTTAATTGGCGCTCCTCCACACAACATTTTTTCGCCGTACATGGTGGTTGTACACGTGGAGTTGAAGTCTTGCGCTTTCGACGCCGCTGTGGAGCTAATTGATGGCCACCAGCTTCATCATCGTCATCACTACCTGATGATGAACTTTGGTCATGCTCATCCTCACTTGTCACGAAACACATCGGCGGTTGTTCGTTGATATCTGCATCGAAGCGCACTACTGCAGCAGTCTCGATTAGACTATGAGGATGCATTTGCTCGGATGCAATGAGAGGCAGATGGCCACAAAGATCCGGAGAGAGTTCGGGAACAACGGTTGGTGAATGCTTACTCAAATCGGTCAACTCTTCAGCTTCAACAGCATCTGTTCCAAATGGCAGTAGTAAAGGCTCCAAGCTGAGCGTCGAATAATCCACTTCATCGTCGTCACGAACAGACAGTTCAATCGGATCATTACCAGCATTTATATCCGCATGTGAACTGAAAAAAAAAATAAATAAGTCGATTTCATCGTCCAGGTCGAAAAGCAGTTAATTAACCGTTATATTCGAAGGATTGATCCAAGCGATACTAGATTTTACGGAAAGGACAGTTCTCGAATCAATGCATCATCCATCGAAATGAAAGAGAAATGCGACACCTAATGGGAGACAATTTCTCTTCACTTCCCTCATTCAGGCTTGAGCAATAAAAACTCTACCGTAAACCCTCGTGTTACCCCCTGCTCTCCACCTTTCCGGATTATTGTATCGACAAACCTTTACGCTATGGAAAGGTGCAGCTAGACGGCCGAGATGTGCAATGTCTGCATCTACGACAACATTAAGCCGCTTATTTTTATTACCTTCGCCAATCTTGATGGTATCACCATTTATTTTGAAGATTGTAGACTATTGAAATTGTGATTGCAGAAAGCTGTACACAACAATACTTTTGATTTGTACAATTAAACAAATGATAACGTCTCATTAAATTTAAAATATTTTTATAATATTCGAATCATAAGAATTTACAAGCGGAACAATATGACCTATATTTATCCTAATGCAATATTTACTCGAATATCAATTGATAATTTTCGTCTGAAATTTGAATATAATAATGAAATTTGAAAAGAATGAAACTTTAATTGAAAAAAAAAAAGTTTGAACTTTTCCGCATTAAATGTAGAGAACTTGTTGGAGCTTACGAGCATCGGAAAAACAACGAAAGTAATTGTCAATCAATACTGCATAAGTGCTTATAATGTTTCGACTTTACAAAAAACGCTGCTGAATCTGTCTACTGTGGTAGATGGGTGGTGCGAAAAGAAGATTAAATGAGTCTAGCACTAAAACGTTACTAAAGTGGAAATTATATACGCGATACGGAGATAGGAAACGCTAGGAAAACATTGAAAGAACAAAGACGACTATATGCATTTCAATGTTCTTATGTCATTGACTCTAGCAGCATCTCTCTTCTACAGCGTCGATGCAGGATGAGGCAGCATGTAACGATGAAATTACTTATGGGAATGTCTTATTTCAACCAAGTAATAGCACCGAAAGCAACGATATTTATGCCCTTTCCCCGGGTTATTTTAATATAAAAATATAAGCTTTTAAAAGATAACAACCGAACCTGCAAGAAAGATCAAGTAATTGGCCAGTCTCCTTTCCAAATTGATCAATATCAACGTTGTCAGCACCGTCACAAACATCTGATTGTGTGGATTCGGTAATATCAGCTGACATTGAACACAACTCGGAATGAGTATCTAAACCATCTGGTGAAGGCGGTGCAGATCTGAAAATAATACTCGTTAATCAATTCGCATAAAATTTCCTAAAACGTTTTCTTTTAAAAAACCACATCTAGCGCTACTGATTTTTAAACAATCATTGAGTAGAATAATTGATAATTTATTTATTCTAGTGCCACAAAGTAGAAAAAATGAAGTTTTTTTTCTTACTTCCTGGAACTTTTGCGTTAAAAAAACTGTTTTAAGGACTAAGTTAGAGACTAAGTTAGAAATTTTCGTTTTTTACACATGAACGCTCGGTGATTTCTATTTTTTATGCGTAAAAGGCGGGCAACATCCAGTTTTGGAGTTTATTTATTTGCAAATATTCGTTAATATACATCGATTTTCTACCTAATCTTTTCAGTTTATTTGAATAAGTTGCATTAAATTGGTCGAAAAATTACTGTTTGTGAAGTTTTACTTAAAGCGATTCGAAACGAGTAAAAATAAATAAACTTGGCAATTTTAGAAAAATGTTGAGACGAGTTTTACTGAAGACAGTCGCCTTTCATATCTTTTTTTACCTTTATTAAGGACGTCGTTGCCAGATTTTTAAAAATAATACACCATTAGTTTTAAATTAACTTTCGACGAAATTTTATAAGAAGTAATAAAATAAATGAACAACTTGATAATCTAAAAAATTCACCTGTAATCGGTAATTAATAAAAGGTAACGTGGAAAAAAAAAAGAATGTTTGCAAAAAAAAAAAATTAGAAACCTTTTTTGTTCGTTTCTTGCTCTTCTCAATAAATGTAGAATAAGAAGATTTCGATGAAGTTTAGCACCACCACGTTCATGTTTCGAATTAACCATTTTTGCGCATGATAAACGAATTAGACGATTACATACTTCATTTTCGATTATTTCATCAACATCACTCGATGATGTGTTCATTATTCGCTGAGCGTCTTCTGAATAAATTTCAGGTAGTCGAAGAAAGGTGGATAGGTAAATAACGATCGAAGAGTGTAGCAAAATCGTGAAAGCTTTAATAAATCGACGATAGATATAAGGCGAATTCGATGTGTGAATAGCTGGTCTATTTGAAGATCCAAACACTCAATAAACGACGTTGAAAGTTTAAAAAAAAAAGAAAACGAGCGCCTGTCAGCAACCTTTTTACGGTCCTTGATGACAGCTAAGGTTTCTCAATATCAAAACCTTAGCAATTGAAAAATGCTTGGCAAACCCCTCCGAAATGAACGAAAAACGAACACGTCGCTTACGCACAAGCACTCACCACAACACCGACCGCATCACTAACGTGAAAACGCGCACAACGTTGAACGCAGTCAATGCCGTACGCATAGACGCACGCGATGCTAATTTACTGGCCGACGATCATACGGAGGGGGCGGTTCCAGGCGGAAAAGTACGACCGACCCGGAGAAGGCATCAAAGACCAACATCGTCGACGCACGTCGTGTTGATCCGTTGTGCTCCCATGACAACGAGCCGAAACAGAGAGACACCCTATCGACTCCTGGCGAATTTCCACGATTGTGCGGTCGGCTTCGCTGTATCGACCCGTCGTAATGTCGTGCGCATGCCCTTAGTCGATAGCATTCGACATTCATTTACGTCATATCTATGAGTCTATCGGTATAACTTTTGTGAATGACACAAACTGCCGTGACTTGATTTTTTTTTTCGAATATACACGCAGCCCTCCTCTATCCGGAGTCTCAACAATTGCGGCTAAAACGTCTGCTGCGATCAATGGAACTAAATGAATTTAAAATAAACGTTAGTGGAATATAAAAATAATGGAGCACAGGCGTATAAGTATGAATATGTAAATATAAAAATAATGGATTTAGATAAGAATACCATCGCAAAGCATATTGCAATCAGTTTCTCTCATCGTTTGGTTATTTGTTTGATCGTTCGCTGAGGATATTTTCGGCATCCAATCATCAATGTGGCTAATCGACAGTCGTCTGCATCGGCGAACAAGTCTACTTCAACTACTCCCGACGACTTACTTCCATTGATGTATAAAAATGATAAATATATTTCAAATCTCACAAGTAATGAAATTTTAAAGTCCTATAGTTGACAAGTTTTTGCGCCTATGAAGCGGAAGCTAGATGTCTATGCATTTTGCTCGAAGCGTAAACAACAGACACTTTTGAGAAATGTCATTATGCATATAAAAGTGCGCATATGTGTTCTCAATTAAATCTGATGTGTTTTTCCCATATTTTAGTAATTATATGCAAAGTTAATGCATGTTACTTCTTAGTTTATTTTCAACGTTATTTTCTTCCGGCAAGTTAGAGAATGTTTTTTTTTCAAGAATTTTTGCTTACACTTAACGAAAGACTATTTAGGGTAATAATAAACTATACAAAAAAGGCGAACAAGTTCGCTAGATGTTTCAACAAAATGAGCGATCTTGTAAGCTAAATATTTGACCAACCGGTTTCATAAATTATCAAATGATTGATGATAAACAAACAGTGCACAATTCGGCAGTGATATAAACCATTTCATAATCTGCAAGCAGCATTCTTACAAATCTTTAGCAAAAGATTCGTTTTTCCATGATTCAATTGGTCTAGAATATATGCAAACTTTTTTTTAGCATATATAATGAAAAAGTGCTTAAAAAGTTATTTGCTAGTAAATATGTGTTAAAAACCTGGGATTCTTTTTTTAGGGGGGGGGGGGGGAAATTATATGATACTCTTGGAAATATCCTGATTTCTCTCTCCTCATAGTCAACGTGAACATCAGTTTCAACTCACCAAAAAAAATTTCAAAAAAAAATATGGAGAGAATTTTGGGAAATTTTCCAAATTTTATGTTTTACAAATCTGAAATTTACTCCCTTCGAATATCTTCAATTGCATTCACACCTTCATCTTTCACTAACAGCTCTTCACACTACCACTACTCTTACGTATTGAATGTTTGTTCACGTTGATTTTTGCTTTTGAGAAATGTTTTGCTTTTTTTTTCTCTCGTTTGCAACTTTTCTTCTCTCCTTTGCTATCTATTTTTGCAGATATATTCATATATTTTTATTGTGCTTCCCCCTTTGCCGCCCCTCTTACATCAACACGTTAATCAATTAGATCAACGTGAAATATGATAGGAGAGGTTAATTCATGATGTACATTATATCCATCAAATTATTATATAACTCTATATTCAACAGCATTCGATTTGAAAGTATCAGACAAGTAGATAGACACACAGACACGATATCGCCAGACAGACACAGACACGACATCGCCATAATACTCAAAAAAAAAAAACAATTCGCCATATGATCGGTGAAAAGAAAAAGTCTTCTACATTAAATATATGGAATGAATGGTTACTCGCGGTGATCGGAAACAAGAGATTGCACTCTCTTTTACGATCGTTTCTAATGTTGATAAAAATTGATGATGGGAAATTTCATAATGAGACCATTTCGTCTGCCAATGAGAGCATCACAACTATGCTTGCAATGCTCATTCTCTCTTCAGAAGAAAAATTGATAAGAATTTTATATTGTGAAAATATTTGAATTTACGAAATGCAATAATATCTAATGCAATAAGAAAATTGCAAGTTTAAATTGCAAATTGCAAATTGCAAATTGCAAATTGCAAATTGCAAATTGCAAATTGCAAATTGCTATTTATTAAATATTTAATATTCTAATATCAGCGATTAATATTGGGAAAAAAGTCGTCGATTTAGCGAGATTTTAGAATGAATGTGAAATTTTTTATAAATCTCATCTATTTCCCCCTCCCCTCATTAGACATATTCAGACTATGAGAGAGTTCTTTGGTCACATCATTGAACATAAAATTTGCACCCAATGGCCGTTATTAAGTGCTCTTAACGCAATGTGGAGAAAATAATTTTTTTTTTTTTTTTTTTTTTGAAAAGAAACCAATCAACTCTTTGAAAAGTTTCTTCGACTAAAATATTGTCAACATCCAACTAGGAAGTAGTCGAATGGAATGATCGAATATAAGACCAATTCTATCAACTGAAAAGTATAAAAAATAAAACTTAATAATCTATTCAAAATAAAAGATAAAACATTTTTCTTAAAGATTTTTCCCTACCTTTAATTGGCAAAGTACATCTTCGGCATAGTGTTGATTAACACTTGATATACAAGGCTATGAGCACTCAATGTTAGCTGAATGAATTTTTATCGTCTTATTGCAGCGTAAACAATCGAAAATAACTTATGTAATATACCACCTATTTATTACAATGAATTTTTCGAATTTCCATTCAATGATAAATATTTTCATCAATATTTCCGAAAATCTTTTTTGAATCACTTCCGCTATTTATACAGTGCAAAGGAAATGAAATTTAAAATGAAATGCACCAAAAATTGTCGCTTTTATTTGTTAAAATTGTTTAATCGATTTATAACTTACTGGCGAATTGATTTACCGATTAAACATCAGACAATTTTAATGCTAAATATTTGGCAGTTATATAAAGAAGACCTGAAATTCAGACCTGAATAAATAATCTAAACCTGAAATTAAATATTCCTAAAATTAAAATATGATATTTTTTGCAATAATCGATAGAATGCATATTTTAAAAGTTCAACTACTGCTGCTGTTGCTGCAAACAAAAAAAAAAGAATTCCCGTTGAGCGTACTTCGCCGCTCATATGCTTATGATTGAGAATAGCATTTTATGTGTGAAATGATCAATCAAAATTTATCGATTTTTGCACCAAATTTGCGCAAGAAATTAAAAATTCAAATAGCGAGAAAAAAAGACAGGAGGATGGATTAAATTAATGCAAAAATGCTCACTGCTGCTACAGTACTAATACAGTACGAATTCAGTATACTGTAATGTGACGTCATTTTTAGGGTTCACATTCAGAAAGCTTCCTTTATTGACATAAAAGTAAATAAGCACTTTTGGGTCATGGAAAAAAAAGTTTTACGAGCGTCCGTCGCACTGAAGATTGCGTCTATGAAGCAGACAAAGAGAGTGAAAGAGAAACGATTCACAATTAATCATCAATTGTAATGTGCGTTTAGAAATGTTTAAACAAACGCTTTCGTTTCATCATAGCTGAAGGGGGGAAAAACTCCAACTTTTACTTACTACTTACTTTAATATTACTTTGTTTAAGAAATTCGAAGTGAGAATCATACATAACCGATTGTATGGATCGGTTTTTGAGTGGTTTAAACCGATATCGGATATATTTACTATACCTTCTGGTAATTTTTATATTTGCCACACAGTAGTTTCAATAACCACAGAAGTTTGAACTAAGAAATTTAATGGCTATAGAAAAATTTTCATACTATGCGTTCACCTCTTATATCGAATTTCAGCTGATCTGTCAATTTCAAAAGAAATTCAACGCACTTAAAGATGCCTAATATTTCCGTACATTTTGCAACTGGCCAAAGTTTCATTTTAGACCAATCAAGTGCCTAAAAAGCAGCTTTTTGTAGAATACATCATCGACACCATGAGCTGAGGAAGGGAAGGGGACGCACACTCACGAGGCCTGCTCCCTACTTGTCAGTACTGATTTGTTGACAGTGCTATAAATATACCTATACATCCGTATTCCCATATATATATATATATATATATATATATATATATATATATATATATATATATATATATAGAATGCACATATACGTACATATATGTTTGGATACATCTATATGTAAATTTGCGGCAGCGCTCCCTCGCTGAGAACAAATAACGGTTTTCAAGCGATGTTTTCACTCGCCCTCAAACAATGATGATCGTTCAAGTTTGAGCCATACCAGAGTTGGTATTAATATAACAAGTTAACCATACATTAGACTTTAAAATTTAAACTCACAGTATATTTTCATAAATTAGCATTAGCCTAACCTCTTACTTCTTAAAATTACAAATTTATGCAACTAAAAAAAATTTCCCTTTTGGAATTCAATAAAATTCTATTTCAGAGCATATTTATTGCTTAATTAGAGAGTAAAACAAAATTAACCACCACATATTTACCTTTTGAATTCAGAAATACAATTGGCATGAATTGATTTTTAGCAAGTCGAACATTTCTGTAAATCAGTTTCATTTGTCGAACTGATGCGAAATAGCACTGGACACGAGTTAAAAAAAAAACCCCTTATGAGCTGCATAAGTCGTCTGCGATTGCATATACCTAGCTGGGATCCACGAAAAAATTCCGCTCAAGGAGTCTTAAAAATTCTACCGGAAGCTCCAAGCTGGGAAGTGTGAATGTTGACATTACTGCCAAATGATTGTCATTAAAACTTCTCAAGCATGTCAATATTTAATAGAACATATACGTCACTTATTTAATAATAATAAATGCTAATGTGTGGGAACTTGACAAACAAATTGTTATGATTGAATTATAATATTGTAGATGTTGTGTAATTAACGCCTATTACATTCAAAGAATGTAGCGATTTGCTTTGTAAAGTTGCAATGCAAAAATATATATTTCATGCGAACTGCAAAATGCAAAATGCAAAAAAAAGATGCAAAGGAATAGATGCAAATTAGTGATGCGTCAATAATTCCGAATATACTTTGAAATGAAAAAAAAGGACCAAGGAAGGTAGCAGCCGAAAAGGGGATAGTAAAGGGCGAGAGGGAAAGAAACGATGAACCGAAGAAACATAAAAATACAATAAAATTTTTGACATTATTATATAAATGCTATAGATTACCGATTATATTATATATGCGCTATATTATTATATACTTGTTATAGAAAGAGCTAATGAAGGGATGTAAATTTCAATTAAAAGCATTAATTTGTAAAAATTTATTCAAATTGGTAAAACAATATATCGAATGAAACTATAAATTCGAAATATCGAAACGAAAACGAATGTAGCAATATAAAATAACATAAGTGATAAGTGACTCTATTTGATAAGAGTTTGATATATTTGATAAGAGTTTGATAATAAACACTGAGAGTGCATTGGACGATCAAAATACGATTGGGAATCGCGTGGTATCCCACTATTCTATTTATGCACCCGTTTAAGATTGCTTCTCTAGTCATTTATAAAGCGTTCAACAAAGGATTTTTTTAATCGTTGAGGAATAATTTGCAAAATATTTGGAAAATTTCCTCATTTTTACTAAAAAAAAAAGACAATTTTAGCAATTATCATAGAGAATTGCAAAAATATAAAAACATAACCTTTCTAATATTATTTAATTTAAAAATATTGTAAATATTGGCAATGATCATCAATAATGTTTGGGAAATTGCATTTTTTTTTTTAATACATCTAATCTATCAACATAAACAGAAAACATTTGATCGACATAGAATTGATGAAATTTGCGAGTACGTTGTGCCCCCGAAGGAAAGCATTCTTAATAGTGGACACGAGAAATTCACGTGATAAACAGGATGTAACACCTGACGCATATACACACCAATCGATCGGCTCCCCTATGATTTGGAATGTGAATACTGTCAAAAAAAAAACAGCTGTCGCTTCTTTTTTTTTCTGCGGGGTTTTTTAGAACAGGTATATGCGGAGAGGACAGGTAATACAGTTTGAGAACAGATGAAGAGGTGAATAAGAGAGGTTAATGCTGAGAGCGTTAGTCAACCTTCCTTGCCCTACTCCCTCCTCGCCTAGCACGTCCCACCTCGGAGCGTGTCGTGAATCAGCTGCTCAAGATGACCTGATCATTGGCTATGATATGTATTAGATTAGAAAAACAAAACAACAACGAAAATGAACTTGAATTCGATCGTACTGAAAACAGCTTCATATAGCCAACATTTCAGAAGTTGACAAAAAAAATCGATTAAAAAAAATCCGCTCCTTCAGAAACACTTCATTAGTGTTTAATTGTGCCATTTTCTGTTCATTTACGTTTTCGTTACTTTTCATAAAAATTCGAAGAAATTCGATTGATCTATCCGGCGAATGCCTAATTTTCAAAAAAAAAAAAAAAATAGAAAAAAACTTGAGTTCTGTTAATATCCTTGAATTTTGTTAATAAACTTACAGGTAAGTTCGGCACACCTGAAATTTGAGTGTATATTAATCCACAACATCTCCCGACAAACGATCCTATCATGTAATATCAGAAATAACTTTTATCCTTTTTTCTATTCCTTGACAGAGTCCTTTGATACAGTAGAAGATTAGATGATAAAACTTTCGAAGAATGAGTCGAATGCCTTGAGGCAATCAATGAGGAGTCATATTGAGTCAGGATTTCATATCTCATTCTCGTTATTTACCTTAAATGCTTCCATCTATTCCAAAAAAAAGAAAAAAGAATTCAATAAATGCAAATTTTTCGAAACAATGCGTTCACCGATAATTTAGATAGTATATAAATAACTGCATCGAGATGATTTAATCACCTAACATTCAGTACAAAATGTGTAAAATTGAACTATTTTACTTTATATTTCAATGAAATATAATTAATTAAAAAACTGATCGATAGAGTAAAAAAAAGAAAATAACATTTTACAGTTTGATTATAATCGATAACATCTAATAATTTGATCGAAATATCGATCGATAAGAAGATATGATCTGATCAAATATTGATTCACAAATGCGATAATTCGCGTATCTTACAGGCACCACTCAAAACAACGCTTGTTGATCATAAATGGGTGTGACGATTTTGCATAAACAACCAGCTGGCGCCAGCAGAATGGGAACTTTGATTCGTGACAGCTGTGATAATACGCTGTATGTCATTAATGTTACTTAAAATAAGCAACATCAGATAAATAAACGAGAAGGAGGCGTATAGGAGCTAATAATATATTTCAAACTTCTTTGAAAAACTTGGCGATCACATAAAAGAAACCAATCACTTCAATTACCACATCTACACTTACTCTATAGTTTCATTTTTCGTTACTATCTATCATTTACTTTCCCGCCAAATATTGATGGTTCATTTTGTTGCCAGCTATTCATGCTCAATGATGAGTTGATTTATTGCTGAGATAATGGCTGAAAAATTTTGCGAGAAAAAATATTTGCGAATTTTTTTTTATTCGAAAATAATATAACCTCAATATCTTATCCAATGAGAATGAAATTCGAAGAATTATTTTAATTTAATTTAATCTAAGCAATAAAGCATTTTATTACGAAAAAACGTCTCTGCGTATCACTTTCACTTCTCGCTTTAATTTGTAAGGTCACACATGAAGGTTAAGGGGGCTTAGACTTATCTCCTACTTCTCGGATGTTGATGAGTCGATTCACCTTAGTTATGCTTAAGAAGAGAGTCTGGAGTTATATTAGCAGCTGTAAGTTTCTTTTTTGTTTATTTGTTTAATTTTGCATATTTTAAGTAATGGTAATGACAAATGGCTGGGGAATTTTCTCAAAAAATTTTTTTCTCAATTATTCAAACGAGTGCAAGAACGGCAGCCAATAAGGAAGAATTTTATACATGGTAACGTAATTCTTCTATAAAATCTAAATCTTTGGCTTAAGAGCATGCATTAAACTTTTTGGGTTCTGTTGTAATCGCTTCTTAGAAGATTTTTTTCTACCAATATTGGGCAATATTTTATAGGTTTTCAACTAAATTTCAAATTCCGATTGAAAAAAATCTTTTTTTTTTTTAAATAGTGAATCATTTCCGGTTTTTTTTGCCGCGTTAACTGAGAAAGTACTATGCAATTTGTGTAACCTGTTCTACAATTATACGCTAACTTCATATGATTACCTACGATGAATGTGAACGAATGTGTCAACAAATGTGTAAAAGCCTTTGGAGTTCCCTTTCGCTTTCTCTCTCTTGCCCTTATCCCTCCTTCCCTCTCGTCCTCTTCGCTTTCTCCTTAATCGTTTCTGTGGGTAATTTTATTTTCCACAAGGAAAATAGATGGAAATTAAACGAGAAAACTTTTTGCATTTTTTTTTAGTAAATGCTATTTGAGAAAACGTTTATAGTTTTTAAAGAATCAAATCGATACGGAAAAAAGAAACCCGATTGAAACCAACTAAAAAAGCTTAAAAAAATACGCCTAAGTTGGATATTATTGAAGAAAACTTTATAAATTTAAACTATTTACTTACTTGTGGAGATCTTATAACTTAAATAAGCAATATTATCTAAGGAATCAAGCGTTATTTTTTGTTGATAATACATAAACATATAAATATAACTACTTCCGGTTTATGCTCTATATTTTATTGGAAAATTTTTATAGCGCGATTCATGTGGTAATTGAAATATTCGATATGTCACTCTATCTCTTCGTGTCGCTTTCTTGCGATCCCCTTTGAGGAATTCCCCCACTCGGCAACGAAACGACTCCAAAGTAAACGTCGGTGTTACGATCATTGAATGACGTCAGCGATATGCACTTTTTGAAAGTTTTTCTACTCACGTTACGATGATAAATACGGAAAGAAATAAGTCAGGGAAATTTTAAGGAATATTAATTTAAGATATTATTGTTTTTATTTATTTTTTATTATTAAAATTAGATTAATTGTTAGAGAATCTCTGGCATAGTATAATTTTTTTTTGAATTTAAAAAGGGAGATTAGGCGCGGAAGTGATTGAATTGAGTATTGATACGATATACGTTGGCTGAAAATGCTTAGATCGCATAACACCTATTAGTTGAATTGTTTCAGTGGATAGAAAATTTTCAATAAATTTTTATTTGTAAAAAATTCTCATATCTCTAAATTAGAAATTTTGAGAAAAACTATGAAAGAATTTTGAAAAATCGCGAAAAAAAAGAGCGAATCATTCATTGGCACAAGTAATTTTCGCATTATAATTCGCTTTTTAATAGCAACTTTGATTGAAAAAATAATTTGTTTCGATAATGACAGAAGAAATTCCACATTGGATTATTATTCTTCGTCCAATAGAGGTGTAATTTTATTGATTTTTTTTTTTGCAAGAAGAAAAAGTTCAAAGTTTCTTCCGGAATTTATAGAATTTCCTTGAATCCCAATGATATTTTATTATATTTTTAAATTTATAAATCCAATCAATTAAAAAAAAAATCAAGTATATCGAAATGTTTTCAATTTTTCAAAAATTCTTTTAAAAAATCAAATATTATAAATATTTTATTTACAACAAAGATATTATTTAGTTGTGCAGTAAATCGAGAATATAATTGCGAAAAAATTAATTATTGGACAGAAGCTAACGCAAACAAAAAGAGTTGCCTAGGTCATTCACTTCCCACGCATAATGACCAATAATGACGTTGAATATAACTATTCACTCCATTCGTTGATCGCCTATATATACATAGATAAATACAGGAAATCAGCTATTCTGATTAGAGCAGTCGAATGACATTTGACGGAACATATGATCACGTATCGTTTGATGCTGATTCTTGAAAGTGATATTTATGCAAATTTCAAGAGGTAATATTGAGTTGGAAGATATTCTTAACTGCTCAAATATTCAATATTGAAATATTACGTTCGCCCAACGAATTTTTCGAACGTTTGCATGATTAGGGTTGGAAGGATAGCGTGGGAGGGGGTGGATTGGGGGGGAGTGGGGTGTTGGTTCAGCTCATAGACAATCAAGAAGACGGACATCTCGGGTTAAGCTAAGAATTTTTGCGAATGCATCGAAATTTGAAGCGTTCAATGCGAAATTTTTGTGCTATTCAACACTGCTCTAGAGTAATAAAATACAATAAGATGCAACAGTTGACTCTTTCGGCAAACAATAGCATCGATTAAATGCGAAAGTTACAAGCCAATGTCCATCATCAATATAAGTCAAACATCACAATAACAGCTGTCAGCAACAGTTTAGCTTTAGTAAATTTTTCCAGCTGTCATTAAATACAACTCTGTTTTACGAGTATTTTTCATAAATTTTATAAAAATGATTGCTTCACTAAGGCCGTTCTAAATTAATAATAAAATTCCTTATCTCTTATCTATGGAAAAATTAAATAGTATTAAAGAATCTTTCAATATATAAAAACACATGAGTCGTTGAGTTTATAATTTAGTAAACATATTCTTTGAAATGCTTCCTATAATATGATTACCGTCATAAATCCTACAGTATGATTATCATCTATAAAAGTTTCCTCCTCAACGAATACTAAATTTTAAATTCTATACTTTTTGATTTATTATAAAATATTTATTCGTATTAAAAAGTACTATTTATATTTATTCATTATTTGACAATCGATATGTCACATTCGAAACGCAAATAGCCAACATTATAGGACTAAGTTGAGAATAAATCGGGCATAGTCCCTCTTTGTTACATTTCGCTCACTATGGCACACTTGGCAAATGTGAACAATCCTCATTGCGTGACAACAAATCGATAGCGCGCATTGGCAAGCTATTAGCTAGATAGCTTATATGACGCATGAGGGACCAAAATATTTGACGTGAAAAAAATGTCAATAAAAAATAGAGTGATAATGACGTAAATGGAGCGGAAAATGACCATGTAAATATTTGCATAACGTGTATTTGAAAATTCTATCTTTGAAAATTTCTAAAATTAAATATTATATATGTAAAAATATTTCATAAAATTGGAAAATCTCGGACATTTTCATCGGAATAATCTTCTAATTATGCGCAGATATTCTATGTGAGGATCACCAATATCCTTGAATGGAGCTGTTTTTATTTAGCATACTAGCTGTTCAAGCTGTAGATTTGAAATATAGGTTTTAGATCGGTAATTTTACAAATAGAGATTAATAAAAATAATATTGAAATTAATAGATTAAAAGAAAAATTACTGATTATATTTAATATATAACATGTTCACTTCATGAAGCATATCGACTGCATATATTTTAAAGATTAATATTTTAAAAAAACATCGGTTTAGAAAAAAAATATTACCAAATTTTGTCGTCAATAAGAATAAGCATCGAAGTAATATTGTATGCTGAATAATCATTCAAAACAATTTCACAACCTCTCAACTTAACTACTATATATTATACTGAAAGAAATTTTTTTACGCTAAGAAAAAAAATTTTTTGCAATGTGTTTAGCAACTTTCAAATTTAATCCTTATGATGTTGGTAGCCAACAAAATAAAAAATGCTTCTAATATACGTATATAAATATTCGAATAAAATCTATGCGAACTGAAAACAACCCATGAGGATATGCGAAACTTATTGCTCTTCTGGGTGTCATTTTAATGCCGTAGGAATATTTGATAGCTTCAATGCTCCTTTGCGGCTTCAGCAATTGATAGTCAACAAGTAAACTCAAAACACGCTATATCCAGATTTAAGACTGTTCAAGAACCACGGTTGGAACTTTAATAAATAAAAGTATGCATCATTCGAGCTCTAGACTACCGATCTCTTGAGCTAGATCGAACTCCCCGAAGTAATATGTTGGGCAGTTGAAGCTATTAGAAACTTCTGGAGCTACAAATTTTATGAAATAAAAGTTGAAACTTTTAGATTTCAGGTTAACCGTTAAATTTTCATACAGAATTTATTCATGGCCACTAAACAATGGAGTGACTGATGTCTAGTTTGAAATAAGCGCTTGAGTAAACCTGGATTGCCTAATGCTAGAAAATTGAGTATCATATCTATAAAAAATGGTAATTACAACAACCAGTGTTTTTTGCCGGAAATTATATAGGTGTTTCATTTCGGTTCACATATACGTTGATTATATTCACGAATTGTAGAGCAATCCTATATCAGGTTTGATGGTAAATTTTCGAGTGCACCTTTAACGGTCTATATTTATACAATGAACATAAGTTGATGAAGAGATCAAGCAAAATAAGCGTTCAAAAGAGAGTTTATAACGAAAGATGCATATCTGAAATCGCTGATTCAATACAGATAGATTTCGAATAGAAGCTTTATTTTTTTCATTTCTTTTATCAGCTTTATTTGTATATTTAATTAGCTTTCATTTGGTCACTCATACAATCAACTATAAACGAAGTGATTTTGCATACCTAATTAAAGTGAATATGGCCATCCACTAAATTGATACTGAAGCAACAAAATTTGCATATTCCATTTCATTAGTGCTTATTTAGCGGCTAATTCGCTTATACAGAATTATTTCACGGATTTGCATAGATATGCGGATATGCATGAAGTATTTTTGAAGTCTTTGCCGCCTTACGGGTTTTTTGGCGTCTACTTTTGGTATTTACCTTTGTATTTATCCTTGGAATTTTGGTAATAAAGATATTTAGTATTGTTGCTCACTCTTCACTAACAAATACATAATTAACCGTTATCAGTTCTCGTAGCTGTAACTGAGAAATGCTATCAGCTAGAGTTTTGGTTCGCTTTAGATTCTTACAATTCAGTATATTACCGCCTTTCAGAGAAAATATAGCCAGTTTTTCATAATTCAACAATTATGAAAAAGTTGCTGTTTTTCAATAATAAAGATTAATTTTTTTACGATGGCGTTTACGATGATATTTAGCTGTTAAATTTTACGATTTCGGATGATATTTAGCTGTTAAATTTCTCATCTGTCCAATACCAAAAACATTCGTTGAAAGAGAGGAAGATAATGAAGGAAAAAGAGGGAAATAGGTGGCCGAGAAAATTGTTGAGCCTTGTCTTAATGATACAGGTGAAAGAATGTGTAGTATGGATTGAGTCAGTCGATGAGTTGTGAATAATTGATGCATATTAATGCTTCCATAATTTACCTGTTCCCGCCAAATTTAAAAGTTATCCACTGAAAATTCATTGTTCCACGAGTCAATTCACGTAGAATGATGACCTTCTACGGCAAAAAAAAAATGCATGCAAACTTTTTTAGCATTACAAAATATTCACAAATTTAATATTTTTGAAGCGATTCGATCAATATATAGAAGGTATACTTTGATCGAATCAATATGGATTGGATCAACTTGGATCAATACATCACTGATCTAAGTTTAATAACCTGAACTATAATGACAACGATCTATTGTAGACTACTAAATCAAAGTTTTTTCCTTCGCCGAACTCAACGCATTTTCGCGTTTTCGCTCTTCTCTCTTTCACGTGCAAACAAACGTTTTTGGGGAATCTAGTTTTTAGATGGTGTGAGAATCGAATTCCCTTTTGCACATATTTATTCCCTTTCGAGGGGATCGAAAATGAAAACGAATGCATTACAATCAACTACGTCACAACAACAAAGAGAAAATCAATGATCAATCCAGGTTTATATTCAACAACTACCTATAGAATTCAACAGTTTACCAGCAAAATCCAACAACTTATCTACAAAATTGTTCACCGCATAATAGCTACCTTACTCAACAACAACATTCACCATAATAATAAGCTAATTTTATAATAGGTTATGTTACTTCAGAGATGAATTATTATTTCTATATTAAATTAGGCTTGAAATTTTATCAAATTTTACAATCTAAATACGAAATATTAAAATAGTACTGAGTGACTTTTGTAAATTACGAAATTCACAAGTATTAAATATATTGAATTAAGTACTAAATGAAACAATAATTCAATTACATTGAATTAATGTTGATACTACTTACTACTCGAATGCATATCTTCAAAGAATCGAAAGAACTAACGTAACTTCTTTTATGGCAGCTGGTCACTAGTATTGCCAGCTATGTCAACATATATTCAACAGTTGTTCCTCATAGAAGCGTAGAAGCGCATTTGAGTATTTCGAATGAATCAGAGGTCGAATATTTTTGGAAACGTTTAAGTGGTAAGAGCAAAGATTGGCAGGCTTCTTAGTGCGGCGCAAATTTTTGCATTGATGTGAGGGAAAAAAATTGCGTAGTGGTTTTTGTTCATAGAATGGCCTCACATCAATCACTAGCATCCTTCAGACACAAACACACACAAATCAACATTCACATTTGCGCTAAAAATGTACTTTACAATCGGCTTTCTTATACTGATTTTTATTTCAACTCTTATCAGTAGTGATTGTTGATTATTTTTAAGTGAAACCCCCAATCTAGAAACTTGTTAACTTCTTTGTCGTTGAGGACATTGTTTGGTGTTCATTCATTTGCAATAGAACAAAATAAATTGCAATGCAATAGCCTTTGTACAATGAAAAATGTACAATACTTGATAGAACTGCATTGGGAAAAGAATTAATAACTTCATTTGTGACTTCGCAAGGTCACAAATGATTATATATATATATATATATATATATATATATATATATATATATATATATATATATATATCACAAATGATAAAATACACTTCTTGAAGCGTAGGAAAGTGTATTTTATATGATGACTTTCAGCTTGGTGTGCTCTGATTATGTCTCAAAGACCCGAAACGTCAGCACAAATTATTATTCCATCTCTACTCGGCGCATTACACGATCATAACCAAAAATTCGCGACTATTGAAGTTACGCTAATAACGTGACTTAGTCTACATTCATTATTACTCTAAATCACACTACTCTAAGTTACTCTGTTATTCTATTTAACGTTACTCTATTACTCTAAATTACTTTAAATAAGTGTACAACAAATTCATTAAAGTATTCATCATCATCGACGGTAGTTATAAACATAAAAAAAAATCGAATATTTTGCTTTTATTTTATATTGATCATAATTGCATTTATCACCGAATAAATCGAGTAAAAATGAGTATTTTTTTTAGAAAATTTTTTTTAAAAAATTTGAAAAGTCGCCTAGATAAGCAGGATGCGAAACTATATAAATTTAATTTCTCTTACAACTTTCTTTTTTGCGCAACTATTTTCTCCCAAATAAGTGATAAAGTGAGAAAAAATTAGAAGCGACTATGTTTTCCGACATTCAATTATTTTGGTGAGCAAAATGTTATAAATAAAATTTTCTTATCTATAGGTCGTGAAGTCTTTTTTTATAAGTAATAAGGTAATAAAGTTATTAATAAAGTTACGATAGCCATCTACTTATATTATTTACAATACATGAGAAAATGCACAACATCAATTTGAGAATGGCATTTAGAAAGTAGAAAATAATAACACTATGAGTGATCAATGATCAAATGCATAAAAATTCAATAAAATTTTTTAAATTTCCATAATTATGACTCCAAATTTGAGAAAAAAAAAACCCATCAAAAAACCCATATCAATTCGTTTCCCAAAAATCGACTTTAAAATTGAACTATCCATTCTTAATCCCAAAAATTTATGATCATAAGAAGGTATACAATCGATTCCTTAAGGGGAATTGTGCAGCGATTAGTATATCCCATTAACTTCAGTTCCGTGATCGGTTTTTTACGTTGCTAATATTAGAAAAAGATTGATGAGGTGAGCGAGATGAAAAAAAAAAGCACCTATTGTGCCAACTTCTATATCAAATTGCGCTAAATTTTTTTCTTCTCGCAAATGAATTGAAGTTATGAAGTGATCGTGAGAGAAAAAAAAAAGAAGCAATATTTGATCGCTAATTAAGGAAATAAATATATTCAAACGTTAAAGCGTTCATCGTTTCACTATCTATTTGCAAATATATTGTTTGAGATTTTGCAAAAGCTTGCAGAATTGCAAACGTTTACATATTTCACTCAAAGCAAATCTATTTGTTACGTAAGTATTAATCAACGATCAACATAATCATATGCTATATCATGATCGGCAACTAACACAAATAAATTGTGGCTATCAATAAAAAGTGATCTCAATTTATGTGTTACAAATTGTGCATAGATTAATCGTCGTGATTATACTAAATAAAAGAAATAATAGAAAAATATTATGTAAATGATGAAATATTGAACAAATAATCTTTGTATCATTTATTATTCTTTTCATAAGAATGATAGGAATTGAATATCAACATGGAACTATAGTATTCTTAATTAAATTAAATATAATCGATTAATTTATAGTGTTTTTTTTTTTATTTGGGAATACATTCATCATGGTGTTGAAGCAAATAGACTAAGCAACTTATAGAATAGCATAATATATATTTTATTGTGCGCAATACTTTCGGATTTTTTTTTTCATACAAGGTAAGTAAATTTTTGAAATTTGCATATTAAAAAATATTAGAAAAACTCCAACCTATATGAATTCATTAAGGAAATAATTCAGTTTGGCTCAATGCCATAATAGCGTATTATAGGGAATCGGCGACAACATAGACGTTGGTAAATAGGAATCAAAAACTATAAAATGGGACCAAAAAGATGTAAAATAAAATGACGGGAGTATAGAATTAGTTCACTAGTGACGTTGATTGCACTACTAAAGGATGTTTTAAAAAAAAACATTGAATCATTTGCGATTAGGAAAGTATGTTTGTACTTCGAGAACGACTCTACAAATTTGGTAGTAATTTAACGACTCCACACCAGACAAATGCTCCAGAAATGCTCCACGCAAATATTCCTCGCAAACGCAAACAGCAAAATGGGCAAAAAATGCATAATTAAAACTCATTTAATTATTTACTTTGTACAGCATACTTACTACTTCGACAGAACATAGAAAATTGCTTATAAAAAACTTTACAAGAACATATGTATAATAAATTGCGAAAATTTGCGCATATAAAAAATAATAATAAGCGTTTACTCAAGATTAAGGTGCGAAACTCATATCTTACGAGATAATGCCATAGTAGCTAGGATAAAATATAATCAAGTGTAAAACATTCTCTCGTTTATAGAATAATAATAATACTGTTGATTGTTAAGATAGAACTGTATAGTACATTTTTTTTTAAATATCTTGTATATATATTTTTTAATTAAATAAATAAATATATACATGTGAAATATATATTTAATATTTCAAAAAATATTTTTTATTAGGCACAAAATTAGCTAATGATCTTTGATCAAGCATTGAATAAGCATTGAATCAATAAGCCCAAAAAATTGAAGCAACAATTGAGATAGTCATGCGCATATAAATAGCCTGACGATATATGATGCTATCAATGATCACTTAAAGTACGTCAACAGTTTATTTTTAGACTTTAGCTTATTACTATAGAAATGTTGAAATGAAAACATCACATGCTAACCATGGAAACATCATAGATTTTCCAATGCAAAATAAGCGACTGATGCAATACGATGAGCAAATATCATCAGATTGCTTCATTTAAATATTCAAATTGCTGCGAAATAAATATTAGTGCAAACTAAATATGCAAATTAATGTTAAATATAGGAAGAGGAAATATGAATAATAAATGAGAGATAGATCATGTTATCATAGTTGTGGAGCCGTTAAAAGATGAAAAAAGAAATTGATATGACTTGTATAAGATCGAAATATTCAAATAAACCAATTAAAATAATCCTTTTTATAACTTAACAACATCATTTTCTGTGAGCCTTTAAATTTCGGTTACGCTTCATCTCTATTTACAAGTAGAACTTATAGAACAAAAGATGGAACGAGAAAGAAAGCCGATACTTAGTTCCCTTACTTATAAGTCATGAGCCCTCCCCCCCCCTCCCTCGCTCCCACCCTTGCAGCGTGCGTCGATTTGTGAAGTGCATACACAGTGGTGGTGGATAATGCGCTCTCGAGGAGGCGGTCATAGATATTGAAATATGATCATCGCACAACAACCGACATAATTATAAATCAATGATTGATGAGAGTTCTGCGATAATAATTTCAGATTTCTTAAGCGTATATAATTTAAGCGTTTATAATTTAAACAGTGTAATTTTTCGACAATATTTTAAAATTAAACAGTGAAAAGATAGAAGAGAATAATTTGAAAAAAAAAAAAGCGAAAAGCGATAATCAATTCGAAAAGTGAAATAGCGAAAAAAAAGCGAAAAAAACCATAAAAAAAGCTAGCGTTATCTCGGAGAGGATCGAATGCAATTTTTGAATGATATTTTGCACACTGAACTCAAAAAATTTGCATAGAAATTTGCATTAAAGGCGATAAATTTTCAAATATTTGAATTGTTCAATTCATCGACTCGAATAGATCAGCGAACAGAATTGATTGATCAAGAACGAAGAGGTAGATGTGAGAAAGCAATGCATCCCAATGTTCGATCATTGCGATAAGCGAATGCTTAACCGCGTTCGCTCGTAAAAATTATTCGTCCATGTATATTGATTAATTTTTTATGACATATTTATACGGTAGGTTTCATTGCAAAAGTACTTTCTACTGTAACATGAGAAGTTCCCCAGCAATTTTTTTTTTTTTTTTTTGCAACGATTGTGTCCAATGTTTTCTGCGGTCTATTATTCTACAACTATTGCAATGGCGCGATATTTAAATGATGAAATATCTTTTCATGCAGGAAATCACTTGATCTAAAGATGGAATAAATTTTCGCGTGGAAAAAAAATCGAATAAAAGGGAAGAAAAAAGCACAAATAAGCGTTTTTTAGAAAACTGTAAAATGATTTGTTTCAGCTTATTGTTTCCTATTGATATGTTCAATTGTTGGTCAGCTTAGATTTCACCAAAATGTTGAATAAGAAGAGAGAAAAACAAATAGTGTGGTGAGCAATTGCAATTTGAAAACAATGATTATAGGCAATATAAATACGATTTTTTTACAGATTTTTTTTAATAAAAATTAACTCATCGAAGGAAATTTGCATTGAAACTATATGAAATAGCCTAAAATAATTGCAATGATGATAAACATGATAATAGTAAAAAAAAAATTTTTTTTATTTAATAAAATTTCGAGGAATACATAAAATTGCCCTTTATATCATGCATATAAACTGTAGAAATAGTTCACATTTTATCTGCGATTTATTCCGCTCACCATGGTAGTACCTGGTACGATTCGAACCTCAATATATTCAAATATACGCCCTTCGTGTGCCATTCTCGACCTCTCGGCCCACTATGTACCATTCTCGAGTATATTGCGTAGGTTTTTCATGCCATATCATCGATTGCAGCTGACCCACCAAATTCCAAATTTTTCTAATACATTCATAATTTACAATAATTTTCACAAAAAATTCCTCACAGAATCGTTTAAATCCTTGAAAATAAATTTAATTAATATTGATAGATATGAATAAAGAAAGAAATTACTTTAAGAAAATTTTTTTCAAGTTATTGATTTTGAAACAGTAGTAGAAATGTAATTTTTGATGGCTATTTTGAAAAAAAAATTGTCGTATTCATAGAAAAGGTGATAATTGAAATGCTCAAATATTCAATGATCACTGTAGGAAATCAGTAAGAATCGAATTTCGGATATGCAAAGTGCAAAAAGCGTTTGATGAAAATGAAAGAGAAGGGAAAATATTTGCAATGAAGAGGAAAATTTAAAAAGTGGGATGATTGTGCGATTTGCAGTTGGGCTGTGCTTTATGGCACCAAACGGATGAATGCACTTTCGATACGCATACACACAGACGCACGTACACACACACGCACACTTAAACATACGAGTACATAAAAATAGACAAAACTCACTCATCTCGCTTTGTGCAATTCTCAACATTTTTTTTTTCTTCCTTTTAGCTATCGATTTCAATCATATGCACATATTGTGATTTCAAAAGAGTGGCGAATAATTTTTTGCGTCTATTGATTTCTAAAAAAAAGCCTCAAATATCTGCACAAATTAGATCATCAAATTTTAGAGTTCCACTAAATTTGAGTAAAATTTCGAAGTTAATTTTTTCGATCTAAAATTGAAAGAGAATTTTTGAGGAGAATTTATAGCGCGTTAAAATTTTAGAATTCGATCATTTAAAGCGTAACATTTCAAAATAATCGAAAGAAGCCAAAATCAAATCTTAATTGAAGAAAATATTTCTTAAAATAATTTTTAAAATGCAAAAATTTGGATTTTAAAAATTGTCTACGAAGAAAGATTATATGAAGGATCTCATATAAGGGATTTTATGTATCATTCATGATATTTGTTCAAAAATTCGACCAACAAAACTTACTTATTTAAGGGAATTAACTTAACTCTTAAAAATTCTAAAAATCTTGAAAAAAATTTTTTTAAGTATTTAAAATGTAATTTGGTAGATTTTCTTGAGTCATTGAAAAGTAGAAATTTTTTGGAAAGTTTCATAAATTTTATGAAATAATCGAAATGATGAATTCGAAATTTAAATATCAACTTAACTTAATGTGAAAAATGAAATCAAATCGGAATCGATCGGAAATTATTGGAAATTGAATTAAATAAATCGAAATTGAAGAAGAACGAACTATGGGAATACGTCTATGAGAAAATGAATATTGATGATCGATGAGGAGTGAACATAAATGTGTGCAACTCGACGCTTTGCAATCCCATAAAATGCCCATTATTGCATTCATTGTGTATGGATTCAATCATCTATCGGCATGAATTTTTTTTTTTTCGCTATCCTTGTAAAATTTTATAATTTTAAAACTGGAAATGAGAAGTGCATCGGTGAAAAAAAAACTCTCAACAAAATATACACTCATTACAAAGAAGAAAAAAGTGTTTTCT
Source organism: Baylisascaris procyonis (assembly GCA_037389465.1). Lineage (NCBI taxonomy): Eukaryota > Metazoa > Nematoda > Chromadorea > Rhabditida > Ascarididae > Baylisascaris > Baylisascaris procyonis. Next base: position 1,551,654 of record JAZARR010000197.1, read on the forward strand.
TCCCGATTTATTAGTAATAAATTTTCAATCACTTTGAAAGCAAAAAAAAAAAAAAAAAATCTAATCATATTCGATTTATGAAGAGTAAAAAGAGAAATTTTGTTAACTCAATTTGCATATGCAAATCGATGAAATAAATGAATAAAATTAAAATTCAAATATGAATTATTCAAAACTAAATAAATATGGTGAATAAAATAATCGATAATTGAATAAATAAAATAATTGAGAATTGAATAAAACTATCGAGAATAATTCAAGATTAAAAATGATAAAAATAAAAATAATCAAACTAAGATGTAAAAATATTGACGAAAGTATTAAATAATAAGAAGAAGAGCACTGAAATTTGCATATGAATGCGTGTATCTTTGATTTTAATATTGAACTGAATATCCTATAAGGAAGATAAATATGTAGATCTTATTGACTTATCGTAGAATCAAACGGTTATTTAAAAAAACCTTATCTTTTAGAGAAAGGGAAAAAGAAGAGGAAACAAAGCTCATATGCAAATTTTCTGCTTAACCTAACTTTATTGATAATATCGACAAATTTTTATTATTATTTTTAATGATAAAACTGTTTTTTTTTTCAAAAAAAAATTTTTTTCAAGTCTCAAAATGATGTAATAATGAGAAATAAGCCAACAAATTCTCTGTAAAATATGGTTCGACTTGCAAAAGAAAAAAAAAATCCGTTTGAAAGGTGCGTTTTTTCTCGCTGAGAAGTATTTTGCGTTTTAAGAGGTTTCGTGAAAGTTTGCAAATGATAAATGATAACGACCTTTATCAGGTTCTAAAAATAATCACTATCGCCAATGAATATCGCGCGATCGAATTTACAAAAAACTTAATTCCATCCCTACAAATGAAGCCAACTGATCCAGTGATAAGGATGCAAAATTTTAATCAATTTTCATTGATTTATTGCTATCACTTATCAATGTAACTATTGTTTTACTTTTTCATTTCTATTAAGATGCTTAGTAACTGATTACTGATAAAGATTATCAACACTCGCATCATGAAAGAAAACGGTATTCTATCATAATTAGCTAGAGAATAAAGTTAACATCGCTTCACTTGTTCACTTTAGAATTATCGATCCGGAACTACTCACTCATTCTCTAGCATATTCGCAGCGTGTTTTTTTCATTTTTTTTTTTAAATTCTTTCTAGCTATTGAGAAAAAAAAAACAACTCATTCCCGGGCAATCAATCGATATCTAAATGCTTTTAGTCTTGGCAGTTTCATTCATTGTATCATACAACTCACTGTCTAGTATAATGAAGTATCACTTTCCAAACAACGAACATGAATATGTTAAAGAAAGAAAGTAACCATAGTGATTGCAGTGGCTGAAGAACAATTTTTTGAGTTTATTACCATCGGCATACCGCTGATCTATCATCGATAGATTGACTTATGTAGAGAGCATTCTCCACCTTATAGTTCACCCAGCTGATAGTTGCATTCACAATTAACGGCTTTATTTAACGCAACTAACTAACTGTCTAGGTGAAATCTGGCAATTTGGGCCTTAACCGCAGCCGTGTTTACATATGGTTTACCCTAATTGATTAGAAATAGAAATGAAAAATACAAAGAGAAGCACAAAGATGAATTGCGATTTGTTAGTTCTCCCAATAAGTACGCTAATGTCATGCGCACTGGCTCCATCTCTCCCTCCATCCCTCCCTCTCTCCCTCTCTCTTTTAAAATCCTTTCGAAGGCATCTGGAATCAATTTCATTTATATTCTTTGTATTCACAAGTACGAGTCTTTTTCTTACATCTTGAAGAGAATATTTTCTCCGAAATTAAAGCGTAAAGCGACATTTACGTCAGCATTTTCTTTTTTTCATTAGAACGATGTAATCAACCGTCTTCTTGCACTAAAAGTCGCTTAAACAAGTTTTGAAAGCGTAATTCAAAATCACATCAAAATGTAGAAAAAATAATTGACACCAGGTAGAGCACAACTTGTTAGCCCTTTAAATCATTAAAATTTTACGCAAGAGTGAGCAGCGATCATCGATCTACGATGTATTTTGATCCTATCACATGTTTTACGCTTACCTTTTCAAATGGACATTAACCACTCGAAAAATACTGCGTATACCTAGTACAATGTATATATGCACAAATGTTTTAATTTATTTTTTAAAAATAACAGGAAGTAAAAATTGGTCAATATTTATTAGCTGCATTAGTAAATGTTGGCAAATTTGAATAAATAATGAACTTTTATGGTATCAGAGAATGTTTTGCCTGTTCTGTGGGAATATTTCAGAGTATTTATACAAAACGATTTTATATATATATATATATATACATATATATATATATATATATATATATATATATATATATATATATATATAGATATAGATATAGATATATATAGATATAGATATATATATTCGTTATGAAAATATTTGAAATCGACTTCAGAAAAGATCAAAGTCGTGGAAATTTAACGAAAAAAAAAGAATAAATTATGCAAAAAGATTTCTCAAGAAAATTTCCATAATTTGAAAACATTTAATAGATTTTGTAAATATTTTATCTATTTTGTTTCGTACATTTTGTTCATGTTCATCAGCAAGGTTGAGTGATTAAAGATGTTGTCTTATCATTTTATATTGATGACGTCACTTAGTCGATGAAACATCGCCAGCGTGATCGCTCAACGAAAAATTGATCAAAATTGAGTTAGCTCACGTGACTTACGATGAATTTATCGGAAAATAAAACGCTTAATGATAAGCTAGTCAATATGCGATAAGTGATTATCATAAATATGAATATTATTTTGAAACTGAAGTATTTCTAAAGCATCTGAGATAGACTTATAAAGGGAAAATACCTGCGACGTGTAATGCATTTAGATGATAACGATAGCTTCGTAAGAAAAAATAAATCATAGTAAAGCAGATCTGCCGATAATTATCTGGCAGTTAAAAAGGAAATGGACAATCGTATTGATGGCGAAAGGATCCCAATGATAATATGTAAATTTTAAAACATATGCCAAATAAAGCGAGCAAATTTCAATATATTCGAAAATGTTATTAATTCAATGAAAAATTTCCTCAACAAGTGTTCAATAAAATTTTTTTCTCTTAATTTCCATTCAAAAAACTATAATTTCATCTAACGTTAAAAAATTAATAAAATTTATCCATTGTTTGATAATCAATGGCGTCATTTTTTTTTAAATTTTTTTATTGCGCTTGATTCTTTTCTAATCGATTCATTTCTAACGATTTTTTAATAAGATCTTTTTCTTCTCATTGGTGAAACTATCGAAGTCAATATATCTATTTTTTTTCCCCTGAATATTTGTCATATTTGTTGGCAATAATCTTAAATTCAATTCCTATTTTTTAACACTAGATGGAATGATTTACCGAAGGAATAAAAATCCTCAATTTCTTTCACGATACCTAATCCACTTCGATTGATTGTCTTTAAGACAGTTTTATGTCTTAAGTCGTTCAGTTCTTAATTGATTAATTACTTTGGTAGATTATATAACAAGATGCAAACATATATTTCTATACATTGTAAACCTGAAATAAGTGAAAAGCCATATGAGGGCAGCTGATGTACTTTTGCATCTAATTGAGCAGTAAATTTATCAAAAAATAATTTTTCAAAAAAAAAAAGTTATTAAAAAAATTTATACCTTCATATTTCAATTAAACTGAGTTCACACAATTCTTCTATAATAGATTGGTTGTTGGTTACTTTTCGGTAGTTCTATCTGTACAAGATGAAGAATCAATTCATGTAAAATTTATGCAAATTTTTCTTCTATACTTTTAAATGTCTATAGCTTTGGAAGTTGATAAAAATCGACGCGAAATGTGGCGAAATCGATGATATTATACAGATCAAAGCTGTTGATTCTAGATTTATTGATTTCACAATTTGAAAGCATCGAATAGAATCGCAAATATATGTGCACATAGAGACATTTCGTCGCCATAATGCGCTTTTTGCAATGTAAGCTTGCTAAAGATGAGGAAGAAAAAAAAAATTTTTTCAACGCTATTGCCCATAGAATCGATAGTGCAGAGAACGCAATCCATATCAACAAAGAGGCATATAGACCATTCGTGAAAAATACTAGTTATTTGTGTTGTTGACTCTGCATCTAAACCCCCCCCCCCCCTCTCTGCCAAAAAAAAAATTATGCGAAGAGAAAGGAGGAAAGGGAGTTAGTGAAAAAATTTGTCGGGAAAGCGAAACCCCGTGGCGGAAATATTCCATTTGTAAATCGTGAAGAATTAGATTCAGAAACAAATTTCAATTGTCATTTCATTCTAGAGATATCGGGCAACTATTTACTTAACATTCTTGTGACAACGTTTAATTCATTATTGGAAATACTATCATTATTTGCATCATTATTTATACTTACAATAAAAAAGATTTTTTGAATATGAATTTATGAAATTGGTCGGTCTCATAGAAGAATGAATTCAAAAATTCAACGCTAATAACGTGTGCCGATGAGATAATATGAGCACAATAAATAAAAAGCAAACATTAAAGCACTAATTGTTGAATAAACGTGCATTATTAGAGGCAATTTTGTCGCAATAGACTTTACTATTGCTTATCGTTAAATGTAAACGTAAAAATTTCTATTTGAAATAACGATTATAATAGATATTGAATAGTGGGATTGTGCAAACGAAACGTCGAATTAATTGTTGTATCAAGGTGAACAGGAAACGCGTTTCATCGACCAAAAGAGAGTTACGCACACCTGAAAAGGTAGATAGGTAGACGAAGAATTAAAGCAAACAAAGTGACGCGTGTGCATAGTGCACGCTCCATTTTGCGGTGCACATTCACCGCTGTCTCATCACATCACAACTAAATTCAACGATAGGGACCGTCGATATTTTCTAATCAAAAAAAAATTTTTTTTTTCAAATTCAGTAAAAGAAACAAATGGAAAAGTATGCTAGAGGAGATGATATGCTGCAATAACTATTGCCAAAATATACGTTTTTTTTTACATTCCACTCATATAATTAAAAAATTCCGTAAGATATTAATAAATAATAAAGTACGCATATAGGGCATTCATAATTTAATCGATCCAAACATTTATGCAAATTAAATGTAAATGAATTTTCTTTTTCCTAATTAATCGATGCATTATAAAGAACCAATTGATTCAAAAAAGCGGAAAGTTTTTTACACTACTAAACTTTTAGAATTCCTTTGATAATTAGTTGATCAATCAAACATAAAAGATAAAATGTCGCATGCAAATGAAGATGCCTCTCAAAAAAAAAAACTTTATAATTGAAAAAGAACCCTTATAGAAGATCCCTTATGGCCTAATTTGCATTCATCAGCTTGCTTAATAGCTTTCTTAACTCTAACTTCATTGTTCCCAGAATTGAAGTTGCCAGACAGACAGACCAACGCACGGACATATAAACAGACAAGGCAGAGTAAATTGTTGGGACAATGATGTTTTACTCATTCATCAATTATGTGCAAAATATCGAAATGTGGCATAAAGATATTTATGTCGGTAAATTATTAGATAACCTGAAAGCAACAACCCACTCACAGATTCATTGTGACATTTCGTTTGTTATGATAAAGTATTGTGAAAATTCGCTTCAACATTTCATTGCGATAAAAATAATTCATTTGGGAACGATTCTTGATAGTTTCAGTTTATTAGAACGTCAAGATTTTTAAAATTTATTTTAAATTTATTTTAATTCAATTTCTGAGTGGAAAAATTTGATGCAGAAAATATAAAATACTTGTAAAATTTTAAATAGTAAGATTTTTATTATCAATTAGCGAATTAGCAGAAAGCTATTAGACTTATACCGTCAAAACGATAAGTTTTGATGAAATTTGATCTTTTTTTTTCTTTGAAATAACGCACTCATTGTGGTCGATAGAGATAATGTGATCGATCATGTTGGATGAACTTTCAAATTTTTGTAAGAAGAGATAATTATTCCCTCCAACTATATGCATTAATTACGTGGAAGAGGCGAAGAGGACCATAGAGCCGCCCTCCCCCACCCTTCCTTCGCAACAAGTTCACAAAGCGTTTCCTGTCCAAGAAATCGCGCACTTCAACGGGATTCGGGAATATCGACCTTCGAACTCTTTAGGTGCCCATGTAAAGTTTCCTTCGGAAAGCGCATTACGGGTAATACCGCAACAAGCGCAGTCCTGCTTATTTGTCGTATAACTTCTCAATAACCACTGAACCTGAGGTAACAAAATTTGGTGGACACTATATTCCAGCATAGGACGATCTCCTCCAAGAAATTCTACATAGATCGAGCAATCGTACATTTTGCAACACTCAGATTTTTATATTATTTCGATTGCACTAAATTAGACAAATATTTTGCAGTTGAATTGTACGAATAATCGATTCAGTTAAAACATGAAAGCATCTTGCTTTTTTTCTTTAATTCTTATTGACAGCCACCGAAACCAGTTGTTAGATGAGCCGAAAACAAAAGCGAACATTGTGTTTGTTCAACTAGCACGTCTCTTTCAATTTTTTTTTTCCGTTTACTAACGCATCCAACTTTCGTTGTCTATGTGAATGCTTGTTTATGCAAAACAACAACAATCTCCATGCAAATACTCACGATGATGATTACAAAAGACAGCAGTGCTCTTACAAAGCGATTGCGTTGGATGACTGCAATCGTAACGCAGATGGCACAATATGTTCAAGCAAATGCAATCTAACCGTTTTATGCATCGAATCCACAGACGGATACTCAGATTTAAAATGAAGAAGTTTAATACCGCTGATGTATGCATCAAAAATCCGAAAGGAATACTGGACATGACTAGATGAAGAGCCGAAGATCCTTGATCTTAATAAAAAAAACGCTTTGATGCAGTTTTTTTTGCGATTGCTTATGCAGTAAGAGGCGACGGGTGGAATCCGTTCATTATGCTTCATCATCTATCATTCCATGTCTTCGAGGTTCATTGAAGAACAGCAACTATTGTTCATTATGTTCGTTTAGCTGAAAGTAAGCAAAATCAACAAGTCATTAACATTGTAACAGTGTCCGAACGGTATTTAATTCTCTAAGCCTGAAACATAAAGAGATACAAAGTTGAAGAAAACAAAAATCATAAATTGATATTAAAATCGATAAAACATCTTTGGAAGAGGCAGAAGGTTTGTTACTGAATATTCACTTGAGTATTGAGATGGAAAAAGTTTAAAACATATATGAATACATAATGCTCGTATCACATCTAATAGCATTTGTACGTAAAAAAATACCGCAGTATCCTTATCACAACGACGTTCTCAAAGAAAATTCTCAATTATGTTCGTTGCAAGGAACAAGAAATATTCGCAAAGAAAAATATCGCAATGGCTCTATGAAAAGGCAGAAAAACATCTGGAGGGTCACTTTGCAGAATCGCTGCAGAATCACCATCGTGTCCGTCATTTTCGATTTCGTATCGAAAGCTGTCGTCCTGCATCGCATCCTTCGACGTCACTGCCGTTGAGGATGGGTTGCAAAATAACCTCTCAGCACATTACGATGGCGAGGCTGAAGTCCAACTCAACAGAATAACAAAACCTCTTTCGATGCGCATAAAAGCTATGGATCTCTATGGCCTACCAGGGTAATACTTTGTGCAATACAATCGAAAACATAGAAGGGGCTGCCAAAGAAATTATTACCTTGCGCTAAAGCAGCGAAGAATAAGAAGAATTAGAATACCTCCGTGTTTGTGTATGCCTCTATGCGTGTCTGTGTGCGTGTCTGTGTGTTTCTGTGTGCACCTGTGCGTGTGTGCCCTGTTTGTCTGTGTGCGTCTGTGCGTGTCTATATGCGTATTTGTATGTCGGTGTGCGTCTGTTTGTGTGCCTGCGTACGCCTCTGCGGGTCTGAATGTCTGTGTGTGATTATGTGTCTGTGTCTGTACATGTGCGTCTGTGTGTATCTGTGTGTCTTTGTTTGTCTGTGTGTCTGTGTGTATCTGTGCGTGTCTACGTGGTTGTCTGTGTGGATCTGTATGTTCTGTGTATTTCTGGGTGTGCGTATGCGTGTCTGTGTGTGCATGGACGTGTATCTGTGTGAGTTGCGTATGTCTGTGAGAGTCTGTGTGTATCTGTGTGTGTCGATTTGTGTTTGTGTGTGTGCCTGTGTGTCTGTGTTTGTCTGTACCTATCTGCGTGTGTATGTGCGTCTGCGTGCGTCCGCTTGTGTCTGTGTTCGTGTTCGCTTCCTTGTCTGTGTTTCGTGTGTGTATGCGCGTGTTCCTGTGTGTGTCTGCGTGTGTCTGTGTGTGTCTGTGTCTCTATGTTTGCCTGTGTTTGTGTGTGCCTGCCTGTGTGTCTATGTGTGTTTCCGTGTGTGTCTGTGTATGTCTGTGCGTGTCTATGAGCGCTGCAGCACTATCACGAAGTGCCCAATATCTTCAGGAATCTTTTCCTAGAATGTCTCGAGAGCTGCTCAGGACAGGAAACAATTCTTTTGCCCCAGCGTTTTCATTTCCCATTTTTAAGAGCTGAAACAAAAATAGCGTGCTACAAAATGGGATCCCACTACTCGTAAGGTTTCTCTGAGATATTACATTTGTGCTAAAAGACCTCAAAATTAAAAAAAAGGTTGACTCGAACACAAAAACAGCTTCTGACAATGATTGCATAACATTCAATCAGTCTGTCGCCATGGGGATCCTAGCAGTGCTCGCACATATGCGTACAAGCTAAGCAAAAATATATTAGGATTGGGGAGCTCCTGAAATTGTACTAAAAATAGAGCATCTTATTACGGTAAGTCCTCGCAATAAAAATTTCGACTGGGAAATTTCAAAGGTGATCTTGTTGAATTCTAGTGGAGTAATCCTGAACTTCGGGAAATGCTAAGCTTCTAGATTTCATAACACTGAAGATGACTGGATTCTCCTGGAATCCCGACCTTTAGGAACTGATTTTAAGAACCCTCGGGGCTAGGAATCTTCAATTTCGAGAATCTTGGACTTTCAAGACCATGGGTGATACTTTTATAATCCAGTATCACATAATATTTGTTATCATACTAAATCACTCAACAAATGCTGATAATTGCGAATGTAGCTGTCCAGTGCCCCAGCTCACACTGTCCCATCATTCATGTGCATGTATGAAGCTGGATGCAGGCGAATTTCACAGCTTCACCGGATTATCGAACTCAATATGTGCCACTGTGCTTACGTAAGCAAGTCGATGGTGCCAAATGCAAAGATCACAACGCTCGAAATCGTGCCGTTATGAACTGCTGTGCCCAGAATCTTCCGCAATGACAACCACGCACACATGCTAAAGTCTAGCCCCTTGGACCACTCGGCCATCTGTGCACAACTTTCCGCAATCCTTGAAAACCGTCTACCACAATGATGAGCCAAGTGCCGTCATCTAACTTCTAAAGTAATTGCACGGAGTGGGGTTCGAACCCACGCATCGATCACGATACCAGAATTCCCAGCGCTGACATTCATATACTACTCGCTTAAGTCTGGCGCCTTAGACCACTCGGCCATCCGTGCACATGCGATGTGGCATCGTGAAAACAGGCCACGAACCTCCTGTCAGCGATATCGGGAATGTGCAACACAACAAGCACAACGCTCGTTAGCGCGCGATTCTACACCATTAAGTCGTGAACCACTTGCCATCGTTTCACCTCAAAAAGCTGTGCACGGAGTGGGGTTCGAACCCACGCATCGATCACGATACCAGAACTCCCAGCGCTGACATTCATATACTACTCGCTTAAGTCTGGCGCCTTAGACCACTCGGCCATCCGTGCACTCACCATCGCTCTGAAACTTGCGGAATAGGGGTAAAAAAGAAATCGCATCAGATTCATCTCTTTTGCAGCCCCCACTCATTCGCCTTCATCTCATTTTCATAGAAAATGAACGGAATGGAATTCCTACCAACGCATCGATCACAATATCAAAACACTCAACAGTTGCTAACATTCGCTCGCTTACTTCTTGTTGGCGCATCTGCTCCTGCTCCTGCTCGTTTTTTCATCCGTTCGGCAATACAAATGAAGCATTCGAGAACTTTTTGGTAGCAACTAAAGCTGCCTAGGTGGCTTGAATAATAAAAGATTTAAGGATTCTCAAAATCCTTTTCCATTGCAATCCTCGGAAAAGCGAATTACCATGAAGTGGGGAAGGGAAGGAACGAACGAAACAGGCACATTCACAGCTTCACATTTAACTGTCAGAAATGTTTTCCGCCACCGACGTCAAAACAGTTCAGTAGCCTTTGGTCGGAACTTTCGAGGAACTGTAAGCAGGACTGCGTTGCATCCTGAATAAACAGGAGTCGAGTTTTGTATTTCAGCATGAAGTATACTTGTGCACAGCGTAATTCGTATCTACACATCAGTTGTGCCAACAGAATATTGCAGCACAGCATTGATTTATTCACGTATGATTACATACACAGATGTGTACTTGTTCAGGCATCAAAAGAAACACTCACCCTTACAAACAAAAGTTGAGAAATTCCTTCAGAATCCGGTTCATCTCGTCCAACAAGAAGTGGACTAGCTCCAAATCAAGCAATATATAAAGGCAAAATTGAAGCCAACCCAGCGCAACGAAAGGCACTTATGAAAGAATTCGGCTTGCGCAAATTTAATATGCAAAAAGTATTCGATGACGTGTGAATACTAAAGTGGATTTAAATTCTGCAAGAATCTAAATTTCAATCCATCCTAAAATCCTTTAATTTTTTTTAATCGCTTTTGCAGTACTCTGTGCTTTTTCCCTTTTCCCATCTCGCCAAATACTTTTATTGCGACAGATTAAACCAAACAGCTCTTTAAAAATGTTACCTTCATGCATGTGTCAACTGTTTCATGTCATTCTCTCAGTTATTTTATAGCGGGAAATACGAGAAGGATTTCTGTGAGGATTTAGCAGAAGCAAATACATGAAATAGAATATATATATATATATATATATATATATATATATATATATATATATATATATATATATATATATATATGCCAGTGACGATTCGATGCGCGTGTCTTGTTTTGTCCTTCCACGACTGGCATTTCGCCGATATGTCCATCGCCAGCGGCAATCTCCTCCCGCTCCTACATTTTTCCTTCTTTACCATCTTTCTTCTCTCTCCACCTCTCTTTAACGATTTCCCCTCTTCCCTGCATTTTCTAAAGAGTGATTCGTGAACTATTTCACTTCCTTTCTATATTGTTGCCACCTTCCCGCCAAATATGATGAATTGTTGTGATTTTAAGGCGCTCAAATCGTTGATGCATAATTTCGTGCATCTCATTCTATAGATTAAACTACGGTTAAGTAGGCTCGTTCCATGTATCACATCGATGTAAGATTTCCTCAGCGATTTATTCAGTGCCCGTGTATGCTTATCCAGTTGAAAACAAATAGGCCGATCCTCTCTGCGTCCGCATATTTGCTTCCACATTTGTAAGGGGTTCTTTAGACGTGGCTCATTTCAAGTTGATTAGAAAGACCTGTCCTGCAATTTCGTCTACCAAAGAAATTACATTTATTTTTTTTATTTTTTTATTTATTCATGTGTTTATTCATTCACTCATATATTTATTCATTCATTTATTATTTAATCATTTATTTATTTATTTATTTACTTATTCATTCATCTATTTATTTATTTATTTATTTATTTATATATTTATTTATTTATTTATTTATTTAATTTTATTTATTTATTTATTTATTCATATATATATATATATATATATATATATATATATATATATATGTGTATATTATATTATTGAAACCCATAAATGCATAAATGCATCATTAATTAAAAACATGAGATTATTTAAGAACTATGAGTGCAAAATAAAATATAAAAATGAACAAGAAGATAGTGAAAATAGATTGTATTTGTAAAAAGGATATCCTAGGAAAAGAACAAAGACCTGAGAGGTGTACACGTTTCGGCCCTTATTCGTTTACGTGTGCACCGGAGTTATGCGCGGGCCATCATCAGAACGATACGCATAACCCTGTTAGTTAAATGATGAAAGGTTGTAATGTTAGTAAAACAACACGATGTAAAGGGCAGCGTAATAAGGGGACAGATAGAAGTAGAAAAGAAGACCTGGAAACGTAAAAGACGAGGAGTAGAATGAAGAAATACAACTGTCGACTGACCGAAACGGTGCACCAAACCACACCGGGTAACTGAACCAGCTGACTGAACTTAGGAACACGAAAAACCACCAATATACCAGAGTCAACGCACATAACAGCGAAAGGGTTTGAACACGGAGACAACCAGAGAAAAGGCGCAATATAATAGAGCAGAGAAGAACAGATATCACTGAGGCTGATATATGCAAATTAAATCGTAGCGCGGTCGTTCACCACAACAATAACATAGATTCTATTAGTGTAATTATAAAATCAAGCTATTATGTCAGTTGTATTTTCTTATAAGAATGCACCAGATTTCCATGAAGTACCTCTGTCTTTAATCTCATCATGTGTAAGATACTAAAGCCCATAAAAAATTGTATCAAGCAAATTACTAATACTCTGTCTGTTTGGGTAAACAAACTCTGTTTGGATAATATATATATATATATATATATATATATATATATATATATATATATATTACATTTTCATTACTTAAGAATTATTCAAATTATTCAATCAAAATTATTATGTTCTATTCATGTTATTTTTCATTTATGAAACGAATAAATGAAGGCATAAAATCTTTGAGCGTCTACACTATCGCTCGTTGTGTTGAGTACAGCTGGGAAGGCAGTGTTCTCAACATCTGAACTTAGTGACAACTTTATGATGTGAAATTTTGGAATATTATTTTACAGCTGTCATCTCCCAATCCTCTAAAGCTCTACTTAACTTTATAAATGAGTAAAAATATGTTTACGTAGACTTTTCCTATTGCGTTAACTTCAATTTCTTGCTAGCGAGGATGAATTTTATTGTGACAGGTCTCTTTCCCTCTCTGTCTTCCCTCTCTCTTTCCCTCTCTCTCTATCTCCCTCTCCGATAGGCACCTAGGAAATTTCATATCAAATGTGGATGTATTGTTTGTGCTCAGTTTTATACTCAATGAAGTTTTAAAAAGTTCTACTCTATGACTAACTTCAAACCACTATCATAGCAGTCAATGTTAAAGTCGATCTTGTTTTTATAAAAATATGGCTGCTTCAATTTAATTCTACATTTCCGCATGCAAATTTTTGAATAAATTAAATAATTTAAAAGAAATTTAATTTGAATATATAACAATACGTCTGAATCCCACACAATGAGTCTTTAATTTCGTTTTAATTCATTTATTTCCACGATATTAACGTATATGTTAAAATATGCAAATAAAGCATCATTCGATATGGTTATATTTGTAAACTTTTATTAAATAAGAATTTAATATTATTCATCGGCATTCTATTTCCTAAAATTCGTTACGGTAACGACATTCATCGTATTGTGTAGGATTCAGATGTCCAACAAACAGCTAAACAAACGGATAGCACTCCTCATGTCAAACTACCAATATCGGATAAACGTTGTTTATATCGATCGGAATGTGGCTCTACTTAGAGAGTGTGGCTAGCGTCGACGAGGCAACGAACAGATTGTCCCTCCCCATCATTTGACGATCATTCAGTCAATTCGCGATTTTTCCTCTTCCTTCGTTGTTTCCTTAACGTTGCATAATATAAATATTCCACGGCTAGATTTCATTGAATATATTTTATATACAAAAATATATCTGAATATATTTAATAAATGCTTTATTTTATAGATACTATGAATATTGGCATTTGTATAATATTTAGATGGTAATCACTTTTATTTTGTTTTTTTTTATTCTCGAATTTCATGAAGATATTTGAAAGTTTATTTTTATCTTGAGATGATTAATACTGAGGTTTAGCCAAACTTCAGGTAATGAGTGACCTTTCACCTCTCTCAGCTACAATTCCCACACGCCACATTCCATCTAAATATCAAACACGCTTCAAAATATTAATTGTCGTCGAATTTCGGACGTTTCAAGGTATTGGCTAGTTCTTGAAGGTACTTTTGATTGCCGATGACGTATAGAATAGCAGCATAGCTTTTGAACAGGTTTTCTTCTTCCGCCCATAAATACGTACTTTTATTGGTTCCATCCCCGAATCCACTTCATCACCTCAAATAATGAGAGGAGGAGGAAGGAGGGGAGGATTGGTACCTTCCTCCTTTTTCTTCTGTAAATATACTCTTACATCTATCGCGATAATATTTTCGGTTACTCCAAAAAACATGCGCTGTTTAGTTCTCCAAATTCACAATTGCATACCATGAGATTATTCCAGAAGTTAAATAATTAGATTCGTAAAGAAATTACTGAAAAGCTGAAAAAATTTATATCCATAGTTTCAATAATTTATATCAGACAATATATCGATGAAAACTTATCTAAATTGAAATCTATAAAAAAAAAATAGAAAATTTTTCCACTTTTTGATGAAATGTCAATTAAAACTGATGAATTTGTGCTCATCGAAGTTATTAATTTTTCACGATTACTACATAATTAAATATCAGTATTTTGAAGAAAATTTTTGCAAGAATATTTTCTAGCATTCGAAGGATCGTAGATCAAGCAAATATATCATATTTCAAGGATTTTTTTTTTCGCTATACTCAGTTAAATTACAACATCAAATAAGGTTTCATATGTTGAAATTGCGACATTAGTTAACGATTTGTTATGGCTATGTTGTTGTTCTATCTAAAGTGAACGGTAACGATCGATACTTGATATGTGGAAAATATTTTCAAAGTGAATAATTTTGCATTTATTTTTGGTCGTTCATTCTTTGAGCTTCACTCGGAGTGAAACTGATTGCGTCAATCGCACTTAATGAGCATACCACTGTACTGACGAATAATTTCTTTCCATGCATTCTCAGTGCCATTGCATAAGCGAGCGCTTTTTTTTTCTCGGATTTTTTTCTGTAATTCTCGGATTTTAGAGGATGGACGAAGGGTTTCAATTAGTGTGATCTTTTGTTTCTTTGTAATTTTAGCGCTAATTTTAGCGCCACCTTTTATTATCGTTGTTGTTGTATTATTCATTTTAAAAATTTACTTTTTTTTAAAAAAATTCTCTTCAGATGATGTAAAAGTTTTGCAGTAACTGCTAGCAGAAATCTGTAAAATATGCTTACCTATAACGAGTCATCAGTTATAGCTAAGCGATATATCTCTTATTTGATTTTGGTCTAGCAGTTTTCGTTATCAATACCAAAGCATTCAAGCGATCCATCGTTTGGCATATTCCCTCCACTCAGCTTCAGAGCCATGTAAAATCGGCGTCTGAGCGTGAATTCATCGTTCGATGTTGGCAAATCGATAGCAGATGGGAGTTGTTGCATAGCTGTGCTGACGGTGAGAGTCGAATGTACGTTGTTATGTTCGGCTGTCGCTTAGGAAGTGTGTGGCAGTTGTAAGATGTTGTGTTTGTTGTGCAACGAATCATCACCCTCTACGGGCAGCTCATATTTTCTTCTTTCAATTACAACCTTGATTATCCAATTTCTTTCACGTTAATAATAATGCAGGTGTACAGGTAGCTTGTGCTGAAAATTTAGCGCATCTATGGAAATTTAACGTCCCCTCCGCAAGTGTGAAAAATCCACCTTAACGCAATTAAGTTTATTGAAGGTAAACTTCATTTTCAGGTAAAATGAGGTGCGTATTTTTCAATTCTTACAGTATAAAGATATATTTAGCTATATTTAGCTTTTTTTGAGTTTATTTTATAACAATCGTTTATTCCGTTTTGTGATTGGTTTGACGTATATATCCCAAATCGATCAAAGGTTGATTAGATAGATGGAAACTGATTTCTCATGATTCCTTATGGTCTCTCAATTTTAAATAATCTTTCTTTCATCACCTTTCCAGGAATTTTTCTCAATATTGCATTCTTAATTAGTGAATAACTCGTTTTCCATTAATTTATTCGAGTCGTTTATAAGTAATGATTAATGATATAATTAAATGATAAAACAGATAAAAATAAAAATCAAGAAGTTAAAAAACAAAGAAATACAAAGGAACAGTGATAAATAGTTGTGATAAATGATAGAGGTGAGAACATCTCTATGTTTCGATAACACCTGTTTGCTATCGGCTGACTTCTGCCATTGCTCTCATCTCTCGAATGTTACGACTAATTTTCGTACAATTGAAAGATATCATGTCTCGCAAATGTTTGAAAATTTTCCATATATATTTGTTTTTCCGAAATTCCTTTTCTTTAGAATTTTTTTCAATTCCATTATGAGCAAAAAATAATCAATAAATGAATTACCTTTTTCCGATAAAAGTTCTTCCCTAGGTAAATTATTGTAAAATATTTCTGAAGTAATTATAGCCTTCGAAATAAAATTTGATTCGTTCCTTATTTCATATTAATATCCTCTCAAAGTAACTCATTGCTATTTACTCTTCTTTGATATAAATATTTCTTTCATTTTATACTCAAGTGCACAAAATATCGATTATATCATCCACACCTCAGGCAATCATATTCAGCAATTCAGAAATAATAGGGGCTGGGGAACGGAGGGGGAGGGGGGAGTGGGGTTGGAGGAAATTAAAAAATCCGATTCCTTCTACCATCACGTATTGAACCTTCTCGACGTACTAATGAATGACATAACACAACTTTCTTTCGACACTCTAATACGCAATTGAAATAATTTTTGAGTGCAGACTCACTCAATTATTACACAGTATTTTGTGTTGAGGTTGATGCACTCAACGCCTACAATTTACGCACTCCCAAGAGTATATAACTTCCTGTCGTTACTCATCCATCTATTAAGGCGTAAGTGATATGTTATTTTCAACCCTTTACCGTAATCCTCATTTTATAAGCACTGTGGTTTTGTGATTTTAAATAGCATTTTTAAAACTGATGTAAAGGTTATTCAAAGAGACGTATGCATTTATAAAGGAGGAAATATGAGCATCCTAAGATATTGGCTACACATAAATCCAAAGCCACTATAATTAACATAGAAACTTCTATGATAAAGAGTTGAAAGTAAACATATTGAACGTCTCTACTCTTCTTTTCCACCTCAATATAGTCAGTTAGCTTATGGATATTCTTTTAGATCCTAGTATTTTCTAGATGCTTGAGTGGAGTATGATAGAACATTGAATCCCTGTATCTTAATGAAAACTTTAGGGTTTTTATTATGCAGCTGTGCTTTTTACTGGTAAAACAAGTGTTTTAAGTATTTCTATAATAAGTAGAGGTTTAAATTTTCTGGGTGGGCCAAAATTTGTGGCATCATAGATGAAACATCGATGATAGTAATAAAATGGAAAAATGGACTGCTTAAATTTCTCAACGTCGAGTTATACTTTGGCATCTTTGAATTAAAGCATTCTCACCAATTTGTTATTCTTGAAGTGTGACCTCAACTTCCTTGTAGATCTTCTTGGAAGCATGAAATTTTTAACGAAAGACAGTGGTCATCGTATCGTTCCACTATTACTCACATGGGGCATCGTTTATGAGGAGGTAGTAATACTGGAAACTTGAGAGCTTATATGCTGTTCATTTCAACATTTCTTTTTTTCGCTCTTCCCTCCAGCCATAACGAGTTTCCTATATTTTACAGTTGTTTTTGTTCATTTGATATCTAACTATCGTTTTGGCTACTGCCTCGAGGTGTACCAACGATGATAAAGTATCGGTGTTTATTTCATTGTATTACTGTAATTATTTTTCCCTAATTTATTATAAAACTCCAGAAATGAGCAAAGAATAAATTTATGGAATGATTCCATATCAAAGAGAAGATAACTGATAAATTTTTGGGATCTCCAAAAAATATACATTCCCTTACTACTTCCTTTATATATTATCGAGTAAGTGATAGGGATATGGAGTAAAGTTTTTCTAAAAAAAAGGTCATATATTTTGAGAATGAAATGGAGAGAGGGATGAGATCACTTTCAACATTTTCACTCATTACTTCATCGCTAGAGAATGTCTACTGAAGTAATGCTTCCGATTTGCATCCATGCACGTCATCAGTAAACACAACCAAATGGTCATTATTGCCCACTATGTGACCATGACCGAGTGCCTTCTAATTGTCGTTGTGACCATATTGGCGTTTATTTATTTTGCTGCTGTCGTTATATGTTGATACCCTCATGTTTGCTCATCCGCGATGCTCAACGTTTGTCGATTACCATAAGCGACTGGTTAACTTTGGTCATCGGTTTTTTTCTGGCTATACCACCCATATACCACAATAGGTTAATACCCCTATAACGAGAGTGGATTGAAGGCATTGACTTGGTTGAATTTGAGTTATTTTGAAAGGTTTATACCATATGACCTCTCTTCATCTTGTTCAACTTTCATTTTAAAAGTTTTGTCTAATTTTCGCTGCAAACATCATGGGAAATCTCCACTGAAGCAATAGAGAGCGCAGACTTCTTTTTAATATACTTTTACTACCGGATTCGTTCATCGAGAATCGAGTTAGAGCCTGCAAACCAAATTTCGGATCATAACGATAAATTTTCCGGATCAGCCGTTTTTCACATCTTTCTTTCATAACATCATCAAGCGATCATTTTCTGGAGGTTCTATAAAAATCTGCACAAAACTCATACAAAAATCGCCGAAAAATAAAATTTTCAAATTGCACTTTTATACAAATCCACGATAGTCCGAAAAAACTTACATATTTCCAGTAAACATTAAGCAAAAATACTCACAACTCGAAAAGCTCAATCCACTCCATATAAATTCCATAAACAATAATAAAAATCTATGAAAAAGAAAAAAGTAATAAACTCGCTTAAGTATGAAATTCCCACTTTCTATAAAAGTATTCTTAAGAACGTTTTCAAATCTGATCCATCTATCAGCTATCCAAGACGTTTTCGTCATATATAAAACCCTATGCAAAGTTTTATTGCTTTCTCTCAGTTTGTTAAAAAATGATAGCGCAGATAAGCTTGAAAAATTAATAACATTTTACAAATATAATTCATAAATGCCTTCAGAAAAGTGTATTTGCATCGACGAATGTATATGTTGCATCATCCTTAATTATCCAGTATTCATTCAAGATGTCCTTATGCCTCAGATCTATTCCATGGGGTTCATTGAATGCGGCTGTAATCTCAATTGTTGGATGTCTCGCTTTTGCGATCCTCTTCGATGGCGCTATGGAAGGCTTCTCAATGCAGGTAATGCCAATATTTATATAGGCGATGCCGATTCGAGATAAATAATTTGAATGAATTTATAATCAAACTATATGAAAGACTGTTTATTGCATACTATCCTCATTTTTTAAATTGTAGTAGAATTGTTTGCATTACCTATTGGCTATCACGCGGTTAGCTTTGGTTGACGTTTTGAAAAATGAAGGACTTGAGGCAATTAATATGTTTGAATGAATGTCGGAATTTGGATATCCATTATGATCTCCAACCTCTGCCTCTCACCTTGAGCATCCATAAGGCCTAGGTGATCAGGAGATGGGGAAGAGGTTTGGAGGGGACGCAATTAATTTGAGGGATTATGCTGGAAATGGTTTCGCTATTCCTCAAAAAGCGATTTTATGGTCACATCAACGTAAAATTTGTACCACTCATAAACTCATGTGGTTTGATGCATAAACATTATAATGCGATTATCTCTGTGAGATAGATAGCACAATATCACCGAAATTCTGCTGATTGGTCCAGGTGTTCCTTCGGCCCCTTTTTTCGATCGTCTTTTCACTGCTCTATAGCAGTTTTGAAAAAAAAAAAGGAGAAAAAACAACGACGGAGGCATTACGGAGCCTTTTGTCGTTGGTTCTGATAGAGCCGAAAATCGATTTAATAGACAAAGAGAAAATTAAAGAATTTTTCAATAATACAACTTTCCAATAAAAAAAAATTCTAAATTTTCAATTCTGTCGCACATTTCTTTCTCCCCTTTCATTCCCCCTCTCCCTAACCCATGCGCATTCCCTCCTTCCTCTTTCACCGTCCCCTCGTCCCTTTGTGTTTAGTAGATGATTGCCAATAAGAGCGGTGCTAAAATATTGCAATATGCACATCGCTATGTATGAGAATAGACTGAGAGGAAAAAATCAATGAGACAATTGGCACAAAACGAGATTGTTGAGTGCTGTACACATAGCTTCCTTAGTCAAAATTTTTTAGTTTCATTTCGAAAGTGCAAATGGGACGAAATTCTTTATTGACTTTTCAGTTCGTTTATTGGCATCATTTATAGTAAATTGCTAAGAAAAAGTGCAATCGATTTAATGCAAATCAACCGATATAATATTTTTGAAAAAAAAAGAATAAATGAAAAAGATTTAGTAATTTGAAATAAATGGAAAAGAATATGAATTATTTAATCGTAGAAATGAAATTATATATTAGTGGCAATAGAGGTGAAGAGCTTAAAAATGGTGGTATACTGATTATTTGGCATAGAATTTCCGTTTAAGTTTATTACAAGGTTTATATAAAATTTTACGAGGAAAAATAATAATCATTAGGAAATAATGATAGAATATTGTCGCAACGTTGTTTATTTTTAGAATATATGTTGAAATAATTTGTAAATTTTTAGGTTAATACTCTTTTCCCGTTGGGTTCATTCACATTTCATGGGGTAATTACCTTAATGACAATATTTTTTATGATGCTCGCCATTACATTTCTCTTTGTTGGAGCAGCATCGACATCTGGTATGTATCTAATATTTACAATGCAGGTAAAAATTAGTAAACTTCATTTCCTGTCGATTTAGAAGGGAAAATTAGTCGGTTCATTTATAGATAAAAGTATTTGAACGAGAAAAATGCGAATGACTATGTCCCTCATATGGTTGAAGTATTTCATTACACTAAATAAACTTTTTCTAAACCTGGATTTTTTGTAAGATATCACTTGTATATTCATCGTAATCCAATATCTTTTTTTTACATTAATTTTTACGTTTTCAACACGTAGCTAGGATAAAGTTTTTGAAGGTTTCAGTGCATCGTCTCTCAAATTATAAGGAAATTACAGTGAGCTAATTTTTAATATGAGGCATATCGAGTGGGACTAGTCGAATCTAATGGGGAGCGTACGAGGAACTCGAAATAGAGGATTTCGGGCTATTGAAAAATAAGAAAATGAGGGGGGAGAGAGCAAGGCGCATAAAGAATATTGGCTTACCTTTTTTTTGATTCTACCAAAGGCGAGGAATATTTCTTATTCGGGTAAGAAAGGTTCCCTAGCATTTCCCTTCTAATTCGTTAGCAACCTTAAAGTTTATTGTGAAAAATCTATAAACTTAGAGCACAAAGGCACAACACATGCACTCCTCGAATCTACAATAATACAACTAAGAGAGCTATAGCGCCGAATTGCATCATTCACAGTAATTATTACTTGAATAAAAAATGCTGGTAATATACCCGCAAAAGATTTACCTAATTACCCACATCAGTATGGTATAAACCTTGCGGTTTTATTATAATATTTAGAATTTCCCATGATGAGGGTATTTTCGATAAAAAGCTCAGATAAGGAGCCAGAGTATCATTATCAAGGGCAATAGTGATTATACTTTCGATGTATGTGCACTTTGGGAATTCTTTATTATCGGTTTTTACCACCCAAAGTGTATAGATTTTTGTCAATATTTTTTTCGTTAGTCACGAAGGGAGAATTTCAATTCTAATAAGTAAATAAGTAATTACTGATTCTGTATGAGTTATCGCTAGTACTCTATTTTTTTAACGTAACTATTCATCGGCGATTCGAAATGGTTGGCGAACTTAGATCAGCATTAATGATTGATGGTGGATTCTCGATTATTAGTGGATATGATTAAATGCAATGAAAACTGATAACAGATTTGAAAATCTATAGATATCATTTTTATTACTCATCAAGGATGATCCCTTTTCCGACTTAGATGATGAAAACGTGTCACCTTTCCGTTGAAGGCAAAAAAAAATAAATAAATAAGTTTAAAATTGATTGCAGCTAATAAAAAAACTCAAACAATGAGTACTGGATAAGCATGTTTTATAAGCGTAATAATTGTTGATAAAATGCGTTGGAAAGAATATTTGCAGTTTCCGCAAGGCTTAACAAGAAATCAGAATCACTAGAAGACACATCGATGTTATCAAGGATTATCACTTCACGTTTTCTACTTGGAGCCTTTACTTTATCAACGATGGCTTTAGGTTTGTTCAATCGATTATTAGACCTTATCTTACAGATGTTTATTTTTATCTTATCGTATATCTAAATTTCCTACTGATACACGTAATAATTGATATAAGTAATGATATAGGTAATAATTTCTGATATTTGATGCATTTCTGAAATTCTACATTTCTGCTAATATCGTATATGCCAAGGGAATTGATAAAAAAATTTGCGCGAAATTTTTTCTGAATTACATTCTAAACTAAAGAATCAATTATTGTCCGCTAAATAACCGAAATGTCTAGTAAAATATTCAAAAGTATTTTTATTGGCTGATCAACAGCTACGCCGTAAATATCTTCTTGGAAAATGTGGACATATACATATGTAACAATGCATTAGAAAAATATGTTATAGTGATGAAATCCCCTTATGCTACAGTAACATTTTCTCCAAACCCCCCCTTCTCTCCTACTTTCCCCCCACCTCCATTTGGGAACTTTTCAAACGTAAATGTGGAGTTTTTTTTTCAATAAAAATTTGCGTATTGTAGTACTGCTATGGGCAATTGTGGTATGTATGAGTGCCGTGTTGACATCATTATATTTTATATTTATTGCTGCGATCTATTCGTTTTGTGCACTTGTCGATCAACAATGCTTCGATTTTACTGTTCTATTACCTGCTCTCGTTAATCGACTCAGTAATGAGGTTATACTTAATTTTTGATTATTTATTTTGATTTAATTTAATCACCTAAACATTGATTACTTATTATCTAGTAGAATATGTGCTAATCGCTGATTAAATTAGATAAAAAGATCTTTACAATTTGAACATTCTTTTCAATATTCAACGTATACGTATCCTTTTTAGCGTTACTCTTGAGTTTTTGACTAAAATCTTGGCACTGCATTATATGTGCATCAAATTCAGTTATTTGAGCACTTATTTAAATATTCAGATGTGGACAGCTTCTGCACCATTATTCACATATCCAGTTGTCTCTTGTTAAAGTGTTTAAATTGCGCTTTAAATTTAAATACAAACTAAAATGAAGCGAACGTTTCACGCAATAGGTCATCATTTCAGTGATTAAACATAATTGCTCAATTATTGACTATTTTTATTTGTTAATGCAGTTTTCATAGCCGTTTTCTAATTCCGCAGTTTTGGCTAATTGTTTGATACGGTAAGCCATTAGATTCACCAGCGATCACCAACGTGGTTTCGAAAACTATCAGAACGAAACAAACACTGGTAACCCTATGGAGTTTTCTCTATTACTTAAGATTATTCAACGTTTGAAGCGAATGAATTCTGAGAGAATAGCCACGTTCTTCTAATGTTTCAGATTAGAATCACTATAAATGGAATTACTTGAAAACAAGGCTATTGAAACGAACGGAGAAGGGGGAATTAGGAGTACTACCAGTTTCTTTATTTAAAGATGTCAGAAATGGGATGGCTGAAATCGACGAAAATTATATAATCCAAGAGAAGGAATAACAAATATTTGGAAATGTTTTTTTTCATGCATTTGTCAGAGTATATATATATATATATATATATATATATATATATATATATATATATATATATATATATATATATATATATATCTGGACAAATTTAAAGATAGAATGGTTTATGATTTGAGACTATTCTAAAGATTCTTCGTGAATGTTTTATTGGGCTCCCATCCCATTCCACTTATATTTCAAGGTCTGCGTCAACGGTTTCCCTTATTTTTTAGACGTCAGCAAACCTTGGAAGGTGAAATATATTGAGTTAGAGTAGAGAAATAGTTTTGCAGAAGGTCGATCTAACATTCTGCAAGGATAAGAAGGAGGCACTTTGTGCCAAAGAACACAATCAGATTTGGCCTTTTATCGGCTCATTCTTATGCTCATTACTTGCACTTGTCGGGCTTATCTATTTCCTTATGTGTATGACGGCCAACTATACAAGGTAAGTTGTTTCGTTCTAAATATACGCATTTTATCCTCCCTTCATATGTACTTGAAGGAGAAAATGTCTTTTTCAAATCTATTTCTACCTTCCCCCTTCTTTCATCATAAGTGTTGAGGATATCTGAGATGGAAGATCCCACAGGTGGATTCAGAGATCCTTCTTTGCGTTGTTTTTTCGTCCTTAACAGCTATCCAACCACATGCCGTGGGATATGTCTAAGCAGTTTGGTTTTTGGGCTGGACCCGAGCTATGTTGTACTCCTAATTCTGGATCCAAGTTAAGTTCCAGTTTCGATTTCGCATTGTCGCCATTAATAGAAAACAACCAGAGGCATCATTGATGGCGATAGAGTTAATACTTCATATATATATATATATATATATATATATATATATATATATATATATATATATATATATATATATATATATCGACGGATATACTCAATAATGGCTGTCTAATTTTAGATTGAGATCAGAGAAACATGCACGTAAAGGTGAACACTATGCGATGAATCAAGGAACTGTCGATTCGAATTCGTTTATTATGACAAATATGGGCAAATAAACGTATCACAATTTTTATTTTTATATTTTCCACCTTCTATATACTTCGACTTTAGATGATTATTGTAAAAGAAATGAAAATAAATTGAATAAAGGGGAATGAAATTGAGTTCATTATTGAATATTAGTTTTTTTTTTTGCATAATTTTTACTTGTCTTCATTTCCATACGTTATTCATTTTAGTTTCTTTGCAGAATGGAAAAATTCTCAGGGAATATTTTCTGCAAAAAAAAAAATTTCATCGCTACGCGATTTTTGCTATTCGATAGAAAATCTCTTACCTAGTTATGAGAATTGAGGATTTTCAATGAGGGTTGTGATTGATGTCTCATTTTTCGGGTGGATTCGCGAAATTCTAAAGAATATTGGCTAAATTAACCATATTTTTATGAATTGATCTCTAAATATATGCTTCATTTTTCAACTCGTCCATTTATTTAGTAGTGAGAGATGTGTCTATTCTTCGCGGAAGAATTTTTTAGATTTATGAGTGAATGCAAAGTTGAGGAAATTTGCTAAAATTGTACGAGAGGAAGAAGTCAATTTAGTTCGATGTTCTGTTTCTTTTTCAACGCTTCAGTTTGGAAAAATATGCAAAAATTATATGAACATAAACAACAAAGGAGAGCAAAATGTTCACAAGTCTGCAATGCGAGCGATGAAACGTTCGATATCTGAGAGCACTATTAGGTTGTAGGTCGAAATGGCTCAGCCATAGTTTAAAAGCTGAAGGAATGAATGCATTAACAACATCGGCACGAAGCAAATTCCAGGTTCGCTTATGGTGACCTGAAACTGATTGGCTTCGAGGGCTGGGGAGGGGGAAGGGCGTGATATCGGAAAGGCCAAATACAATTTTACAACAAGTAATCAACTCAAAATTGACGCTGCGATATTCCAAGGAATCTAAATTAGCGATTTTTAGGCTTGGAACGTGAGGAAAAAATATTTGTTTAAAAAATTCTACGGGAAAAAAGCTCAACTTATGCGTTGACGTCATCATATTTTTCCACTTGCAAGAGTAGCTTTTCATCACAAACCATGTTGAATGCTTTTGCATTGAAAAGATCCGGCCGGGATATCATTGAAATACGGAAAAAAAGAAATTAATTAATGTAGTTGGACGGCCTTCTCTCCCTCACTCTTTCTTTTATTCAGCATGGCTAAAAAAATGGCTTCGTTTAAGCTTTCCCTAATTTCTTTCACGAGAGTTTTCTTTTGCTGCTGAAATCAAATATGCAAGATCACGTTTCTTTACTTATATTCCTTAATCCTTTCCTAAAAAATCTCGAAATTTTTCAACGTACTCTTTGAATCATGATCGGGTATTATTCATTGACAATCTATTCATTATTCACTAGTTTTACCTTTTCGGGAAAGCAAATCTACCCCAATGTCTTGTAAAATAAATTATGGGAAAAAACTGTAAAATTGATAATGTAAATTGCACATATAAATCATTTGCCTAGCAATTATATGAATGAAGTTTTTTTTTTTTTTCTTAATCGCGAATGTCATTGTGTCTTTAAGATGACTTAGTTTCAATTTTGTTCGCTATTTTTTTGAAATAATTTCCGTTTTTTTTTTCGCTTTTTTCTTGAAATTTGCGTTCGACGTTTTTTTTTTTTTTTTTGTAATGATTCTGTGATTGTTGGTTTGTAATTGCTATCACTGAATTCAGTTAATATGCAAATATTATGGTGAATTTTTATGTGATTTTCATTCGACTTCTTAATCTAAAAAATTTGATCATTTATGATCATTTTCATTTTCTTTTGCATTGTTTATTTATACGTTGTAGCTTAACGTTACAAGAGTCACAGAAAAAATATTAGTTCCTCTTTATTTCAATTATTTATTTCATATTTAATGATAGCAATTTCACGGGAGGGGGGGGGGGAGGAGGGGGGAGGGGAAGAGATAGGGAGAGGGGAAGGAATTGCTCTCAGAAATTTGCCCCTCATCACGAAGGAAAATTTAATCGAAGCTAAATAAGCGAAAATTCCCGATTCATTGCTCCGTTTTTGTGTATGGACGAAATCTTCAACGGTGTTGAATTTCTCTTTGTGGAATAGGATAGATAAAATAACGAATTATATAAATGATACAGATAAAAAGGCTATAAGCCGGAAGGGAAACCGGAAATGGAGGTGACATAGTTGTAGGTGGATTTCTTTTTTTTTTGAAGGCAAGAGTGAAAATTTTTTGAAAAAAAAAAATTTTTCCACACATCGAAACAAGTAATCATATTTACCGTTCAAAAAAAAATTTCATATTATCTTATATTATTCCCTTAAAAAAATATTTAATATTATCCCCCCAATTAGATTAGAATAATTAGATTGATATTTAAAAATCGCTCGTATGTTCAATCGATAAGAAGAAATAAATTTACTGAATGAAACAATCAAATGAAATCAATGCTTTAAAAGCGATACGATAAAACAAATAAACAAATTGAAATAAATAAAAAAAGCATTATTTAAAAAAAAAATGGAAAGCATTATTGAGAAGTGGACACATTATACTGAACCATGTTCAGAACAACTGAGCAAAACTACATACAATAAAATTTTGCAAATTAATGTTTCCACACAAAAAATTAATCAACATATCATCACATTCCATAAAAATCAATGCAAGACGAGAGTGAAATCTATAAGTGCGTTTTCGTTTCGCTCATCTTTCTTTAAATAATCTTTGTATTATTTGATAATTGTCATATGTCTGTCTGTGTGTGTCTGTGCGTACGTCTGCGTATGTCTGCTGCGAAGTCGATTACTTACTTGGTCACCTCTAGCTATCCTGTCCGGTTTAAATAACCAGAAATTTCCGGTCGATATTACACCTAACGGATATACGAATCAGCTAGGCTACGTAAAAAAAAAAAAACTCGTAACTTCTATCGAGTTTTTATTTGTTCGAATTTCGCTACTCACACCAAACGCAAGCGTATGAAGATTATAGATCGGAAGTGAACGATGGTTTTAAATAATTCTCTAGGAATGAAATTTAAAAAAAAAATCGATTACCCGTAAATCACCACTTTGGGATGGCAGTAAACTGATTAAAGTTTTTTATTCGCATATTTTATACTAAACTTTAAAAATTATTTATTACTCTCATATTTTTTAAATACTATCAAGTACTACTTATGTGGAGTCTATATTGCTTTGATTAATCATTAATTAGCTTAGAGACGTTTGTGAATTTCAGTAATAATTTCGAGCCAAATTATAAAATTTGGATGAAACATGATCACATCCTATTCAGAATCGCTCATATTTAATGCATTCACTACACTCAGAAATGATTTTTTTTTTTCAACTTACTTAAATTCTAGCAACCTAAATTTTAAATTCTAATAGCCTATGTTCAGTCGTAAGTTCTAAGTCCCATTGGTGCCACCTGTTGAAGGGATATTTCTAAATATGCCGACCCAAAGTTAGTCGTAAATCACCTGTTATCTCTTTTTGAAGTGCCTTTATTAAAGGTGGTAGGGAGATCTAAGATGCCTCAACAAGACTTGTAGACCATTTTTCCACTTCTAAACCTATGCATTTCTCTAAAAGAATGCGCACAAGGGGATTATTATACATCCCACCCCTCCCACCTTTCGCCCTCGCATCCCCCTCCCCAGTTCCAGTCGGTCATTCAAGCGAATGGATAAATGATTTCATACAGCGGTGGATTAGTGCTGTACTCATTCGATGATCAACTCATAAATATGACAATAAATTTCAATTTTTGTTCCTATTTGTTGAAATATTTAGAGTAAGTAGCCGAATGGGTAATCTAGAGCAAGAAATAATTCTAAGTTAATTTAAATCAAAGAAATGCGAGCAAATGAGAGGGGAAGAAGGAGAATAAATGGCTAACTCAATAAAAGAGCTAAAAGAAAAAAAGAAAGCAAACAAGAAATGAGCACAACACACGAAATTGGTCGAAAAATTGCGACAAATAAAACAAATGAAATAAACATTTCTATCATACGTATCGTGTAATCCGATTAAATTACAATTAAGTACAATTAATCGGTGCCGTAAATATCGACCATTTCGAAAATCGAACAAATTGAACGAAAAAAAAAACCGACTGAAAAATATCAAAGAATTCATTGAAGATATTCGCCTCGCCTTGCAAATAAACACATACGATCGATACTCTTTTAGTCATGTGGCGATATGGAATTGTTAATTCATTTTATTTTTGCTCATCTCAATTTCAAGTTAATTTTTTTTTAATTGAATAAAAGAAACCATTATGCAAATTTCCCAACCAACAAGGGAAAAGAAAATTTATAATACCCATAATATTCCACATTACTAAAAGAGTATCACTCTTTCATTCACGAGGAAACAATTTGCCAACTAATAAGTATTAATCCATTCATATAGCCGAAATTTATTTGCAATTTTTATATACCCAACGTTAAATAAAAGTAAATTTTTTTAATGAGAAAAATACATGATCCTCATTATGAGTTAGCCGAAGATAAATAAATCTTTGACAATAACGATCTGCCCTCTTATATAAGTAAATAATTAAAAACTTGTTATCAGTTTATAGTAAGTAAGATGAATTTGATAGTAATCATATAATTAACTTTCAAACTCAAATTTATCTATGCAACTATGACATATAATTATGCGTCGGTCTTAATTTGTCATTTACGAGTAAAACACTCAGAAATGAATGATGACCTATCGCCGTTATCTCAAGTTCTAAAATTCACTGAAAACATTATATTAATAAACTTACTATTTTTTATAATTTTATGTGAATCTTACTTTATATAAATTCAAAAAAATTTTCTTTATCTAATTAATATTCAAAAAGCGTTATTAGAATAGATCATTTTTTGCAACTGAAAATTATTTCAATAAAATAATTGAAAATTTTTGATCTAAAGCTTTCAGGAAAGTTCTCTACTCGGCAAGCTTAAATTTAAAGCCGAATAAATTTTGTTGAAATACGATGAAATTAGATATCTGCGCTCGATCTGAAACCATATAAGCCGGATAAGATTCTATCGACGGTCAGTTTTCCGCTCCGAAATACATTTACGGTAAATAAGAAATGTTCTCTATTTGTAGAGCTTTTCTTCGAGGGCTGTACAAGAAATATTACAAAATAAAAGACTAATCAGCGCATATAAAACAAACAGAAAAAAAAAATAATGTGTACAAAAAGATTTGAAAGCAATGAATGATCAGAGATGTGGTATGTATGTGCTTAGGAAATTTGTTAAGATCACATTAAATCAACGAACCCGAATCGAAAGAATATATTAATGTATTAGGCTACATTAAACTTCACTATCGAATACAATATGAGCTGAATTTGGCGTTGTAAATTCTTTCATTTAGAGAAAATTTTAAAGGAAATTTGCAAAAAAAAAAAAAAAACTTATTCAATCGAATATTCCGCCTTAAATACTGACAAGTATTGTAGTCTTATGAACCTTTCGGCTTCTTGAAACTAGGAATGAATTTTGTTACGTTAAACTTAACTCCAAACCGTATTTCAAGAAGAACAGATAATTGTAGCATATCTAACAGTCACTCTTTAATATGCTATAGTTAGATCGGTGTTCATAAAGACTGACAACGAGCAAATGAACAAATATGCCTCTTCTATTCGGCAAAAAGAACCCTCTACAATATTATGCAAAAGTTTACATAAACTTTTCAACATTTTTTTCTGCATCTGTTATATATATATATATATATATATATATATATATATATATATATATATATATATATATATATGATAGCTTTATTTCAATTTTCTAAGCACAATAAGAAAGAATGCCTAAGGAAATACACCGCGTTAACACGTCGCAAAGCAGCATAACAAATAAGGCGATCAAACACCGCGATGTGAATCTAAACGAGAGCAGTGATAACGATAAGTTTTAAATAATATATCACTGCACTCATCTAATCAAAACAACAATGCTCATTATAGACAGCAATAACAAAAGAAATATTCACTATGCCCATTTAAAAGCATTTATTTACACTATCAATAAGTATGGTCTGGATTTCACTAATTACACGATGTCCAGAAAAATGGCAGTTCAATATATAAAGGTCATGACCACCTCATGAACGCAAAGGTCATGACCTCAGTGACTCTAACCCATCTTCCTTCTCAAATGCCAAACTTCTTCAAAGTTGTGATTGCACTTGAAGCAATGCAATCGACTTTCAGCATAGAATAAGATTTTCTTTAAATAAAAAAAAAAAAGAGGCCTCAGTACGAAGCGCGAGGCGAACCCGTTGGGCGCACCGTATATAAGGTAGAAGGCAGTTGAGGTTCACCTCCCTCATCGACCATCAAGTGAGGATACTGCGTGTTGGATACGAGTTAATAATACGATCAAGCAGCGTTCACATCAGCTTCTGCTACTATTGGCACCCTTGAGAGTTCCTCTCGTCGTAATCGCCGCTTTGCTTTCCCTTAATTTGAATATTTCATTATAAAATGCTATGCCGATTCATTAATTTCATTGGTTTTTCATATTATCAACGGATTTCCCCCAACTTTTCTTCGTCCTGCAATCCAACCGACGATTCAAGTCCAACGAACAAAATAAAGATTGTAGGATGAATAAAATAACATTTTTCTTTTCATCGCTTATCGAGTTTATATAATGTTATCTAATTTAGTTTATATAAATTTATATTATTTAAATAAAAGTTTATATAAATTTATATATAAATTTATATTGTCTTATTTAATTCGATAAAAAAATATCTGAAGAAATTAGCGATAAAATAGATGATAACATTAATGCGATTTTTCATTTCAAATGCACGAGAAGGAAATGTAGAAAAAAAGGCTACCATTTGAAAAAAAAAATATTCCGTATAAATTAATGTCTCATCATATGCAAATTTATTAATTCAAATTACTTCTTGCAGAATCTCGATAAAACGAAAATAAATTAATGTTAAATTTACATACTCTTAACTTATTAACTATATCGCCTTATGTTAAATATAGAAAGCTATAGATCCGCTTATATTTAATTCTTTATAGATATTTATACATTAATAATTTATAAATTGGCGATAAAATTAGCAAGTAAAATTTTGATGTAATTAGCAGATGTGTAATTTAATTGAAGAAATTATAAAATATTTGAAATATAAAAATTCATTCCGATGAAAAATAAAGCGTTGATTAGCTTTCTGCAAAATATAATTTTTGATGAAAATATAAGAAAAATTATTGAAAAACAAATGAGCAATAACTTTAAAAAAATGATTTACCGAAGAAAAATCGGGCGTTTACCTTGTGTTTGTACGTGAATCAACCATATACCAGCAGCGAAGGAAATTCCTATTAAAAGTGAGAGAATTGCAAGCAATACGGTTGTACGTAATGAGATCAACGTATGTTGGCGATCGTTGACCACCTCTTCGAGGCTCTAGAATATAATCGCTTCATAATGAACGCATCTCCCCCTTCAATCCCCTCCCCTCACCTCACCTCCCCCCCTTCCTCTCCCCCTTCTCTGGCATCTAGTTTTTCCACAAGCTATAAAATTCAATATCATAACTTACCATTTGTATATTCAAGCGATTCCCGAGAATTATAATGAGCTATAAAAAGGAAGACGATATTTTTGAATTTAGAGAAACATAAAAAGTAAAAAAATTTTGAAAAAAATATTGAAGCGAAAATAAAAGTCGAGAAGACAGAAAATTATATAAAAATATCTTAGAATTTTTCACTAAATAGAAAAGAGGGATTTATTAAGAAGAAGAGATCTATTCAAATAACAATCGTTTATTTTTTTTTTTTTGAAATATTAAGAAGAAATTTAAAAAAAATAAAAGAACAAAAAAAGTTTTACCTTACTACAACGTTGTTGACATATCGCTGATAATGCTTTATCATCATCGTTTCCTTTATGCCTTCTAATACGTACGGTGAAATCACTTGTTACACTCACCGTTGGAAATGTTTTCAATGATTTTGGAAATTGTGCTTTCTCGTTTTCCGTTGCACCAAAACAGAATAATGTCGTTCGTGGACACTAGAATTTAAATTTCCCACTTTATGGGTAAAATATTTTAATTAATATTAAATGATTAACAAACGGTTTATTTTGAATCCATTTCAAGACATGATCAATCAGTGAACACTTTATACGATACGAATAAATTTATCAAAATTTAGGTAAAAATATATAAAGATGGCTAAAATTTACATTTAGCACTCCTTTTAAGCAAGTGGAATATAATAGGGTGATCTATAATTGAAGACTATGTAAACTCTCATGTTTCAATGTTTCTAGTGCTCAGAAAATTTACTCGCTAAGCCTTTCAACAATCCTACAATGGCAATTCTTACCAATGATTGTGGAATATATATCAGTTACAAGTTATTAGCATGAGTTGTAAACAGCGAAGGAAACACAGAAGACAGAATTGGAAAAGGCATTAATTTCACAATTACGAATGGAATTAAACTTTTAGTAGCATTTTTTTTTGGCAATAAACTTTCTTTTTAGTAAACCAATTTTTAGTGAAGTATAAAAAACAAAGCTATTAAATTTCATACTAAGTAATTTTGTAACGAAAACTTTCGACAATTGAAAAAAAAAAGTTTTAAGATTGTGAGAGATTTCTGAAATTTTGCATAAATTTTATCAACACAAAAAAGAAAATATCCCAGAACAAATCAATCCGAATGCGTATCTCTATATGAAGTCAAAAATATTTTCGTGTTGAAATTTAATTCCAACCAAAACTTTGTAGATTACTTACTTACAAGAAGAAATAAAATATTGCATAACTAGATCACATACCTGTGGAATACCACTAATACCCGAAAGACGATCACCAGTACATGGAAGAGATCGACATTGCAATAGAAACTCACCAATATCATCTCGATCACTATAAATGAGTAAATCTTTTCGTTCATATGAGAAGACTATTTTATTGAAATATTTGAAGATGTGACTGACTATTAAGTTAGAGGCAATATTAAATTCATTTAATTTTAAAATTTGGATTCAAAATTTAAATGTAAACTCAGTAAATAAACGTTATTTATCAATTAACCTGAATTAACATTAAGCGATCGATGCAAAATTATCTATAGTTATTTTCATTTGCCTAAAGTCATGATCTTGGGGGCAATGATCTTTCATCGAAGGCAGTAAGTAGTACGCTATCTATAGGTATATTGAGTATATACTGCTTACCGGTACATACTCATATTCAAATTTCTTAAATTTCCAAATCAGCAATTAAGGTCAAATCGAAAATAAATCGATCAATGATCGAACATGTGATTAACAGAGAGTCAAAAAGGCCATTTAAAAAAATCAATTATCTTCTCAAACGTGCGCAAGATTGAAATTGCACATTAAATTGTGGTCATAATATCAGCCTGGCTATCTATATATACATATAAAATAAAACATTAAATAGTAAAACATTATGCGCATATTTTTTTCTGATATATTTGAATAGCTCCTGATTCACACATATTACATTGGACCGAAATTTGAATGGTGCAAGGGCTCCAGAACCCCGCCCTCCCCTAACCTCCACCCCTCAGTTCAACCTTTATTAAACTGAGCAAAGAGAAAGGAGACCGACCATATTTGGATTACTGATTCAGAGGCTAATGTGCAAAGGAATGCGAACACAACTAACTCAGGTTTACTCCAAGGAATGAGTTGTTCACTTAATGTGAAGCGCATTTGAATAGAGCCCAGATTAGAGATGTTCTGAACAAGTTTGAGACTACGTCCGGCTGGATCATTCATCGATGGGCATCCTTCACGCACCACTTCCGCTTCCGATTTGCCACCCGGTTGCATAGTATGACACGTTACTGGATAGCCATGAAGTGCTACTAAAGTTTGTATAGTTGGAAAACGAATAGAAAAACCTAAAGCCTAAGAACTTTCTTTACCACGGATAAGAAGAAAGGAACTGAAACAGACGACAAAGAGCTTGCGTTCGACTTTTGATTAGTATTATAGCTCCGAAGACATTTCATTCGCCCTAAAAACTCAAAGACCTAAAATTGCGTGGTGTTTAGAAATTGGTGCCGCTAGTGTACTTCTTTGGGGCTCACTTACGCCTCCTATTGCGACCCGAAAAAATTTCATTTTGGATTCCAGATTTCAGGATACCGAATATCAACACCACTTATAATATGGCTTTTATCCTTATCTTTTTCTAATATGTCTCCCTACAACGATGCAGGACAACTCATCTAAAGTGCCTTCAAGTTTATTCAGAAAATAATAATTGAAAGCACACTAATGTAGTTAATAAATAAACAAATAATGCGGATGCCAAATTTTGCTACTCGCTTTTGTGTCAATTACTTGTTCAATTATCTCTGCCTAGAATGCAGTAGAAAAAAATGTTACAATAAGAAATAAAAAAAGCTATTTTTCATACTTTTCAGTATATGTTGATTAGCTAAAATAGATAGTAAAATGGAAAAATATTTTAATGTCAAAACATATAATTTTCAAACGTTGATCATTGCAGCATAAAATTTAATAAAGAACGGGGAAAAAAATGCACCTGGAAATGAAAAATGCGCTTTTGGTTCAAGTCGTGCGTTCAACTCATCACCGATCCTAAAGATCGCTTGCTGTGAATTTTGCACATTTTTATTACCCATCGATAGTGAGATTCGAAATGGAACCGATCCCTATAAGAATATTTAGATTATTACATTCTAAACAATATATAAATAATATGATACCACTAGCAATGATAAAGGGGAAGCATGGTACCATAGGTAATGGAAATAACAGAAATGAAAATTCGGTGGGGAGGGGAACGATGAAGATTCGATCGTATCTGTGCAAAGGTAGATAGATATTTGTCACCTGGGTGTATCACAGACGTCTTTCATTATTTTCTGTAAGCGTAACCACACTTTAAACATACTCTAGAAAAATAAAATCGCATGCTTAGTTACCCTCTGCACTATATTTACATATGCAAGTAGATACTCAACACCTCACTAACTATTAGCATCGATTGTGTTAGCAAATGAGTCCTTTCTTTCTCACTATATATCTATAGTTATATGGGTATTTTGCGCATTAGAAACTTAACTGAAAAGTTACTTGGCATAGAATCATAGGTGTCAATCCCTAGTTGAAGAAAATATTGAGAAATAAGAAAGAAGATTTATGCACATCATATCAACAACAAATATATTGCTCAACGAGAAGCTTTCAATGATGGGCTAACAGATCTGAGACAATGATAAATTTTAGATGGCGATTCATAAGGCAAAAAAAAGATGGCCGAAAGGAACATATCGATGTATCAATCTGTTTATGAAGCCCTCTCTCTCAGAAGAAAAAAAAAAAATCTTCGCCCTATCTCTTCATATAGATTCGTCAATGACGTTAACCTTATCGTAACGTTTCTCGCAACAATTTTCAACAATCCCTCATAAGATACGGTACCCAATGATTGAACCTATTAGATACGGTACCCTATGATTGACTTTTTTCTTACTTCTATGTAACCAAAGTTGATGGACTGCAACAGTACTATGATCATTATTTTTTCTCTTCGTCCTTCATTTCCGAAAAAAAAATTTATTCGTATCATCTATACCGTATGAAGTATCGTCCCAAGTACAGTATGCGTAGGTCACCTTGAGAAATAAACGCATATCAATAGATTACTGCAGCAAACAGGCAAAGAGAAAAGAATTCAACAAATTCATAAAGTATTTCATCTCAATTTCGAATTTTAATCCAGTCAGAACATACCAAATCGAATGTTTCGTTCGGTACAAAACAGGTTACTGTAAATGATCGATTCACATGATTCGCTGACGTATAATAATCGATCTGCAATATATAAATCATTTATATCGACTGTGGCAGCATATATATCAATGTGTTGATATGAATGGAAATCAGAGGAACTTGTCCGGTTATATATATATATATATATATATATATATATATATATATATATATATATATATATATATATATATATATATATATATATATATATATATATATATATATATAAGAATCATGTGCTATTGGGGAACAACCATGTGCATTCGGCCACGGGGTTCAAACCTAATAATATTAATTAAAAAATACCGAAATTGTATGAAGAGTGCCATCGCGTACGTCCAACGCAACGATACCACTGCATCGTTGATACATCGCCCTAAGCACTAATCGTGCAGTGCTATGCCGTCGAAATTCACTCCGGCATATTTGCCGATCGGGTCCAATTCGTGAATCCGTCGGCGATTGCGCATAACCACGTGAGATGCGTACAAAATCCGAGCTTACCGATATATAAGGCTCATAGTATAACTCGAAATGTTTTCGTTGACAATTAAGTTCAACAGTTCCGTCTGCAAATTGCTATTCTATTGCGCTAATATTAAGTCCAAAATCTACTATCGTATACTTTTATATCAAGGTGGTGCGGGATTTATTTTAACACCTTTTCTCTCCGTGGTCTTCGAAGGAACCTGAACATGAACATTATAGGCATAATCTGAACATGAGCATTGTGAGTATAAGTCCCAATTGGTGAGGAAACTCTGTCGGAGGGTATAAGGGGGCATTGTGGGCATAAGCTCTGTCAGAACAATGCTTTGTGTAGTTTTCATTACCGTATTCTGTGAGCATATAGAATATTCAGTATTCCCCTTCGAAAATTTTTACAAGGAAATAAATGTGAAAAGTTTTGTGAGATGTCTAAATCGTTTCGGTCGTCATCACATTCAAAATCGCATGTTTTAAATGCTTTTAGTGTCCATCTTCTTGTGAGTAGCACTTTCCGTTCTCTTTTTTCTATCTTTTTCTTAACTTCCTTTCTGAGCATTAATCGTTAGATATGCATTTTTTTTTCTGATTCATTATCTCGTTTCACTATGATCGCAGTATTTTTCTCATATATTTTTATGTATGTTTTTGCCGAATGAAACATTGAATAAATAAACACATAAATAATTAAATGAGCATATGGAAATGAAAGAAATTATTTAGAACTATATTAATGGAGAAATTCTCTCCTCTTCTTCACTCCTTCCATTCCTTCCTTTTCTCTCTCTACATATCTGAAAATTGCCGCCGATTTCTTACCCAAAGAAACGATGTTTTTCGATGTCCAGAAATCACAGACATCCTCAGTTTTGATGAAATATTCTGGAATTGACCGTCTTTATGTTGTGTATTGGAATTCGATAATCAGATGATGAGCAATTATTATGCAAGAATCGGGAACTGTAAAAATAAAGACAATAATCCCATTAATGCTTATCATTGTTTTATGCTTTCTCTGAATTTTTTACACCTCATAAATTTCACTTTCGACTCTAAAATCTCTCTTTTAGACTTATTACTAAGATGAGCGAAAGGAGAGATGAAAAGATTCATAAACGAAAGGTGCAACTTTTTGTTGTGAGAGAAATTCATATGTCTATCCAAATCGGTATTTTCATCATAATCTCGTCAATTTTTTACTCTTTAAGTTCATTCACCATTGAAAAATTTTTTTTTAATATTCATTACTTTACTTATAATTAAAAAGTTTGCGCTTAGATAAATCAAATGCTTCTTAATCTGTACTGCTTGAATTTATCGTATTGGAAAAATTGCAAAGTCCTAATACTTGATTATGAACAGAGAGGATTTTTCTATTGAAGTAAGAATAAAGTTGAGAAAATTTTAACTTTTTTTTTTTGAAAGATTCAAATTCTCGCTGTCAACTAAACATAGCGAATTTAAATTTTCAAACTTTTGTATCTTCTTTGATAAAATGAAATTTTTTTTTCAATTTTATCAAAAAATTTTCTTCCACCGAAAATGATGGAGGAACTGCTCGAGATTCCTCTGCTAAATATTCTCCTCTCTTACTCTCATATTAAAATTCAGTTTCTATGATAATACATAGCTCTAAATCATAGAAACTACTTCAAAACAATAACAAAAGCGATGATAATTTTAAAAAAACGGAAGAAATCGGTAAAGATAAGTGTTTCTTTATTATTTGCTTCATTTCGCTAGAAGGACTTATATCAACTATTCTAATTCGCATAATTCTACTTCATCATTAAATTACAATGACTGAGAAAGGCAGTCTCACACTTCCCACAAGAGTTCAAGAAATCGGAAAAGTAGTATATTTGTCGTCACGTTTTCTTTCGCCTTTAAAATTTGAGAATCAAACAGATGTTTCAAATAAATCAAAAGAAATAATCAATGATGAAAATACAAGATTATAGTATAAATAAAAAGTATAAAGAAGCATTCTACAAAAATGCTACACGATATATCCATCATTTCTGTGATTTTATTAAACATATTGTACGTTTCAGTATAAAATAAGCAATTTTTAGCAATTTTAAAGCAGCAGAATAATATCACTAAATGACATTTCACTCACTCTTCCTTCTACTCCCCTACCCCCCCCCCCATCAATGATGGTTTAATTTATCGACAAGAGAGCATGTAATACCGATCGGCTCATATTTACACCAAAAAACGATGCCTCATTACCATACGTTTTTTTTGGCTTTCTTAGCTGTACATTCTTTATGCATTTACACATCGTTAAACATACCGATGAGCGAACGTGAGAAAACACGCATTCGCCATTTAGAAAAAAAAAATATATTTTTGGCATTGGGGATAGTCGTTTTGCAAAAATATCCACAAAAATCACCATTTCCGGTTTTTATTCAATACGGAGTAAAAATATCAATGTCGAGGAAGCTCCATCTCAAAATTAAGGCTTTCATCCTCTAATATGCCTAAAATAACAATGCAATGATTGCAGGCTTTTGAATGTGAATATAACTCTAATCGCTCGTTAGTGAAAATGCTACCAGAGAATCGCAAAACCGATGAGAGAATTTGTGCTTTGCAAAAACTGCGGGAAAGATCAAACCTTTTCGCTCCTTCACAGGAAAGCTTTGGTACTACCTCCCGAAAATGTTTGCGATGAAATTTACACATATATCATTTGCTAATATATAAATTGACGAAAAATCGCATGGAATCATTGTTAAAATGCTTTTTAAATGCGCGTTTGAATATTAGCTTAAAATATATTAGTATACAGATGTTAGAATTAAAAGAACGTTAGAATAAAAATATTAAAAATATTAAAAAAAATAATTATTAAAAGTGTAATCAGCAGTGATAATACAGATATTTATGCAAAATTCCCAAATTATGGTGGTAGAAAAAAACAAAACAACGGGATTATTTAGATTTCGTTTCATGTTTCCTTCTTGATGTATTGCCATTGAAAAGAAATTTTTTCTCGGAAAATTTTGGAATATATGGAAAATTTTTTCGCATTAAATGAGAATGGTTTCAATAAAAATTTTCTTCAATAAACAAATTATTCAATACAGTTAATGTAGAAAATATTTCAATATAAGCGAAAAAAAAAAATTCTTATATGATTTGTTCAAGTATTTTTTGAAAATTTTCATATATCCTCACTATCTGAGACAATTCAATTGAGGCGCAAATGTCCAGCAATGAAGGAGCTATATCCAAATGTCCAACAGTGTCCAGCAAAGACGTAGATGTTAGATTATCATCTCATAAAAATTGAAAAAATAAAAATATTATCACAACTTTATTATAAATAAATCAAACTTAACTTCATATATCAGTGATAAAAAATGGAATAGAGATCACTAAGTACAAATAAACAATAGGAACGACTGAAGAAATTCATCATTGTTACGATTGATGTTTGAAAGAGATAATCACCTTAGTGATTTCAAAAATTCTTCAAAGAAATTCTATACGATACGATTTAATTGTGTTATTAATTAAACCACATAAAAGTGTACTTTAAGTGATTTGTGCAGTTTCGAAAAGAAATCAAATGCCTATAAAGGAGATGGAATGTTTTTGAGAAAGAAATAAATCCTCGTTTTGAATAGAATTTACTTGAAGCAAGAGAAATTTTAAAAATTCATTTATAGCAGCGAAAAAAAAAAAAAAAGAGAACTCTTTTTGAATCATTTGTTGCAGAGTTTTTTTTTTTTTTTTTTTTTTTTTTTTTTTTTTTGGTAGCAGGTAACGTTTGGAAGCGCAGTAATACGCAATACTGAAAACGATGGTTAAAAGAAGACATATTTGAATGATAATGGAGTGGAATTTATTAAAGAAAATGGTTAAGTTTTAAGAACATAGGTAAGTAAAAAGAAACGAAAAACATTATGGAAAATTGCTAACCGATAAAAGCGCTCGACACGTTTCCCGCGACCATAAGCGCCAATATAGAAAACACATCGTTTAACATGAGCGATAAATGTACAACTGTTAAATCTGAAATAAAAATATTTACAAAAATTGTTTCCGTTCTGCTATTTGCACTCGCGCATACAAAGAAAAAACCACAATATGATGTCATCCTAAAACGGCAATTTCAGGTTGGTGTAATAAATTGGAAGCGATAATTCTAGATTATCAGTCCGAATATGCGGATAGCTCAAATGCAATAAGCACAAATTCTTGAACGGTTAGAATGCTGATCAGCGCTTAGAAATGAAAATGATAGCTTCAATTTTTGAATCTTTCAGACTATGATAATTGATAATAGATAAATTTTTGAGAAAAAAAAGCACTTCATCTTTGGAGGAAAGATGCTTTTCAAAAATTATAATAAATACTTTTAAGAAATCAATATTATACGATGATCATATATTGTTGAAAGAATATAGCAATATGAAGATGCATAGTACATCGAAAATGGAAAAGAAACAAATATTAATTAGAAATCATAAGAACTTGATATCCTTTGGAGTAATGCATCATATTCTTGAAAAAAATTATATATATTTTGATGAAGATCATATATATATATATATATATATATATATATATATATATATATATATATATATATATATATATATATATATATATATAGGCATATCTAAGAACGTAGATATCCACATGTAAAATCTACGAAGAAAGTGGAAATTTTGTAATAATGAGATCAGACTGTATATTTGTTGAAAACTTCTTCGCTCCGGCTTCCTCGTAAATCAGTATTGTTAAATTCTTTTGTGTTAAAGAGATCAGACAAACATTAGGTGACAGCTGACTGTCTGTAGGATTGTTTGGCGGTTGAACAAAGAAAGCCGAACAGCTGATTTTACTAATGGCTAGCCTCACTTTGTTGTCTATATAAATCGTTTGTCACTTTCAGCAACTTGTTTCGAAATTTGCGTAGCACTATAGCGATGAAGCTAAGTAAAATGAGAGATTGCAATCTCCTCAATATTAAAGACGATAAAACTAAATAAATAAATAAAATTATCGAATTTCCAAAAATAAATCTATGAGTACTTCTATGGTGATTCCGATGTCGAATCAACACAACGAAAATTTCTTTATTATCCTGCAAATGTAGAACGAAAGTTTGCTTAGCATATTGGCTGAGGTTATTTGATATGAATTTATGCTGCTCAAAAAAAAAAAAAAAAAACAAACATACACACCGCATTACGTGGGAAACAAGTCTTTGTTAATGCGCGTGAGAAATGCTTCAAGTTTCTATGGTTTTATTGTGTTTTTCAGCTAAATAAATGCACTCTTATATTTCCAATCAGTATAAATTTGAAAATCCATTAACGATTATCAAAAAACATAATGAAAAAAGCTGTTCTATTCCGAGCAGATTGCATCACTATTAAGAATCATAGTGGCTCGGGATGCGGCTAATTTGAATATATTTGAAAGACATAATTCTGAAATAATTAAATTCATGATAGATATGATCAGAATAAATTCACATATAATCCTGCTACTTATGAGTTATAATGTTTTCTGTTATATTCAAAATAAGAATGATGAAACTCTTTCATACCAACACACTAATATATATTCCTCTCTAAGCAACAGCGCAATGGCTAATCTCTCTTGCTATGACTGGGCAACACATCAACACAAAACCGATATGACCGTTCAACAACCGCGCAACCATCTGGTGCAATAGAAATGCGGCTGCCTGCAAATGGTCAGCTCGAATATATGCGCCAATGCCGATACGCAACAAGCTCCACCCATAAATGTTATGTTACCATAATGCGTGGGGGTATACAGTTGAAAGAATTGTGCTAAGGCCAATGATTTTGCACACGAAAAAGCACTTAATGATGAGATCATTTAAAGAAATTTTCGAACAATATTCGTGCGATGAATTTGAACGCACTATTAAAAAATATTTTATAAAAGAAAACTGATATTTATACCAAAACATTGATGCACAAAGATAATGAAGCGTCAGAATGCATCTTTTGTGTATATATTATACTCCCCTTAAGCGCATTACTTGGGAGATTATCAAAGACAGCATTAAACGAAAAAGATGGTCCATTAATGGCAAAGGGGTGGGGAGAGGGAAGATTATAAGGTCAGACGTTGTCGACTCTGATTATTTGTGGTCTGAATAATTTATAGAAGGAATATTTATCAAGTTGTGGGATATTTTCAAAAAATAAATCTTCTAGTTTTTATTCCTGAAGGTTAAAAATTTGACCTCAATAATTCCACTCATGTTTCACATAAAAAAACCGTATACCTTCGGTCGGTGACCACTGAAGTTATGATGGATATTCATATACCCTCTTCATATCATTTACAGATTTTATTGTGACGATTGCTAATATTTATTATGTTGAAGAAGGAACCGGATGAGTATTCAGATATTTTTTGGAACTAACGTAGTGCCCTTAAAAAATCTGAATTATAAATAGCTAAATTGTACGAGTAAATTATCATAAAATTATACAGCTAAACATAAACTTATCTATATTGGTGGCATTTTAACATGGAATTATTTAATGTAAATGAAGAGTGATTCGCGATAGGCAAAACATTGATAGTGTCTAAAATTCATTTTAATATGAATCGTCAAACATATTCAAAAATGAAAAATCTTTTTCAATGTTTCAACACTTAATTGTTTAAATTTTGATCTAATTGTTGAAAATATTGATCAAAAACAACGTTTTCAATGCACAACGATCTATTATTCAACGGAAATCTTTTGATAAGGCTGAATTTTCGAAGGATTAAATATTAAGGAAAATTGTCAAAACGTTCGATCAAATTAAGCTTAAGAGTAAGTCACCTCGGGAGTGACCAATTTGAAACTCAAAACAAAGATTTCTTCAACCATTGCTTATCGAAATAGTATCATTTTAATATCGTTATTCGTCTATATTATTCGAAATAAATGACCAGTGCCATTGAAAAAAATGATAACGACAATGACCATCCTTCCCATGAAATTGACAGAAAGTAACATCACAATAAATTCGCTTTCAAACGTAATGCGTTTATTAAAGCTGATTTCTATCAAATGCACTATTCGTATATGACGCTGTTGCCAAACCTTCCTCCCTTCCCCCCTCTCCCACTCCCGTTAAGCAAAACGAACCAACTTGTTGCAGATAAATAAGGAAGGGGCTATGGGAAGGGGAGAGGGGGCCAAGCAGAAGCATATCGGCAATGTAAACATTGGTGGTCGGCTAATTCAATAGGCGAGTGCTCTTCTTACAACGAGCCTAGTGAGTACAATATCTGCCCCCGGCAAACAAAGGAGATTTAAAAAAGGCAATTTATGCTTAGCCAAATATAAAAGATAAATGTATATTGAAGGAGCGCGCACGCTAAAAAAAAAAAAGCTTGCCGCAACCGCCATTTAGCTCCTACGTCTACACACTGTAAATTATTGCGCCATATGCTCTTTTTTTTAGATCTAAGGAAAGCGATTTATTAGTGCTGTGTTCTATCACAAAAAATTTTTTTTAATTTTATTTTTTTTAAAATATTGTTTTACATTTTTTTTGCCTGAAAATTTGTTTCTACTAGAAGTCATTTTATCACATAAGTAAACAGAGCAGAATTTTGAAGATCGAGTATCCGAAAAAAATTTCATATTTTCATTCTTTTTCGCATAAAAATTTCGCATAAGATAAATATTTATCTAAAATATCTTTTATATTTATATTGGCATATCATTTAAAATATTACCGTCTCTATTTTAAAAATTTCCTTCTTCTCTTTTAAAAAATCTCGAGATAAATTTAAGTATAAAAATTTAACCGACAGCAG
This sequence comes from Baylisascaris procyonis, assembly GCA_037389465.1. Taxonomy (NCBI): domain Eukaryota; kingdom Metazoa; phylum Nematoda; class Chromadorea; order Rhabditida; family Ascarididae; genus Baylisascaris; species Baylisascaris procyonis. The sequence continues at coordinate 1,596,639 of JAZARR010000197.1, forward strand.
TAGATTGACGCTATGGCTGTTCTATGAAAGAATCGATAAGTAGCAATGAATATATTGGATTAAATGAAAAAGTATTCAGGGAACTATAAAAATTACGACGGAATGGGTTTTGAAATAAAGAGGCATCCGAACGAGAAAAAAAACTACGATATTAGGAAGGTTGAATAAGGTATAAAAACTTGACTACAAGGTAAATTTACATGAAATTTCCTCAAAAAGATCTCTAATGTTATCGATTTATTTTATGGCGAGCAGAGGAAAAATTTTTCGCACATTCGTTATTAAGAATGAATGATTATTATTTTTTAAAAAATGCTGTAAAAATCTCAATAAAATTTAAAATAATTTCGCAGAGAGAAATTTTCAATTTTTATGATCACCGTGATGCACTAAAATATTACGCCATAATTGTTGCTGTTATTTTTTAGTGGAAAATTTTGATGAAAATATTTATTTTTATTAATGCTTTATTATTCGATTATCAATGAAGGTATTATCCACAGATAAGTACAAGCATATAATCTTCCGTTTGCCGCGTGAATGCTCTAAGCTAAAAAACGATAGCTAATGCCCTCGACAAGAGTGTCCACAATAGCTCAACTGTAAAGCGTTCATTCAGCAAGCGAAAAGTCAAGTTTCTGCACTCGTCAGTGAATCAAACTTTTATTGCTCATGAAACTACAGTAATCGACCGAATCCGTACAAGACTTAAAAGTTGCCTACAACATTAAAATGTATAATCATATCCGTTTCTTACTGGAAAATTTTGCACACTTCATTAAAACTACTGTGGCGCTGTGGAATGTTGCATAAACGAAAAAGGAACAGCATTAATGATATATATATATATATATATTTATATATATATGTCTTATTTTTAAATTCATTTATCTGTTTATTTACTTATTTATTCATTTAATTATTTATTTATTCATTTATTTACTCAACCACTGTTATACCACTTCTATCCACCTCTCCCTCGCTCTCTCTTGGGAGATGTCTGTGGAGGATGAAGGTAGGTGAAGCATACCTCGTCTCTGCATTGTACAATTAGGAACCATAAGATTAATATCGATGGATTAGAAATTTTATTTCCCCGAAAATTCGTTTCTATCTTTATTAAATACATTAATCTTACTTTAAATATATTTTATATTATATATTAAAATTTTCACAATCTCATTATCCAATATATCATTGAATAATTTCTACGATTGCATATGATAAATTTCTTTTAATTCTGTAGAAAAAAAACTATCAGAGGTGATTACTTTTTTTTTAAATTCCTTATTTCTTTCTTTGTCTCTCAATAAGATGATGATATTCAATATATTCCGGCTAATTTAAAGATAGACCTATAATCATCTCATCATTGCTATCAAGATAGTGACAAAAATATTTTTTAATTCTACAATTCAATATTAGCTAAAAGATACCATATAACAGTCGTTGAATATACGTCTGATTCAATTCACATTCATCAACTACATCAGAGCCATTGTTGCAGTAATAAAAAAACATAGAAAAACGACAGAGTGAAGGGAGTTTAAGTGGTAGTGTATAGGGGCAATTCCAAAAAGTACAATGTATATGCTCAACGTTTTGTGCAAAAAGCTACCAATGGAAGTGCATTGTTGGAAGAAAGAAAGAAAAAAATTTGAGTTTTTTTTACGAGTCGGTTTCTTTTTTTCGGGGACCATTTGAAAAAAATTTACGTTCGCAACAGAGCGTTTTTTTTTTTGCGAAAACCACAATAGCAATTTCTTTCATTGTCGATTGTGAAGCATACGTTCGTTGATAGATTTGTGAGACAAACGTTCCACTATATAATTTTTGTTTAAAAATTTTTAGCAATTTCAACCAGAATGCAACTTTAATTTACTTCTATGTTTTTAATGTATATCTTCAAATTAAAGTTTTAAAAAATTAGCGCAGCATAAAAAAAGAGAAAAAATGAAAACATATGATATCTTAAATAACAGTGTTAGCCATTAAAAAAAAAAGAAATATAACTTACAAGTATACTAGCTCAAATAAGACTCTCAAAATCTATAAGCTTGTAATGATTTTTATAAGCGAGATAATTAAAGAGAAATAAATGTTTCAAAAAATTTTTCTCACATTGTCGCAATATTATCTAAAATTTTAAACATATAAAAATCAAAATCAACAAAATTTTCGAGCTAAAGACAGTCGCTATTGAGGTGTAGATGTTTTTTTTTTCATTGGAAGTTAAAATGGAAATAGAAGATAGGCTGCTTTTGCCACAGATAACACGACGCTAGTAGAGCAAGATTAGGAGTGGAAACTGCCTCCATCTAAATACTCTCTAAAAAGTTCATAATCTGGCCAGACACTCTACAGCACATCGGTATATATATATATATATATATATATATATATATATATATATATATATATATATATATATATATATATAAATTAACAGCTCCCATCTTGCTGCCTCATTATAACAATGAACTATTGCATGAAACGTTTTAATAGTGTATGATGCATGTGACTTTTCTAATTTCAGATTAAATATAAAATCGGTGAATAAATATATGAGCGTAAATGAATTAATAGAAGTGAACTGTATCAAATATAAATTAAATAAAATGAATAACAATATTTTTGAAATAATTAAATTAAAATACAATTTGAATATGCAAAGAATGACTGTTTGAAAGATTCGTAGAAAAAGAAAACAGAAAAAGAGACACTCGTCCCGTTGAAGAAAAAAAAAATCGAAAATAGATGGTGAGGTTTGTCGAATGGCGTTAACAACAGTTGTGCATCACAAAGACAACAGCCGTAACACGGAAAATTTCTAACATATGTTTCACAAGGTTTTCATTAATGTTCAAGTGAATTCGATTGATTCTCGTTTTGGTGGTCACTATGGAAATTTTTATCACTTACTACTTAAAAAATTACCCATGGGAATGCCAAATCAACAGAAGTTAGCCTTATATTTTTTTTTATTCAAGTTCATTTGTTCGAAGAAAAATTTCGAGGAATTTTTTTTCCAAATTGTGAAAATAACTGTAAAAAAATTGAGAGAAAAACGCCGTCTTTTATATAACTTTTATTGGTTTTTAGCATTCGTGATAGTATAGTAACACTGAGATATTTTATTGTGTTTAGTTACTGTTAACGAGTGATCTGATAACGAGTGATCATTCGTTAACGTAGATCACTCGTTACTAGATCACTCGTTAACAATTATGTATGAATGGAATATTTTTGAAATACAACTCTTTTTTCAGGCAGTAAATATATATTAGTTGGCAAACAAATAAAGCTTAAAAGTTTCTGAATAAGTAAAAAAAAAAAACAATGAACCATCAAGAAAGTTGAATAAAAAATTTCGAGATAGCGTTTCGTTTCGATCTATCCCGAGGGGAAATTCACCTCTTTTTTTTTCATCAAGAAAAATGCATCTAACGATGGTAGACGCTAAAATAGGAGATTATAGTAATAAATTATGATTGAACTTCTGAGATATTCAGTTCTTAGGTACGCAATATCGATCGAAATAGCAGTTACATTTTATATAACCGGAAGAAATATCTCAGGTATATAGGCGTATTATTATATTTATAAGAAAATGAAATTATTCAATTAAGGTCTAATAATTCGTAAAATGCAGATCGAAGATAACATAGAAATGCGATCATTATCAACGAAAAGTGGAGGAGAAAACGATGAAATTGGCAAGCAATGTTGGATATAGAGAGGAACAAAGAGGGATTCAGAAGGCAATTTGCGTAGCACATCAGCTGCTCTCCGACTGCGTTGAATCCATTTGATGCTGCAAAGCACAACAAAAGCGTACCTCCTTGCGCCCGCCTCTGCAAAAGAAAAAAAAAATACCCTCGATTTCAACACCAAAAAAAAACTGTTTGAGAACGGCATTCGCGAAATGAATGTCCTCCAAATAAGAAAAAAAACGACAAAAAAACTAAGCAAAAAAAAAAAATATGCAAAAAATCTCACTGTGCTCTTCATATATTACGATACAATATGTTTCAATAAAAAGAATTTCGAGAAAAAAAAACAAATTTATAAAAATAGCAGTTATGCAAAATCTTTTATAAGCATTTATGAAAATTTCAAGAATACTCACCTAAGTGATAGTATTTTATGCTAATTAGTGTCGCGTAACGAATTTGTTGGAAGATAATGCAAAACAATGGAATTTATTCATATTAGCAGCAATTTATGACATTATGATGTCATAAATTGACAAAAAAATTTTAAGAATAGAAAGCTAGATTAATGATGGTTCAATGGTGATGCGTACTTTAGAAAAGAAATAGCTGCTTTTAGCTAATTAGTTAGATTTGTAAAATAGTAAGATATATTCATTGTAAAGCATATGTTACATTAATCAAACCCGTTGCTATTTTATTAAATTTCTTTTTCTTTTACAATTGCGTTATCTTCACTTATCATTGAACAATCCTCTAATATTGTGCGTTATTTATTCATTCAACACCATATGATTTAAAAAAAAAAAACAAACAAACAAACAAGAAACTTCTACGGAATGAAGTCTGGGGTTGTCTGATTGTCTCAATGTCTGATCCGACATTCAATACCTGATCAACGTGATTTTATTTTATCAACAATATTCATAAATTTGGACAAAAAATCTCATTAATTTATATTAGCAATCCGAAAAAAAAAAATTGAATAAATCGATTATGAATTGAAATGATGAAAATTGATTGGAAGAGATAAGTTTGCCCATTTTGCTTTTCTACATACTGATCCATCCACTAAGCATTTTCAATGTTTCTTAAATGGCAAACCAACGCATAGCGGCACATCCTCCACAACATGAGCACTTTCGTTTATTGAATTTTTTTCGATCGTTTTAACGAAAAGCACCACCCGCAATGTGTGCGCAAGCATGCGTGCGTAAGAATGCATATGTGTGTATATGTGTGTGTGTGTGTGTGTGTGTGTGTGTGTGTGTGTGTGTGTATGTGCGTATATGTATGTATGTATGCGTGTGTGCGTATATATGAACATGTATCTGTGTATATGCAAATTTGTGCATGTGCGTTTGTGCGTACGTGTGCGTATGTGCATGTATGCGTATATATGTATGTGCATGCACGTGTGCGTGTGTATGTGCACGCATACCTGTATGAGTACGTGTATGCGTGCGTGTGTATGTGTGTACGTGTGTGTATATGCGTGTGTGTGCTGTATGTCTTTATGTATATGCGGACGCTTGCGTGTGTGTACACGTGTGTATATGTGCGTGTGCATGTGTATGTGCATATGTGTGTGTACGCGTGTGTGTGTGTGTGTGTGTGTGTATGTGTGTGCACGTGTGTGTGTGTGTGTGTATGGCTGTGTGTGTATGCGTGCACACTCAACGTTCTGACATATAACGCAAAAAAAAAACTTTTCATGTGTATGCACAATGTTACTTGTATGCATTAAGGGTATCTCGTTCAACGCGACGTAACGAAAAAAAGCGCAAAAATTTAAGCACACCAATCTAGTCGCAACTGATAAATGTATTCGCAGAGACAACGATGGATGAATATTGAGATCGATGCGCCGTTTGTTGCATTATTTAGCCCCAACATTTCTATCTTTTTTTTTAACTTAATAAAGCATATTGCTATATACCTATAAGATTTTTTAAATCAAATCTCTCATAAATAAACGTTAAATTTTTCTTTTCAACTGAAATGTTTTAAATCTCAATCACCGATTATATTTTATTATTTTTAAGCACTTTTTTCTGTTACTAAAAATTCAACTTTTAGAGCATTCGCAAAGTTGGACACCTAAAAAAAAATCAATTCAACAAAGATTTTGCCAGGTATACTCGAGTGTCTCGATAAGAGCGAATAGTGCTAAAAAAATAAAACTAGATTGTTTTTTTTTGTGTGTGTGTGTGTATGAACGTGTATGGATCATTGCAAGCATTAAATAAATTTTTTTATAAATATGAATAGAGATTTTAAAAAAAAATTGATAAAAGCAATGGAAAAATGTCGGTTTTTTTCTCCATCATAAATATTATCAAGACTGAATTATTTGCTAAGTTTTTTTTTTTTTTTGAAAAAAAAATTCATATTGAACGCTTATCACCTTAACACTACACTATAATATTACAGGTATTAATTACACCATCAGACATCAACCTTGCACTATAACTGCAGTCGCGTGTCGAAGTTACTCGCATATTGACAATGTCATCGATCATCTATCAACGCGGCACAATGTCTCAAATAAATACCCCATTATATCTACGAGAATTCATTTAGCGTCACGTGTGCATCATTCTCATTGCTGATAACATTATCACTAAGTGTAAACGCAATCACTTAAATAAATTTCTTCATCTGATACGATGCTTATTGCTCATACGATCTTATTTGGATATGCGAGAAAAGCATGCATAAAAATAATAACAATAATTATAATGTTGTTATTTCTAATTATTAGTAACTATACAATTACAAATAATTACAGATATTACTTCATATTACTTTAGGAAAATCAGTAATTATGTAAGTAATTACAGTAAATTATATAATTACAGTAACAGTAATTACAATAATAATGTTACAGTGATAACATATTAGAATAGTAGTCATTATTACTAATATGTATCGTAATGCATAATTTAAATGCTTCATATAGAATATAAAAGATATTACCTTTAGATATTAGCTAGGGAGTGAAAATGTTGCACAGGTATAAGGTAGAACAGTCGGCTATAGGTCAGGCGGAAACAGTACACCGTTGCAAATAAGTCGAAGAAGGTCAAGAGTATACAGGCGGAACAAATGACCACCTATCATGTATCGTGAGGCCAGCCTGAGGGAGGGAGAGTCGGGAAAATATAAAAGGGGTTGATGTGGCCATCCATTAGCTCCATTTCCTAAACTACTCTTAAAGCTGATGATCAGTGACAGCGTGGAATCCGGCTGCGGGATCATGCCAACGATTCGAGCTATTCTAGTTGTCCCTTGGCCCGTGGTGTTTATCACCTTATTGCACAAGCATGATAAACTATTCGTCCTTTATACCTATGTTATCTCGCAATCTACTCGACAGACGGTCAGATCCTCAGGAGACCTGGACGACTAGACGAGTCAAGGGAAGCTGACCTTTACATAGAAGGCTGCAATATCATTGTTGAAATCCGTTTGCGATAAAAAGAGATCAGTAAATCAAACGTCCATCATCCTTTTTTTCTTCTATCGAAATGAATGCTTATCAACTAGCAGAGAGCAATTTATTGAAACGTTAATCCTTCATGTAGATATTGGTAATTCTCGACAAGTAATACTAGAAAAAAACGGCTTATGATAGAAATAAGTGGAGAAGAGCTCCAATATGCGCTTTTTACCACTTCACACATCATATCAATCAGTTCAATGAACTATCAATAGATAATAAAAAAAAGTATAATAATGCGTTCATATTTCCGTTGAGGCAGTCATCAGAATAAATCTTTCAGGAGTTTTTATTGCACTGTCGGTTTAAAATGAGAGTCGGACTGTTTTGGATTTGAGAGATCAATACGGAAATTATTATAGGATATCAACTTATGATGCACAATCGCATCTATCTAATCACAGTTCTACTTCGATTGTTGGTGATTTAATATTACTGGATGCACAGAGACAGAAATACATACGACCTACTTGAGGCGATGAATAAGCAAAGGCATTTTATGTATATATATATATATATATATATATATATATATATATATATATATATATGCAAATCAGTGATTAAGAAACGGTCCATAAAGCGACATAAACAAGTTTGTCAAAGAAATACAATGCAAGAGAAGCTCCGCTATGGAAAAAAAAATCCACAGAAAAAAATTTGATGCATGGTCTTCCCTTCTTTCCATTCCCTTCCCTTCCCCCTCCCCACCCAAATTATTGGCTTATGTAACAGAATACAGACCATCACAACGAAGTAACGGTTGGATTAAAAGTAAAATTTGATTCAATAATGATGGGCCTCAATCTGTAGAACAATGCACCAATGTTAAATTAGCTAAGAGATTGGTGGTTTCAATGACAGGTTTATTTATATAGATTAAAATGATATTTGGGGCTTCCTGATAAAGAACTTCCCAAACTCATAATCGCCTCATTAGCGATCGAAATGCGGTCTAATGAAAAATTACCTTAAGAGATAAGTGAACTTCACCGCTAGATGATGGTGCAAGCTGGCAGCAAGAAGGTGCACGCAATACCCCCTCAGGGTTTAGTATTCAAAAAGCGTGAATAGCATTCGCTATTGGGTGCGCACATGCGAGCGTGCTGCACGTTGTGCTATAGCCAGCCAGTTAGGCAACTCGATGCGGCACCGCACGACGACAACGACGACGGGCGTAATAGAAGCAACGACGCATCGACCAACACGCACATACTCGCTCATCGAAGAGAGGACGTGCAACATCAGAAAGTTTTTTTTATTGTAACATTTCATATGAAATGCAATCAATTTGAAACATTAATGCATCCACATCGAATGAGTATTACCATTACAGGTAAGTATGTTACCTATGAAGGTGGGGAATGATATGAATACTGACAACAATATGCACAATTCACCTCAGCAGACAATAGCATCAACGATGAGCCACACACATTGCCCGATAGGAGCATCGAAAAAAATCATGACGTTCTTTTTCTCGTAATTTTCGATTCTTCACACAAGGCGTACTCTCCTCATTGCAGAAGACGACTGCCATCGAAAAAAAAGCATCAGCTCACAAACGTTCGCATTGCGCCACCGCACTTCACTAGCTCGTTTTGTTAAATCGAAAAAAAAAACGAGATAGGAAAGGGTTGAACAATAAATTAACTCAAGCCAGTATTCAATCATCGGATCGGTGTAGCAATTCGATATTATTATACAATCTTCAAATTTCGACCACTAAATTACCTTTTTTCTTCACATATCTGCGCATACTATTAGTTTATCAGGCTTTTTAAATCATGGAGGGTCATTTACGCGATGAGAGAAAGATACTTTTCGCAGCAAAAGCTCAGAATCCTTGAAATTCTGGAAGAGCCGGAAACTGGTCTTCGCAAAAAATGAAGCGAATCTCCAAAAAGATATCCTCAAATGGAAAATATAGGAAAATATTAATGAAAAATTTGCTGATATTGATTATCGCACTGAATGTTGCAATTGTTCGTAAAGAAATTTCTCTTCCGTAAATCCGAATAAGGAATCCGTTTTTAGCCGAATTGATTGCTAATCTCAAATAAACCATTGTAGTTAATTTTCGAATATATTGCATGCATAGTATTATAGCTTCTATTGGTGATTAAATTATCTTTTGTCAAACTTAAGTTAAACTTTATTTTAATTTGAACAGCATATATTCGCTAATATTTAAATATTTAGCCTATTTGATAATTTAATAAAAATAAATCTATAAATAATTAATTAAGTTTATAACTTTCATCATTTAATAACTTCTAGAAAAAAGTTTATCATTAAGTAAGATGATTTATAGAAACGCATATATTTGTTACATCCTCTTTTTCTTCTCCTGTATTTATGTCCCCCTCCTTCCCCTCATATATTCAAATGTTATAAAACTGCACTTTAGAAATTTGCATATCATAAATATTAAACATCAAGTCATACGACTTAATTATGAATATATAAGCATTAAAATAGATATATAAATATTAAAATGATTTATTAATAAATGCAAAATTAGAAATAACCTCAAATATATTGCTTTAAATATTAATGTAACTTTGTAGATGCGAACGCTTTCTTTTGCTCATTGTTAAATCAACATCGAACATCACTAGCACACAACGCACATCGTGCACCCAATGTATGTCTATTCTATATCGATTCCTGTCCCCGCACCGCATTGGTTCTTCGTTGCTATATAGTGCACGTTGTGTGCACGTTGTGTGCACATTCTAGCAGCACTATTGAGGATTTCAAATAATATTTTTAATGCATTTTATTATGCATTTTATTACATTTTATTACATATAAATATTTTAAATAAAATAAAAAACATCTGCACTACGATACTCTTTGAGGCTTCTCAGGTCTTATTGCATCAGGTTGAATTGCGCCTAATAAGAGTAAGTCTTTTTTTTTATTGGTTTATAAACGATTTGAGAGAAAGTTTGCATAAAGTTCACTCAGTGCTTTCAACAATGAAATAAAAATTAGCAAAAAAAATTAATACTAGAAAAATGTTGTTTTTTCCGACTTGAAATTATCATTTATCAACTCAATTTCTCTTAATTATCAACTCGATTTTAAAAAATATAACAAATATGGATCAATGTTTGATCATTTAAAAAAAACAACGAAATAAAAAATTTTTATTGAAGAAGAGAAATACTTTCCAGCCTAAATCAGCTTCTTCATTCAAGCTTGTCATTTGTGCTAAGGCAAGAACATGAAATCAAGACCATTCTTACTGCAGTGAACATTAAAACGCTGAGGTATCATTGGCCGCTTGCAATATTCAATCCAGGATGCTTCTAAAATATCAACGGCAATGAACGATCATATTGGCAGACCAATAAACTGAAATTTGAATTTTGAATTTGAATCTTAAGTTTCAGAAAATCAAAAAAAAATTTAAATAAAACGAAAAAAATTCTTGAAATCATCAACACTCCATCACCAATGTGATGCTATCTGAACGGGTATATATATGTGTATGTGTGTGCGAGGGTATGTGTGTGTGTGTGTGTGTGTGTGTGTGTGTGTTTTTGTGAAATGTGCACTTCCGTCTGTCCACTCTATATGCTGACACCCATGCTGTCTGCTCACCACTACGAATGTTCATCTTTTTTTGCCTCTTTTCTTAATCCTTACGATGCAGCGTTGAATAAGCATAAAGCTCGTTTTGAATCCCACATGAATGGAGTAGATCTTAATGTCTTCGCATTCATATGGCTTTCGATCTATGAAATTTCCACTTCTAATATATAGCAGCAAATTTCATTAATCATCTTAATTCTGTTCGTTTTGAATTCAAAAATTATTTAATGCATCGAATAAAATTTCTTCAGAAAAAAAAACGCTACAAAAGAGATTATTGAAAGCCTAAAATCGAGTAATTAGACAATTTTCTCGATTCTATCATAAAGATTTACTCACCTAATGCATATTTCTAACAAATAAAGATCATGCGAGAATAGACGAAACGATAGGTGATTTTATCTTTGGTTTAAATGTATAAACATTTGAACAATTTCCATATCTAAAAAAAAAAACTAAAATATTCAGGTAAAATTTCCGTTTTTTTTTTTAAATTTATTCAATTACCTTCACAAATCTTTTATAAAATATTCGTTGTTATATGATTCGAATAGTATAGAATGAAAATTAATCGGTGTAAGAGTATATAAAACTTAACATCCTAACATTTATTAATAACTATGTGTGAAGATAACTGAATAAAGACTATATACTAGATTTCCCAAGGAAGTAAACTATAATGCGTCAAACTTCGCTAGCTGACCGTTAATGATTCAGTATTGAAATTCTCAGACAGACATACATACAGACAGACAGACAAACAGACAAGCGGACAGACAGACAGGCAGATAGACAATCATATACACGTGCTCATAGACCAAAGTTGTCATAAAATATTTTTGTAGAAAAAATAGGCATCTAAAAGGCGTATAAAAAACATATACGTAACACAATATAATTGGTGCCAATTTTTGTTTATTAATGCACAATGTTGTACTATCGAGAAATAAAAATATTGAAAAATGATAAAGGAAAATCTTTTATAAAATTTTTTAAAATTTTTTCACAATGGTCGAGACGAGCGATCGAAACAAGGCGCCAAATAAATGAAAAAAAAACGATATGGAAATCTGCTATTAATTTTTTTTTTTTTTTTTTGAAAATGCATATTTCAAAAATCAACGAACAGTTTGCTGCATATTATTGAGCGATTCATTATTAGTCTATGATGAAAAAATTTGACATCGATAAAAATATCATTAGAATTACAATAAACTTAGATAGGTGTAGGTGAAATAATTGACGTACTATCATTCAAATATGCCTAATATTTTTTTTTATAATCGATTGTAATATTGTTTGATTATGCATAATTAGTGCCTAGAGGTATGTTTCAGTGATTGAATTTTTCATAAAAGATTTATAATATTGAAAATTGTTTACAAACTATCTTTTATTTGCATAATTTTGCATAATTCTGCATAAAAATTTGCATAATTATTTAATAATTTATTAAATAAAGATGAAATATAGTGTTTCATTTTGTTGTCATTATTGTAATGGCTATTCCCTCCCCTCCCCCCCTCCCAACCCTCCACCTCCTCCCTCCCCCTCCCCCCCCCCCCTCCCACGTATGAAAACAACGAAGACGTATAAATCAATAAATCACACCGGAAAGCCGTACGATAACAACGTGAAGAAAAAAGCACAACAAAGCAAAGGCAAACTTTAAAGCGCTTTTCAAATACAGCGTTTATTTACTGCAACACTATAGTGTCTATAATTGTGTTCACATTTCACATCTTCTTTCAATGCGATTCATCTATACTTCACTAAAGAAACCACTTGAAATGTTTTGCAATCTTTTCGAGATTTTATTTGCGATACTCTACATTTTCTTGCATAGACCACCTAGGTGGGGAGTCGACACTAAGATTGCACCGGAATTCAAGTTCGTTTCCAGAAATTCCGATGCTTTTCGGGATTCATTTTCAAAAGTCGGAAATTCCGATGTTTTTCCAGTGTTTCACTTCTAAGATTTTGAATCGGAACCATGCAAGTGGTGCCGAAGCTAAATATCATGGATGTTGGTAGAGTCACTTCCTTACGTAACGTTATTAGTATAATTGTTCGTAAATCTACTGATAGATTGGGTAGGAAAAGATGAAATTTTCACGTTTCGTAGACCAATGATAAATTCATGCCTTAATTATTTGTAATTTCGAAAGTGAAACGGCTCTGAGTTTTTTGCTGATAAGCAAATACTGTTTGTTAGGGGCAAACTTTTACTTTATCATAAAAAAAGTTATTTTAGAAAATATAATTCAGTAGCCGTTAGAAAAACACAAGATGGTTGTCTTATGTATAGGTCCTCGGAAAGATGGACAGGAAATACGCGCGCAAAGGAAGCATGAGAAAGCTTCATGCCGGCGATAATTTAAAAAAAAAAAACTCCACAGGTAAATTTATGGCCAGGAAACAAAATCTTTTAATTGTCATGAAATCTGGGAAATGTGCCTCGGGACTTATTCCCCCACAACGATGGAGTCAAATGTATCGTTTCAAAGATCGATGGGGCCTTTGAATTGCAGCACCCTTCAGAGAGGATTTACTACAGTGAAAGTAGAATCATTTTCTATGTTTTAAGTAACATCTGCGAACTTAACTGCCATAAACTCCTTTCCAGGTGCTTCAAACGGGTGTATTTTGCATCAAAACTTCCTTGTAAAATAAAAGAAACAGATCACCTAAGAAGTTGGGGTCTTATATATAAGAGGGAATGTTATAAGTGTAAGGCAGTAATATGTAGTGAACTATTACTACCTCGTAATCCTTTTACACACGACATAAAACGCATTTCTATTCTTTCAATCATAGATCTATAAGCAATTCCTTTGATTTCCAATTGCAATCATCTTACAATTTCATTGTGCACAAACGTTTAGTGCTGCTGAAGCTGACATGATGTATACTTTTGATTCTCCTTACCTGGCCAACCTTTCCTAAAAGTTGTCTATAAATAATAAAGTATGGAGATTTGATTTATTAGAACTTTTTGATTTTTAATCCCTTTCGTTTATTGACAGCTTTCCCTCTCCTCAGTCCTATAATTGTACGATCTTCTCATCTCAGCTCCGTTGTCCCTTTACATCAGCCTTCTGCTTATGCATATCTCCTAGCTTCTTTCCTTTGCAGTTTATTCCTTTAGTTTTTTTTTTTTAATTTTTCATCTAATCCTTAAAAGAACTTATCTTTGTTTTCCTTTTCAGAATACTATTTGATGAAAATAAACAATGCAATTATTTCTCAGCTTTTATGTTTTAAATATTTCCACTATTTGTATTAATTTTTTATAAAAAAAATTCCCTCTTTATGATGCAAATTTTTCAATATTTGCAAATTTTTCAACATTCAACTTCAAGGATACAACGTGTTTTATGCATAGATTAATTTGAGAAAAAATACATAACTTATATAACTTATCGTTATAAACAATGAAGCAATTTTATAGAAAATTTTTGCACAAACAAAGATAAAGTTCCTCTAGAATTTTTTTTTTTTTTTGGTAATGAACTTTTTTTTTGCAGATTTTGACTGACAGTTCCTCCCTTTTTTCCTTAAAAAAAAAGCTCACCGAAACTAATCAATGAGCAAAGAAAATGATTTGTTTAAAGTGCATTTGAGATTTTTTCTCCTCGAAAAAAAAAACGAAAAAAGCCCCTTCAAAAAATTATTCATCGTTCGGCGCCATTCTCCTTGTTGTAAGTTAAAAACCTCTCATTTTAAATTGAAAGTTTATTTCCGAAAATGCATTTTAAAATATTCAAATTTTAGTTAATTAATTTCTCAACTTCTTTTGAATTATAAATTTTTAGTTTTCCTTCGAGAATTTTTTTTTATAACTTCGCAAAATTTTGAAAAATATAGACACAATGCCATATTCTCAATGAATAAAAATTTTTTTCGAAGGATAAATCGTCAATTCAAAAACAATATTCACTTGCCAATAAAAAATTCCACCATATGTCATTCAACCATAAAACGGTATGAATACGATTTGGAATAAAAAAGGCAAGTTTTTATTTAAGAATCACAAATGGAATATTTAAATATAGGAGAGGAGAAGGTAGTACGTTGAGGATGAGGCGATAGAAGCGGGGGGAGGGGGGACATGTGGGACGGTAATAAGAAGCACAGGGATAAGGGCGAGAAGGCAGGAGGGATTGGTGGGGGAATGGGGGATCCAAAGTTAAGTCCATCACTTAAGGGACTTTTTCAATTTCCTTTCAAACTCATTTCATGTGTTAGCTTTTTCAACTATGAGCAGTCGCGCTACTACAGTTGTGCTCAAAAAAAAAATCTTTTATTAAATGTCAAAATATTAAAGCTTTCAAAATATTATTGAAATTTGCAACAACTTTCATCCTTCTAAAATTGTAATTTTTGTTTTTGTTTTATGCTTTTTAGACTATTTCGACAGACACATACATACATACAGACATACACATACACACACAAACGTTGACTGAAAAAAATAGCGATTGTAACTTTATATTGCTTCGCTATTAAACGCCGGACAATGCAAGCAAAGGCAAGCAGCGTAAAAAAAAATGGCCAGCTCAGAAACCGACCACGAACACAAAGGGAATTAATCTCATGCATAACTCCACTTGAAAAATTACTTCTCTCAAATCCTATTCAAATTGAGCGCTCAATAATCGAACCACTAATATTTATTACTTCAACAACAACATGGTTATATATGTCTTGCATATTTTGTCCACAACGATAATTTATAGATATTAGGTTGGTATGAAATTATACCAGCCGACTGGCACAATGATAAACTTAAGCGTAAGCGATAGATGATGATAAAAATTGAGAAATAATTTGGCAGTTATATTGATCTGATCGGCTCTATTTTGTAGAATATCCATAATTTTAGCAACATTTATTAGCGTTAAGGTTATCACAAGTCTATTTATTTATTTATTAAAAATGATTCAGCTATAATCGCTTTGAAATATATGAATATTATCGCTGTATTTGTAATAATCTTTTTATGTATCAATGCTTTTCTGAGTTCGATGTAGATAAAATTTTTTTTCCTTTCCTTTCCTCCTTCCTCTCAGCCATCTTCCCCTCTCTCGTCCCCCCTCCCCCCATCCCACTCTCCATTCTCCTTCTGCGAGCGAGCTGAAATAATTGTACAGATAGGTGAAAGCGCAGATATATATACGAAAATCCATGATGTCATCATACTAATGCGCTTCTTCGACACAGTAACCGAATAGCGAAAAGCAATAGCTTGAAGCTGATGACTAAAATTTATGTGAAGAAAGAAGCCATTTAGTATGGATTCAAGTTGGAATTGAACAAATGACCGGAAATAAAAATCTTCAGCAGGTGACCTACCTGTATCTACTTGGCAGTTCTGAATAAAACGGCTTTGAGCAGATATTTATGAGCATAGCTCAGCATATATCAACAACACTATTTTATTTATTTATTTATTTGCTTTATTTATTTATTTGTTTGTTTATTTGTTTTTTCTACATTAATTATAATATTAGTAACGCCTATTATCAAAATTTCAAATAATTTTGCAACATTTTATTAAAGAACGTATGTGAAAAATAAGAATTCACCCCTGAAACTTAATGCTATCGTAGTGGGAAAAAATCGATGTCGCTTTTTTTTTTTGTTGGATTTTAACGTATACACTTCTAGTGCATTTCCGTCGCGCTCTTTCAGCTCTGCCGTGACAAATAGTCGATTTTTTGATGCCCTTTGCAATCTGCTTATTTCCTTGCAATGAGTAAAACTTTTTTGTGCGTCGTTGCAAATTTACATTTGAAAAGCCGATTATGCTCACATCATGTCTTTGATGCTCTTGCCGTGTCTGCGAATGTTGGTGTCTGTCCGTCTGTTTGTTGGAAAGTTTCAGCCCGGAAAACGCTAAAGCCACGGCTGTGAAGTTTGACGAATATAATGCTCAACTTACGATCATACTTCAAAAAATGAAAAAAAAAAAATTGCGAGCATTCTATTTGCTCGCAATTACGTTGGTAATATGCGGCTACAATTTATGAAACGGTCGGTCAAATGAGGGAATGCAAAAAACGCACATCGCATTAGCGTCCTTCGCATCTTTTTCCATCTACTGACTCATCGATTGCCTGCAACCTATTTTCTGGTTGAAAAATTTTTTTCAAATATTTTATTTTTTATATTTTTGAGGAAAAATTAGAATACTAATCAGGCGCTTGGTAGTATACGATTTTTATAGGGCATAACGATGTTCCATAAAATTTCATAATGCGTTAATTATATTGCCAGAACCGACGAAGAAATAATTATATACATACATGCGGTACAAATGTTTACCAAAAAAGATACGTAAAATGTCATCCTATTCGATAATAATAAAAAAGAATCTTTATTAGATCAGCGATAAAGTTTTTATAAATAATAATAAAAAATGGTGAAAAAAAGTTTGCAATCGTCGCATTCAAAAATGCGGCACTAGAAGATACCTTTTTAGAAAAAAAGATTGAAAAGGAGAATATTCTTCAAGAAAGTGAGTTGAAAAAAGTTATTTGCATAAAAAAATTTCCTACAAAATTCTCATTTTATTTCAATAAAATAAAATCGCTTATAAAATTCACATTAATTCTTGAAAAAAAAATAAAATCAGCAAAAAAATATGAATAAAGATTTTCTTGCATATTTCATTTTCTTTTTTTTTTTATTTCAATATTTATGGAAAAAATAATGGAGCACATTTAAATATGAATATGTGAAGTAACGAGAAATGCACTTTGATATAAAATATAAGTTGCATTCCCATTTATCAAATAAAACTAAATCTTTTGCGATTTAAGTGTTATTTTTCAATATATGAGATGAAAATTTTTATGAATTTTTATGATTTATGATGTGAGGAGAGTTAGATTCCAACTTTCATAGGTCCTATCGTAATGGAACATTTGACTACCAGTGTGTATAATTTATCTAATTCTAAAATTTTACCCGTCTAAATTCTTTTTTATTTGTCTAAAATAGAAGCTGAATATTGAAATTTATTTTGTTTGTAATTTGTCGATGCATTTTTTTGTAGAGATGAATATTGAAATTTCTCATTTCTATGTAATATTTATTATTCACTAATAAAGTATAAAATCAAAAATATTATTGTAACTTTAAAAATATTGATTAATTTTTTTTTAGCACAATTTTATAGCACAGTAATTAATTTGATAGGATATATATTACTGATCGTTTAATTTATGTACAAAATCGATGAAAGACTCATTGATTACAAATATAAGTAATCAATAACGAGGATGCACATCTTTTTTAGTTTTTTTTTCTTTTTTTAGTTTAATAGTTTTCGATATTTTCGCATAAGAATTCATCCCTTGAAAATTCATTTTTTTTAACTTAACACTCGCTGATAGCGGGCATAAGTCATATCGCTCACTCACTCGGATGTGGATCACTTTTTTCAACATTCAATGAAATTTGATTCTAAATGCATAAAATTATATTTTACAGTGCCGTAAATCAGAAACACTTTTCATTGCTTCAAATTTTTTTCTCTACTAAATCCGATCGGTGTTAAAATATATTGCAATTGGATTGAAAATAGTGGACAAAGAGATGAAAGGGAATATGGAGGAGAGAGAGGGGCAGATGGGGAGATTAATGGATCTTTGCATACTTGTCAAATTTCAAAAAACTTTAAATTTGGGCGTGTGAATGAAATACCATCGTGTATTGCTGAAGCGTATCACTTCTCATCAATAACAATAAGTGCTCTCAATTATACATTACAAGCCCTATGGAGATATTTCAACTATAATTCACCTCCACCTATATATTCATTAGACAACCTGAATATACTTGACTCTTTATTATCCTCTCTCTAAAAAAATTGATATTGAAATATGCTTGAAGATCGATCGTAGTAGAATGACCTTATGGCCATTATTGGCCATAAATGTTGGCCACTTTCAATGATTATTAAATTGAGTAATACTTAATAAAATGACGAGAAAATTTGTAAGTAACAAGTTCAAACGCTATATATACTGCCTTATTTTTAGGTATATTTCAAGAGAACATTTCTACAAGCAAATAGACTATAAAAAATATTTAGCAAATATTATATAAATAATGGAATAATAGAGAGTATAATGATCATAAAAATAATATATTAGTATTAGATAGGTATATAAATCGAAAATATATTTTAAAAAAAACTACACCATATTACTGTGATGTTTATATTATTGTGGCTATACGATAAAGATTTAATGCATTCACATTTTAAATATACATCACTAGACAATGGTGAAAAAAAAATCTATAGAATATTTTATGAAAGTAAACAATAGAAAAAATAAATTTCTTAGTGAACGAATTGCCGTTATAGCGGTCGCGGTCGCCGAGAAGCAAGCATGCGTTAAGCATTAAAACAAAGATGCAAGCGATGAGGTTTTCTAAAATCTAGCATCAATATTTTTCACCTTCAAAACCGTTAATATAAAATTCTGCCAATTCTAGTTCAAATTTTTTCGAAGAGTTTTTTTTTTAATTTGTTAAAATTATTTTAAAAAATTCGAAAATAAATGTTTCATTTATATCGATATATTTGTGATATATTTCGATAGAAATTTCATTTTAATCAACGAAATATTATAGACAGATCATTTTGGTATTGCTGATATCTCATTGATAATACGTACAACTTATAGAACCTTTTTTGATACCTCGTAACATTTGATAGTTCAGAATAATGAAACTTTATTAGAATTGCCATTGCAGATTTGTATTCATTATTCGGCTGTAAATAATATCAAGTTCTTCAGCAAGTATAAAACAAAATTTAATTTCAAAAAGTTCAAACTTTATATTAATGAACAATTGATTTTAATTAATTATTTTAATTTAATTCAATAAAGCATTCATTATGAATAAATATCGCTTTATTTCGTTTTCACTTCCGCTTAAGTTGAGAAGTTGCAAGATTGTATGAATGTTAAGGCTTAGGGCTTGTTTCCTACCTGCTGGATGTTAATAAATCGATTCACCTGTGTTCCGCTTAGAAGGTGGATAGGTACATATCCGCCATTCCGGATGAGAGTGCTATGCGGAGCGGCTTGGTACGACGGAGCCAAGGAGTTTGATCGGAGCCTACTAACGACCGGCAGTGTAATAACTAATGTTATAAAATGAATACACACGACTGGATGGCCTACGTCTTACTTTCATGAATAGTGCGATTGAATAATATAAGAAACAAATATACGACAAGCAGATGAAGTCTAACATTGTCAATGCAAATGCGCATTTATGGCATATTTACGAGGATATGGTAATTTTACAGTAATGGGATATTGCAGTTACTGTATTTGCTTACAATATCAAGCAATATTACAAGCTCGAATGTCACCTTAAATTTATTTTTAGCTTTTTCCGCTTTCTAATTCAGTATTGTTATGCTCGACCTAGAAACGAAAAAAAAACAAACAATAGCTATTGGTGAAATAACGCCGACGTTGAATGCATTATTTTACGACTTCAGTGGGAAAACAACGCCCCTGAGTGAATTACAACGCCCATGAGTGAATTATCATTTATATTTATGCCATTATATAAAGATAGTTAACTTATATATACCTTGAATTTACTCTTTAATAAGCTAAATTAAAATAGCCAGTGAAAAGAATTCAGAAAAGCCAATATTAATATAGAGAAAACGAGAATATGATGGATGAACGATGAAACAGAACAAATATATTTGATCAATATATGAATAGGATGTTATATAAGAGAAAATGATTGAATAGGAAGATAATAGAACGAATGCCAATATGAACTGACATTTAATTAAATTGAAAACTAAACGATGGTACAATTTTTTTTCGTTCAAATATAAAGTGAAGTAATTAATAAAAATTCGATAAGTAAATAATCAAAATTCGAAGATAAAAATCTGCGAAAAAAATTTTTTTTTAATTTTTAAGTAGATTTAAAAATAGTTTTTGAGTATATTTAATACGAATTAATAAAATGAAAATAGCTAAATAATGATAATTTTTCTATAGTTTCTTATAAGTAGATAAGTAAGAATATATTTTTCAAATGAAACGAGAGCCAATTTCATTTTAGATGACAGCATTCAATGATGCATCCGATGAAAAAAGGTATCCATTTTATATAATTTGTAAAAACGCATTTCCCATAAGTAAAAAGTTGATTTACCGGAAGTATGAGAATTGGACGGCGAGAAGGGAAACAGGAATCTTTTTTTAAAAAAAGACGTTGTACTTTTTCTGTGATTCTCGTTTTCATTTTGCATATTAAGTTACTCCGAACTGATAAACTGTAATACTCAATAATACTTTTAAAAAATTGAAAAATTTCAACCTTGAAAAAAAAACAAGAAAACGGCGATGCCATTGAAAAGTAAAATGATACCTTTTTAAAGTTTAACCGTATACCCCTGAAGCATTCAATGAACAATTAAAATAATTAGAATATATTCATAGATAATTTTGAGTTTATTCATGCAAAATCATATATCCACCAAAAAAAAGATTATTTTTGAACAGGCAATTTCAAATTAGTGAGAAAGTTTCCCTTCATCTCGAAATGAAAGCAAAAATTAATATACGTTGAATGTGTGAATGATGTTCTTTTTTTTCTTCGAAAGTATATATAAAATTGATTTATAATATACTCGCATACTATATCAATCATATTATTTGAAGAAAAAAATTCCTTTTAGTATGTGAAAATTAAAACAAATCATATCTATAATTGGTGACTTTTTTTATCCTCATTTTGAATCGAGATAACTTCAGTTGTGATGTATACTACCTATGTCATCAATGACGCAAAAATTAAACCATTGCATCACTTTTCTCTTCAAACTTTCCACCATTCACCTTACAAAGTACAAATTATGAGGTAATGAAACATGTTATATCATCGCTATAACCCGATAATAAACACTTTATAAAAAATCAATTCATCTTTAATCATAATGCAAATGTTTAACTGCATTTTTCGCTTCAAATTCACATTGATAATTGCAATGAGAAATGAAATGCGAATAAAACTTTATAATAAAGAAGCATGACGCCAATTGGAATGCAATTTTAGAGCTAAAAAAGAAAACTGATAGTTAAGAATGACTAAACAGCAGTTTAATAAAAAAAATTGATATCGATAAGGTGAGGTGATAAGACTAGCAAATTTTCGGCGCAGTTTAAAGTGTTTTGCCAGCATGGGTTCAAAATCCTTTTAATGAAAAAAAGGAACATTAAATTATCATTTTATAACGAATAGTTAATTTATTTAAAAATGAATAGTAAAATAAAGCACATTTCAACATTTTGTAAACAGTAGGTGACCAACCGGTTCAATTCTAATCAACTAAAAAATGAATCTTTGAAACGAACACTCATTATAATGTTGAATTTAAATATTATTTGCTGAGATCGTATATAATAAACGTAGAACATAAATTATAGCTAGTGCAAAGTAAATATTCACTAATAGATAAACTTCCTAATAAAGAAATTTTAAAAAATGCAGCTTGTTAATAAAGTTAAAACTTATTGACAGCCGTTTAAAAAAAATACTAATATTATGCTATCAGCTGGAAGCGATAATGAGTTGTTAAGCAGGAGAATTTATTGCGAGAAAAATTTTATTCAAATATAAGGAATTGCTCGCATAAAACATCTATTTAAAACAAAAATTTGCATACAAATATATATTCATTTCTAATGAATAACGTCTACAATAAATATATGCGATAAAATATAACAAAAAGGAGTAAGTTAAAGAATAAAAAGTTAGAATAAGAGACTCGATTGAAGCCAATATGAAGCTAAATATGAGGCAAATTTAAATTAAACAAAGATAAGCGAGATTTTGACGATAAGCCGTTGGGGAATGGTGTTTGGATCATGCTTGAATGCAAAAAAAAAAGAAAAAAAACATCTAAAAAGCGTCACATCAAATGTGTAAACCATAGCTCTCATGCGATATAAATAGGCATCAAAACTGTTTGCACGCAACGCAACGCAAATCATAAAAGCCTGTCGTTCGATGAAATAGTAATAGAGTGCCTACCCAAATATCCTCAAAGAAAAAATCCTCTCTTTCATTAAAAAAAAAGAAAAAAATTGTTAAGTTAAAAAAAAGAAACGTAAAGCTGAAATAAAGAGTCATGTGGAAATTGATGACGTTTTTGCGAACGACTCAACTAAATAATGAAAAAGAAACGCTGTCTTCTTTTCGAGTTCGATGAGGAAAAAAAAAATTTGCTGCGTCTAATGTTTGCACTCGTAACATTTGTGTAGATCGATTTGCTCCTCCTATACTCCTTTATACCATATTTTTCTATTTAGAAACCCATGGGGTTGTGTAGTAATCGCGTATACTGCAATAATATTTCGTAAAACAATATCGATTGATTGCAAAAAATGTCGATTATTGGAAATCAATTTGGATTAATGATTATCAGTGTTGCTAAAGAATATCATATCAATCGAACTTTTGATAATATAAAAGTTTTCTGCGCCCTTGGAAAAGCTCTGTTAAATCATTTGACCGATAATGAAATGAGAGAGAATTAAACTGGGACTCCGAAGAGAATACAGTGAAGGAGTAAGACGGAGTCGGATCGGAGTCAATGATTTTCGGCTTCGAGAAAAGCCTCCACAATGACTTTTAAAACGATGAAATAAATTTTGAAGTATGGCCACCTGTTTTAATGAATATATTAAGTTTAGAGGATTCATTCCGGTCGATATAATTTAGAGAAATTTGAATGTATTGAAGTAAATCACTTTTTTTTCAACAAAATGCAACTATTTGAAGGATCGCTTATCGATCTATCGGCAATAAATTCACGCCGATCAATCCGATTGCTTTATTTGTTCAACAGATAAATGATCGACGATCATCGAAAGAAATTTGCATATATCGTTGATCGATTATCGATTTTTTTTTTATTTAGAAAATTCAACGATCGAAAAATCCTAATCGATCGAGTTTTTATAAATTTTTCAAATTTCATTTTGTATTTTTTTTTCAAATAAAATAATTTTCAAATATTTGTATTTACATTTTCTTTGTAGTGGAAAAATTTTCTGCAAAGAAATTAAATTATCGTATATATAAAACTATAGATGTCTCATAAAAGCATTCAATTATTCGTCTTACTGCAAAAATCGTTGAAGAATGAATACCTTTACCTGAATCCGATGGATCATGTAAAAGGTGATTCTTGTATCCATCACCTTATTTATCACTAAGGTTAATTGAGGGTGAACACTTACCTGCAAATTTACCTGCAAATCACCTTAGACATTTGCTATGGAAGTGGGAAGTCAGGCGAATAGCCACTGATTTGAAGAGTAAAAAGTCAGTAGTCTGGGATTTCCAGTGAAAGCCTTTGGGATTATACGGCCTCTAAAAATAAAAAAATATGGCTAAAGGTATGAGGCTTCTATATAGATTAATTGTATTATTTATCGCCAAAATATTGATAGAATATAGGTTATTATACTCAAAAATATGTAAAAATAAACGATTTCTGAGTGAAAATAATAAAATAAAATTTTTTTATGACGTCAAGATTATTTCTGGTATAAGGTTTATATCAAGTTCTATGAATTCTGCGGTATGAACTTTGATCTATTAGCAAGGAAGGTGTTGAGAGTTAGACAAATTGAAATAATAATTGCAGTTGTTTTGTGCTAAGCGGAATTGTTTTTGATCTACGATTGCAAAAATATCGAATAACATATCCCTAGGTGATAATTTCGGTATGTGAACTGATAAGCTGCTAAGGGTTGATAAGAATGAATTGATGCATAAAAGAAATCGATCTGAGCTAAGGCGAAATCACTTCAGGCCAAAGAGTTTTGAGCTGTAGCTTTAGCTTGTTACTGCTGTGCAGATTTCAATCAATAGTTGGAAAGCTGATAAGGCGGAATTTCAGAACGTCTGTCACACCGAGCAAACTTCACTTCTCCACGTTTTCTATAAGCTTTTTAGCCAATGTGAATCATAGGGGAAGCACAGGCAGACAGATGGATATTTAGATAAGCGAAATTGTTTTATATCGCAATTCAAAAATATATAAAAAGTATGAAGAAGATTTTCGCTGCGAGAGGTATGACATATATATATATATATATATATATATATATATATATATATATATATATATATATATATATGCAAGTTGAGATATTAACTGCCTAAAAATAGTGCAAAGAAACGAAACCAATATGTCCTTGTTGACATTTAATAGCAATATTGAACTTCAAGCAATACTTTTTCATGTTACATTACTTAATTGTAAAATTTTAATAGTAATTAAAACAGGATAAAGAGGAGATGTGTTATAAGTATAACAAATGTTGCAATTATTTATTGCCGGTATAACATATGTGTTACAATTATACTCGACAATTATTGAAAAAAAAGAAAGAAACAACATTGTATGATGATGTGACTGCATTTTTTTGATGAGCAGAAAAAAAAATTTAAAAAAACAACAATGCGCACAAAGCCGCACTAACATTTGTGCACTGAAACCAGCCCCAACAATCCACTATTCTTTCTTACACTCCTCTTCTGAAAGTTTTTTTTTTTTTGGTATTCTATCAAACTCCACCTTCCATACACGATATTCAATAGGGAAACTTCTATGCTTAATAAATATTAAATTGCGATAGAATTATAGAAAAGACCGTTTTGTCTTACCTACAGACTAGAGGAGAGAAAGACATAGAGCGGCATAGTGGGAGAAGGAGAGAGGAGAAAGGAAGGAAGAAGAGGCAAGGAAATGAAGGAAGGCTGGGATAATATAAATGAATAATTGAATTTCCTTGAAGAAGCTAGAATGAAAATATTTTGGCGAAAATTTTAAAGACTTTCTCAAGAAATTTATCGAATTTTTCTTAGCAAATGGCTTCTGCATATTTATTTATGTGCTCTTCGGTTTTCGGCTCACATATTTACTACTCATGCAGCTAACTATAGCCGCCTCATGTTTGTGTCTATGCATGTCTGTGTTTGTTTGTCTGTCTCCAAATCGTGAATCACTGGTTCTAAAGAGTGTCGCAAAATTTGATGTATATATGGTTTACTGTAGAGTGCTGATCTATGGTGTCTTAGTCCATCTTTGGCGACGACAAGGCAACAGGTTCAGATCTCAGAATACATTCAAAAAATTGTATTTGTTTTAAATTTACAAATTCTCACATAAGAAATATATTTTTTAAATGATGAAATCAATTAAAATTTGAATTTATATTGCCAATATTTAATTTTTTACTAATATATGAAAATTATTAATGGGGTAGATAAAATGTAAATTATATTTAGTAACATTTCTCTTGTTGACTTTCTTCTTTCGCTTTTTTTCTGTTTTTTTTTTTTCAAAACTGCTGGTTTTCACTTATAAAGCACTCAGCGAACTATGGCTATGTGTTGGCGTTTATTTCACCTCCCTTCCCCCCCCCCCCTTCCTGCCTCCACTCTATTTAATACCGTGAGGTAGGCCAATTTATTGAAGTAATGACTTGATAGGCGGCTAATTATGCTGGAATTATGTGGATGTCTGTGTATGTCTGTGTATGTCTGCGTATATTAGGATAGAGAAATGAGAAGAAGTTGAAAAGTCCACAGATACTTTCTTGAGCCTAAAAATGAAAAGATATCTGCAAATTTGCTATGGCTCTTTACTCTATGTCTATCTTTTGGCTTTTTTTTTTTTTTTCAACGCACTCAAGCAACGCTATAAGTCGAGTATGCAATCGATGTGTTGATGCCAACTGTCTGTCTTTCGCTTCTCTCTCTCTCTCTCTCTCTTTTCGTTTCGTTTCCTTCTTTAAATGACCTCCTTCTACATGCCGAAATGATATCATCAAGCCTTATGTTCGATGTGATGCAATATAATGAGGGTATGCGAATGCCGTCCCGATTTAGTGGTCATGATGGATGGATACGAGGAGGGAGGGTTCAGATGATGGGAGCGAGGAAAGCGCGAGATGCGAATTGTTCCAATTCGCAACACCTGGCTAATCTCTTACAATAAAAAAGATCTGGAACCAGGTGTTCAATAAAAATAAATATATCAAAAAAAAAAACAACGAGAACATCAGTAACTGTAAACAGGTGTTGAAACAGGTGTTTAAAAACTTAGAAGGAATAAAAAGAGAAGCAAAGATTATGAGGAATGAAGATATGCAGGAATACAGACAAAAATATGCGAAGATAAAATGGATAGAATTAATAACAAGCGCCGATCAACGAATATTGAGATCAGATCGTACTACTCTCTTGAAGAGGGGAAATTGCCTACCGTAACAACATGATACGGCAAGGAATTCCTAGAGGGAACATTTTCGACCCTTTTTTTCTTTCCTGAAGGAATAAATAATACTTTTTTGACTTTTCCTGAGAGGTTTCTTTTTTGCCAAGGAACAAAGGAAATATGATAAGGAAACAAAAAAAATTAATTAATTAACTCTAAAAGAAAATAAATTAAGTAGCTCATTTCGATTCGTAAACTTCCTTTCAATTTTCAAGAGCATAGAGCCTCGAATATCCGGAAATGGAATCACCAGAAAAATCTTTTGTTAATCTTAAAGCATACATATGAATCGAATTGAGCGCTATAATACCAAAAAGGTTTTAATTTTAAAATACAAATGTCCCAAAATGAATCAAAGATCGCAATGCTCATAATTAGGCTGCAATGATCCATGAAATGCTTTATAAAAAGCCACTTTATTGAAATGCGATTGAACTTTCTCAATTATTTCGACACTTTTTTATCATCAAACGGTGACCAAATTTTATTTTTTTTTTTCAAAAATATTTTTATTCATTTTTTCAATTTATTTTTTTCCTTATTTCATTTCATTTTTCATTATTTATTTTTCAAATTTTATTTTCAAAAACTGATTTTCAATATTTTTCAATTTTCAATCAAATTTTTTTCCCAGATTTTCAAAAAGAATTTTTTTTTTCAAATTCGACATCACAACAATTTTTTCCGAAAGAGTATAGTAACTTTCATAAATTTTTTTTCAAAAGAGTACATACAGTATTTCAAAATAGAACGACAGTAGGTTTTTTGGGCAATTTTTTTTACGCGACTGTATTTCAAGGCATGAAGTTATGAGATTCTAAAAGAAATAATTGGTATTAGTTAACCACTTTTCATATATATTCAAATTAGTTGTTACATCTAATATAATAAAAACAATCGAAAGAATTTCTGTGCTAGATTTAGAAGATTGCTGATGCATTCAAATGTGATCAGCATTAAATTAAGTTTGAAAAATAAATAATTACAATATTTTCGATCATTTTGCATATCAGCGCAGTTTTTTTGCATATTACTTTATTATGCTCTGAGAACTCAATTCATAAGGAAGTAATTTTCTGAAGGATTTTTATTATCACGTATGACTACATTGTTGATAGAGTCTCTATTCTGCTGCATGGACTAAAGATTTCGTTTTTTCTTTTTTTGTTCACTTTCGATTAGCGTTGCAAGAAAATTCGAACTGTTGTGTACATTTTAGCTATAGAAGTGCTAATAGAAGTGAAAGAGCTATGCGCATTCTACGTTCTTTAGGATATCAATGGAGGATGTTGGACAATGATTGTTGACTCATATCGATGTTACATTATTCATCACATTTCATTCTAAAGGCTTATTTTTGTAGCTTCTATCGCCTTCAGTATTTTTTCCGCTCTATCTTCCTTTTTTAATGCGAAGATTCTTACCAAAATATAAAGAATTAAAAAATTAGGCATGAGAGAGATATCACAGTGCGCTTCGGAGACTTTAAAAAAAGGCATAAAATGGTACCCTCGAAACACTGCGCCGCTACTTAGCTATAAAATTCGACGAGGAGCATCTGTAGAAACATCGAAAGTCAGCAAATGGGGGAGGCGGGAGGGATCATTAGGATCATAAACGCGTCGTCAAAAGTAAGTTATCCCAGAGGCTATAAGCACGATTTGCCGATCGCGAAGGCAAGCACTGCGGAATGCAAGAAAGATAGCCAAAGGCTAGCAATACAGTACGGCATTACCGATAAGCAATTAAAAAAGGTCGACAAAAGCCGAGTTATACAACTATCGTTGAGAAATATAACAGCGTCATCATAAATAGAAACATAGACATAACCATACTAATATCACAAAACAGTTCTTACATTTCATAAAGGGCATAGTATCCACTAATCATCACAAATGTAACCAACGGAAAGTGAAGTAAGGCCGTAGTATGACCTTCAAAGTCTTTGGTCAAAAAAAGGGTACTAAACGAACAAAAACAGCCTTATGTTCCCGATAATGCAACGTGTAGTACAGACTCTTCAACCTTTAGCTATTCACATGCACAAACGGAAAAAGCATGCGCGAGTGTGTGGGCTAGCGGGTAACGCGTCCGACTTCTAGTCGGGACGTCGCAGGTTCGGACCCATGCAGGGATGGCGAATTTTGTAAGGTTTGTGGCATCCTGAGGTCGATTTCAAATAAATTCTCCTACGCCCTCCGAAATTGCTTAGTAAGTGGGGCTAATGGATGGGTTGTATTGAATCTGCCAAATAGTACCCAGGTTCGGGCCCGTGCAGGGATGGCGAGTTTTGTAAGGTTTGTGGCATTCTGAGGTCGATTTCAAATAAATTCTCCTACGCCCTCTGAAATTGCTTAGTAAATGGGGCTCATGGATTGGTTGCATAAATTAGCATATTCATCTATAAATACTAGAAAATTTGAATAATCGCCAAATTAATGCCCCAACAAGTTGCGCTATAATTCGGCGAATATGGGACAACAACAGTGAGAAAAACTGAAACAATGCGTTAATTTGAAAGTCTACGATACCGATTCTGTGGATTTATCGAGTCTACGATCTTTGCTCATACATGTTGTAACCATCGATGAATATTTCAATAAAATTTGTTGATATCACGAGCGAAAGCCTATTATCTAGTAACCCGATATGGTGACGATACGATAACGAAACCACAACCAAGCATCTATGAACAGATAGAGTAGTAATGAGTTTTGCTTATCTATGGGGAATCGTTGATGCGTGACCTTGCGGTTGTTTGCTTGAAGGCATCTCATTATATGAATCGGTAGATATAGATAAATAAATTAGTGATGGCATATAATTTAGAGATTTAGGATGACGTGCGAGGGAATCTCTCAGAAATCTTTGCAAATCCAATTGCCAAATTGCTCGATGCTGATCCATTCGGTGATAATCGTCGTTGTTTTCCTATACTAATTCGAGCAAAATTTCACCCGTATTTATATATGCTGAGAACAGTATCCACCAATTATCACACCTGTAACCAATGGAAAATGGGGTAAGACCGTAGCATGATTTTCAAAGTCTCCGGCGAAAAAAAGAATCCTAAAAGAACAAAAACAGCTTCATGTTTCCAATAATCCGACGCACAGTATGCATTCTTCAAATTTCAGCTATTGAGATGCGCAAACGGCGTGAACGACCGTGGCGGTGTGGCCTAGTAGGTAAGGCGTCGGACTCCTAGTCAGAGGTTAAGAGGTTCGATCCACGCATGAGCTCGCGAGTTTTGTAAGATTTGTGTCATTCCCAGCTCGATTTGGAATTCATCCTCCTAACCCCTCCGCGCTTGCTTCGCCAGTGAGGCGCATAGCTGGGTGCTATTGAATGAAATTGAATCTTCCAAACAGTACGCAGGTTCGGCCCCTGCCAGGGCTCGGGAGTTTTGTAAGGTTTGTGTCATTCTGAGGTCGATTTGAAATGAATTCTCCTATGCCGTCCGCAATTGCTTAGCCAGTAGGGCTCATTGATGGGTTGTATTGAATCTATCAAATAGTACGCAGGTTCGACCCCCATCTGCGTCAGCGAGTTTTCTAAGATTTGTCGAATTCCGCGCTCGTTTCTCAATCAGACTCCTAAGTCCGCCTAGTCATGGAGAGTTTAGTTCCTTCAAAAATCGGTTGTAATTGCTATGAGATTTGATGGCTAAAGCAGCATAACCAATAGACTGAACTAGGTTGTATTGAACTGAATTGAATCTATCAAATGGTACACAGGTTTGGTCTGTGCCTGATTCACCCTTTTTAGGGGCTTCGCCCTCCTTTTTGTTATTTATGTATGAATGTGCTAATCTATACACTTCTATTCAATTAGAAGTACCTTTTTAGCTTTATTATTTAATTATGCTTCTATGATTTTCCAGTTTCTACCACGCAACCCTCTCATTTTCACCCGTCTTTGTATTCTAAAATGAAATTGTCATATTTCATAGTGAAATGGTCACAGCCCCCATAGCCTGCTACCTTACACATGTATACACGAGCGATTGTGTCCAATGGGTTCGCCTCGAACAGTACCCTCCCTAGATACGAAACTTGTGGGGAATGCCCACAAATGTGAGAAATTGTGAGGATCGGAATTTTCCCTCGAAATTTTGAGCACACTTTTCACCACCATATACCAGACCGATCCGGCTGTCCAACGAACTCATCCAAGAGAGTCGGCAAAGGAAGGGATAGAAAAAATTTCAGATATATATATGTATATGTAGAATATTCAAAATTCCAGCAGTAACCCTAATCTTACCGTTTCTTTTACACGTTCAGTGTTATGTAAAGCGGCTAAAACAGAAATTTCTTATTGATGCGAAAATACGGCTGCGGTAAGATTGGGGCGGGAATGTTCATGTTCAAACATGTCCTTTGTCGGGGTTAAAAAGTAACAGCTAGAACAGAAGAGAGCATATATTCGCAGACGTCTGTTTCGCGCATAGGTTGGAATGAGGCAACTTCATCAGCCTTGAGATATTTTAGTGTTCTCCCGGTTCAAGTGAGAACTGAGACCCGTACTGGATTATGCTTTAAACGCCATAAAATTTTTGATTATTTGTTGTTGTAGTATTCATTATCATCGCTTTGTTTCATTAAATTTTTTCTATCAGTTTTGTCGTTTTGTGTATGAATAATTTAAGTCAGTTATATTGCTTTTTCTGCAACAAAAATTTGCGCGCAATATTTTCCATTCGATTGAGTAAAAATTTCAATAAAATATTTTTCGTTTATAAAAGTTATATAGGAGAGTATTGTTACATTTATCCTCTCTATCGTATTTGTTTGTCTATGAGTTTCACGCTTCTAGTTGTCATAGTTTTTCACCATCACAATACATTTGAAGCCGCTGCCTATGTAAGAAAAATTCATTGCTTTACACAAAATTTCGAGGCAATTACATTTCGGGTGAGAAATAGGTTGTTTTTCCCTTGTTATATTCCTCCATACTCACCAATTTGTTCATATTCGCACCTGTTTTGAATATATGCAAAACTTTTGAGGTGTTTAAATGTTACAACCTAGCCATTATTTCATCGATTATACATGTCTTCTTCACGTTTGTTGATCGCTTACAGTGGTTAATAAAAACTTTGCGAAGTTTTTTCTTTTTTTTTTAATGTCTTAAAAAATTTTTCTATAGCGTTTATAATTTTTTTTTTTTCAAATTTTTCATCAAACTGTTGCAATAATTTTAGTGAATTTTACAACTCTCTTACGGTTATTTTTCTCGAAGCAATAATAATGGAAACGGATGACACCTTAAATGAAGAATCTGGTGAAGTAAAACCATTGGATTCGAATAACGCATCTGAATGCGTCGATACTATTATGAGTACCATCGTACCTGAGAATGGTTCTTGTCTACCTGAAATTAGCAATAATAATATCGCTATTTTTTGGGAATATGAGTTAAGCAAAGGTAAATGGATCAGATTCAACAAGGCGATCACCGACAAATTGAAGTAAGTTTTGTCATTTTTTATAAAACTGAATTGAAACGGTCGTCTGTCAGGAATGTTTTCTAGAGCGGATTAAAGGAAAAGATTATGTTGTCGAGTGGTGTTGAGATATGGTACCGGGTCATCAGTGATTGTGCTGGAGCGTGAGGTAAGGATATCTGAAGGGTGTCAGCCCTTCGGGATCAATGATCTAGGATGGCAGTAGTGCCCCATTATTCCCACCTCCTGGCCTCCACCCACCTCCAAACCTTCCTTCACCTCTACAGTGCCTTCAATGCATCCCCCTCTTCTCATCGCCTTTTGTATGAGTGCCACACCGCTTCTAAAATATTTATTGAGAAAAGTCCTTGTAGTGTATTGTTCGATTGGGAACTTCCTATGTATTTTTCACTGTAATAGGATTATCTTTGACAGTCTTTGTGCATATTGTAGGTTTATGTTTTTAATTATGTTTAATTAATACTTATAAGAATACATTTAAGTGCCAGATTATTTCAGCACATCTAGTGACGAGAAATTCACTGAAATTGAAGTGGATGAATCAAAATTACAAATCGATCGATGCGCTATGAAACAGCGTAATTTAACAAGTGGTTATATACGCGCTATTCGATGTGTCACCAAACTTGCAAATGGTTATTTCTATATGTTTTATGCATTTACATATTTGAGAATCTAGAATCTTCCCCATCAAATATGACGAATTAAATAATAAAACCATCTGAACTTGGCAAAATAAGGCAACTCAAAGTAGACCGTAAGTCGATAAGAGCCTATTTTATTTATACGTGTAAATGTAAGGTTACATAGACTTTTTTTGACGGTCAATGATATAGTGATGTGGATGTTTTAAGGTTCAATGGGTAATGGAAGTCACCTGTACTTTTAACTATTGAGATGATAAGTACTGGCTAACATGTGATGTAAAAATGAATTGCAAATGAGCAGCATGTAAATATGCATCGACAAGGATTGCAATAGTGACCAATGAGAAGCAGATCGGAAGAGCTCTTTTGCTAAGTTGTAACGGTGATACTAACGGGCAGGTAATGAGAACTGGCTGAATTCAATCATAGATCGCGCATAGGTAGCATATATTTTATGCGATTACCTTATATTTTGCAAGTCTATTATACTTTAGGGCTCAGAAGTGTTTTGGGTTTTAGAGGATGACGCATATGTTTGGGAATATGCTGATGGACGAAGACGATGGCGGTGTGTAGATAGTGACTCATCAGTGAAATTGGAACTCGCCTATAAGGAGGGTGCATCGAGTGTCGATCTTTGCATATCAGAGAGCAATTTTACAGCGGATTTGGATAATAATGTCATGAAAAGCGCCGATGGAGGATCCGTTTATAAGGTGATCGTTTCTCTTGCTTGTCGTATCGTATTTTGATGTTTTGCATTTTACCATTTTAAACAATTTATAAGCTTTGAAATAGCTGTTTTCATAATTTTGCTGGAGGGATTGCTTGGATGGCAGTTATGAATTTTATCAGTTTCAATATGAACTTTTATTTTCAAGGGTAAAGGTTGCTGTATATTGTTTTTTATTTATCCAAGATTAAGAGGCGTTTCAATTTTTGTATTCATCGAGACTGTTGAGTTGAGTTGCACACTCGAGAACATTGCTAATTCTATTGCACTAATTGTGATGTTAACTGCTAGCAAAAGAAGTCGGTACGTATGGGAGAATTTTTTAAAATATTTTTCCACCAATATTTGTCAATATTTGTAGTAGTATTTGACAGCTGTTGTTTTTTATCATGAAGATTTTCCAGGTTGTTGAATTCTGAATTCTGAAGTGAGCTATGAGGTGATCCTATCCTTAGCTTTAAAGACGCTTGAATTTTTAGCATAGTATTGCTTGCAGCTTATTATTCGACCACGCAGCTTGATCTGATCCTGATGGGTAAGCGCGTAGTTTTTAAGGTGACCAGTTCATTGTGGCTTCTCTGCCTTAATAAGTTCATGACTTTATTTCTGACAGAGGACCATTTTCTGTATCGTTACGGGATATCCCATCGTTCCGTTATTTTAATATTTAAAGCGTTATATTATCATAAATAATCTACTTGTAGATCAGCAACAGCAACTATGGTATTGTATTGTTATACTGTAATAAAAGTAACATTATTAAATATATTTCATAATAAATAATATTGATTAGATACGACGCGAGACGGCAAAGGCAGATGCAGCAATGAGTGCAAGTCCTGCACCCGCAGCGATCATAACACGTTCAATGATCAAACGAAAAGCGGCCACTGATGAGGAGACGAGCAGGAAGGCTGAATTGCAAACAGCTGGAACAGATAAGGCAATGGAAACGACAATAAATAAAAAGACAAAGGTTAGTTGGGCTCTTCTTTTGCTTTTATCTTGTTAAGGTTGTATTGGTTTGTGGAATGTGATGCCTTGAGGGGCTGAAAGAGGGGAGGTACGGACATGAAAGAGAGGGAATTGAAAGGGGGGCATACCTGGGGCAGGTGTATATCCGTTGATTTTAATTAGACGCAGGTTTCGCTTCTTTGAGTTATCTGTTTCTTCTGCCAGGCATAATATGTGCCGCATATGTGCTTTTCCGTTCTCTTTTTTTCGGAACATTTTTGTTGCTATCCATTCAGAGCGGGTGCTCTGTCGAGTAGTTTTCTTTCCATGTTATGTAATGCTGTAATCTTCGAGTAGTTACCCGGCTAGCTGGATTTTACCATCAAGCAGACGTTGCCTGTTGCTCACGTCCGATTGATTCTAGAATGTTTGATGTCAAGCTTAGCTGTGAAGTCTGTGTACTGATTCTTCTTTAATTTTATAGGTTGAAACATCAAACGACGATAAGGCTGCCAAAGAGGTCCCTAAGAAGACCAAGCAAGACGCCGAAGAGATGAAATCTAAAGGAAGAAAAGGTTTGATACCTTAAGCGTTCCTAATACCACTATGATTGTTTTATCATTTCTTATGATACATTCGCTTTTTTTTTCTTTCTTTAGAAGGATTTGTTGCATTCAAAATTAGGGAATGGGTTTTTCAATAGAACGTTTCAGGTTGTTGGTATTCAGCACGGTTTAGCCAAGAACACTATCTTTTTGCATTAGTCAATTGCAAATGCTTTCAAGGATCATAAAATATGCGAATTTTATTGAAATTTAACTTTTATATTTTAATTCAGATGACATTTTATTTCAGTAAAAAAATGAATTAACCTTTTTTTTGAAAGTCCAAAATATTTGGCACCTGTCTCTCTTCTACTTCTTTCTCTCCTCCCTCCTCGCTCCTTTTTACCATCCCTTCCCCTATTTAGAAATCCCGACTGGACCAAAGGCATTATTGGGTATATTGGCCTGTTAATGCTCTGCCTTGTTCTAGGAAACCTTTGCACTTGCATAATATGTACCGACCACTAAATCGTAGGCACCTTGACTACCTTCCGTCATA
This sequence comes from Baylisascaris procyonis, assembly GCA_037389465.1. Classification (NCBI taxonomy): domain Eukaryota; kingdom Metazoa; phylum Nematoda; class Chromadorea; order Rhabditida; family Ascarididae; genus Baylisascaris; species Baylisascaris procyonis. Next base: position 1,632,716 of record JAZARR010000197.1, read on the forward strand.
ATGATCACGGTGCAAGGTGAACTGCCTGAACGAGAACTGCTAAGTTGAGGACTTATTGAGCAAAGTTTTGCCTTTGATGCATTAATGCCTTCAATACCTTGTCTTTGTTCTTACAAGAAGAGTGCCTTTAATTTTATTGTCGTTGATGCTGTGCGCTGGAACGGGCCGAGTGACTGAATCGAAAAACCGGGAAATTTTGGGGAAATCAGAATGCTTATAACACTGTGAGGGAATCTGTAAGTTGTGGTAATATTTGTGAAAGGTAATGTGGAAGGTTTTGTTTTTCGATTTTAGAGATGAAGAGCCAGGTGCGAAAGGTGCTGTTGAAAGGTGGAGCAGCGGTGGATATAGAATGCATCGAGAAAGTTGGTGTTGCTCATGTTTACACCGAAGGTAACGATGTTTACGACGCTTTGCTTAACCAGGTAAATAACTTATAATTTTTTTAATGTGTCAACTTGAGTTGTTTTCGATGTGACGATTTGGAAACATTGCTCCCAAAAGATTTCTGTTTATTAAGGCATGCAAATCATATTGCTTTTTAGCGTTCGTATCTTTTATATTTTACATTTCGCGTGTATATTCAGTGAATTGATGCCAAATTAGCTGATATGATGTTATAAGCCAGAATTAGTTTCTTCAGGACTTTATCTGCATCTGGAATTTGATGTGTAGAAGGTGGCAAAGCATACATTGTTTTAGCTCCATCCACGTCATCCCCACTTCCATTGTGGTGGCATCTACTCTCCCGTCCCTTCATCCCTCCATAAAAGTAGACGTATTGCTTAATTTTCCTCCTGGTACATCTCCTTTTCTGTTGTGATTTCTTGAACATTGTAATTTTGAGGTTAGGCTCTTTATTGCTGTGAAGATCTGCAATGCGAGCCTGATGAGGTGTTGGGGAATATTTGGCATCTGAATAAATAAATAAATAAGTAAATAAATAAAAATAAATGAATATATATAATGTATATTTATATATGAGCATATGATTGATTTAGACGAATACGGAGAATAATAACAACAAATTTTACATAATCCAATTGCTGGAAGATGATGATGCAAAGCGCTATTCGGTTTGGCTCCGATGGGGACGCGTTGGATATAAGGTATTACTTTTGTAATTGTTTAATGACAAACGGCTTGTTGAGCCATGCGAAAGGTTGAAATTTGCAATGCAAAATCAGAATCAAATTCTGATTGTGAAATTTAAATAACAAAGAGGGAAAGTCAAATTAGTGAACTGTGAGTAATCTTTAAACAATGTAAGAAGCGTTGTATTATCCAGGGGATCGAAGCAGATCGATGTGTGAAAGAAAGTTTTATTTTTCTACTTTTTATTTTCTGGATTGAAATAATCTTTATTATCTCTCTGAAGGAAATGATGAGCAGTAGTCGATAATACAAGTGCACCTGAGTGTTTGTATATCGGTTTATTATATTCTGGAAGTTTTAATATTGTCGATTAATCTTGGAAGTTTTATGAATGGATGATAGAACTACTTGAAGGGATTGTGTTGTTTAGTGCGCCTGGTAGAGATGATAAAAAAAGAAATTTGCGATTGTTCGAGTCAATGGGCACTGTTTAGTTGCGTTGATTTCTTTCTTTTTAGGAAGTAGTGTTCATGAGGGCTCGTTTGGTAGAGGCTAGGATTATCGTATCAACAAGCATCGTTTATGCCTTCTTGATAATAGAAGTCACAGGCTATAAAAAATGTTTTGGCCACCATATTTGTAATATTATATGTGCATGACTAGCTCTGCTTGGAACTTGGATTAAATGCTTGTCGAGTCGACTGTGGTCCTTTAATTTTGGACCCGAAATGCAGTTTATGATCGGATCAGAATTTACGTCTCATTGACACTTACTCGGGTAGATGCCTATTCGTTTTGATTGTTTCATAGTTTTAGGGGCAAACAAATTTGACTCCCTGTGGGTCGGATTTATGCAAAGCGAAATTACTGTTCACCACAAAATTCAGCGACAAAACGCACAATGAATGGAGCAATCGCAAGCACTTCCGAAAGGTGGCGGGCAAGTACGATTATCTTCCGGTTGGTTTCTTTGTATTGTCTTGTTTGGGTTATCTTTGATTACCTTTTACATATCATAATAGGGAATAAATGTATGTTCTAAGGTGTATGAATAGATTCTGACAGTGTTTTAGCTGACGATACAGCGTGAAGGCGAATGATTGATCTTCGCTGTGTTCTTTCTAGGATTCGTTTTAATAGTTTAGCTACCCCTTTTTGCTAAATGCTTCAATGTTTGTTGATATGTATATCTTTGTAATTTTATTGAAATATAAAATCTATAACGTTAATAATCTTCGGTTTTTTTTTTAGAGTTCGAACTTTTGCTGTTCATTGCAGGCTGATTACTCGAAATTGGTTGATGGGCAAAAAGAAAAACACGATGAATTGAAAAAGAAGCCAATGCCACCGTCACAACTTGCCGAACGTGTACAACGGCTACTGAAATTGATCTGTGACGTACGAGCTATGGAAGAGGTAGTAATGGAGCTTGAATATGACGCCACTAAAGCTCCGCTTGGTTCGTTCCACCTTACTCTTTGCTTAATTTGATTTTGTATCGAACTCGAATAAAGCGGATGAAGGAAAGAGGACAATATTACTTAGAGTGATTTAAAAGGTGCGAAGAAATTATTGCCCTTAGACTATACACTCGTGTTTTTTCTTCTTTTTTTTTTCATTAAGCGGCCTGAGGTGAATCCAAATTTCAAAGGTCGTTGATTCTGTGATTATGCTAGTTGAAGTTTACTGATTTCAAAGGGGTTTCTAAAGGTAGGGATTCAATAAAAAGCAAAACGTTACACCCTTCGATATCATTCTAGCGCCATTGTTGCCATGCGTAAGACAGCAGATTTAAAACTTAATGATATTAGCTAGCTATCAGTAATATCAAATTTTAAGGACAAGTGGTATCACGTACAATTTTGATGATGTATCTGACAAATGAATAGGCTTAAGTTCGGGCGAGGTATTGGAGCGGTTGTTTTGCATTATCGCAGTAATAATCAACCCTGTCTGAAGTGAAAATGTTTTCGCATTTCAAGTCGAATCGGCTAGTATACTCTTGGATCCCTTCTTCATTTTGAATATTATAGTCTCATAAAACTCAGATGGAGAGAGATTAAAATTTTGCTTCCGTTTGATTTATGTTGTCTTGTGGATTTAGGAAAGGTGACCGAAGCGCAGATCAAGGCTGGATATGCGGCGTTGAAACGAGTCGAAAATTTCGTAAAGAAGAACGATTTCTCGAAGGGATTTGTTAACGCTGTCAACGAATATTATACGAAAGTTCCACATTATTTCGGGTAGGATATATATTTTTTTCTGATCTTCTCGTAAAGTGTTTTCCTGGCTAAACAATTCATATAATTGTCCTAAGACCTGGCAAGCGGGATGGTAGGAAAGTGGAATCATTATAGTTGTTTTGTTTAGAATAGATCATTGCGCTAATTTTTCAGTTAGATGTTTATTGGTAGTAATTTGTTTGTTGTATAGCCTCGAGTACAAACGACATCAATTGTAGTATGCCGTTTGACTAGAGGGAGGGTGCCTATGTTCCAGCTGGCTAGTAAAAGGACTGCATGTTTTCCAGTTAGTCAGAAAGAGGACTATTCGTTTTCCAGGTGATCAGATATTTTTTCGTGTAGAATGAAAAGTTCTTGTACATTGCCGTATCTCAAAATAAGTAATGGGATTTCTTCACTTTTCTCTGCCATAAGAACAAACGTCCTTCTTTTTTCTTTAATGAAATATTTGTAAATAAAAGAAAAAAAAAATTCAGAATGCGTCAACCACCGTTGATCAAAACACAAGAGCAAATTAAAGTGGAAATTTCACTTCTGGAGGCGTTATCGGATATTGAGGTAGCGATTCGAACATTGAATGTGGGCAATGATGATTTCACTATAAACACTCTCGACAGACATTACGCCAACATGAAGTGTGCTTTAGATGTTGTGGAATCGAATGATTCGAGATTCGAGGTTAGTGTTATCGAATGGCTTCAAAAATTAGAAAATAGGTATTCAGAACTTTTAATTTTTATTATTATGATGTGTTAATTTGAAATTTTACTAATAAAGCAGTGGAGTATTTAATGGCTACGTTTTATTTCAGTGAGAATCTTCGTTGTTTGGCTCATTCATTCAGTAATTAGGATCTGAGCGAAGGATCTATAGATTGCTTGCTTAATACTTTAGCACCTTATTATTATTATCGTACCTGTGATACCTGTTCATTCATAGTATATGTTTTATAATTGGTCGTCTCTAATGATATTCAGGTTTATTTACAGATGGTGAATAAATATTTACAAACGACACACGCTGCAACGCATAGTCATTATCGTATGCGAATTTGCAATTTATTCACTGTCAATAAAGAAGGCGAAAAAGAAAAGTTCATAGGCGATATTGGCAACAGGTGTGTTTAACGTGTTTAATTAGATTGCGAATAATTTTATTTCTCACTAATTCATAAAATTTGATTTGTTGGTTCTTTGATAAGGTTGGTTCTTTCATTGGCTGGCATGAAGGTTTTTTTATTCCGCCGATGAAAGCACATGTTTCTCATTGGTGACTTTTTCGATATCACGACTGCTGTTCAAGGGAAATTGGTGATGCGTGCCGGTTTTAAATTATTATGTAGTAAAATTTTTTTACTACATTGCATGCGTTTTTTTACAATTTTGGTATGTTGCGATTGCTCGTGGAAGGGAGGTTTATGTTTAGATTTGTAGATTCATGAGGCAGGTGATGAAAGAAGAGAATATTGATAGCTTACTTTCATGGATGAACGACCGAGAAGGCGGCTATATGTTTTTCACTCATGGATAGAGCACTTGCTTCATATATGTAAATTGAGAATGGAAAGGTTTCGGGAAAATATTCTTCGAGTTATTATTTGCTTTGTTTTTCATAATGAATTGACTACAACGTTTCTAGAATGCTGCTTTGGCATGGTTCACGTTTAACTAATTGGTATGGAATTCTTTCACAAGGATTGCGGATCGCTCCACCGGAAGCGCCAATGGTAAATTTTTGAATGAATCCGCTTGTTTTGATGAATGTAATTGGTGTTCTACGTGGAATGATTGTATTTTGTTTTATTACCGGCTGGGTATTATTTGTTTTATGGTGTTTGGGGGAGGAGGGGGCAGGAAGGGAATGGTAGAAGAGATTTTGTGGCATTGGAATCCTTATCGTTTTATAACGTTGATTATTGAATGATGATATCAGGTATGAAGATTGGAAGGTACGTTTGATTGCAAGGTGTTTTAGAACATGAGATGGGAATCGGTGAGTAGCCATCTTCCAAGCAGTCATTCTACAACAGTTAATAATTGACAGCCGATTGAATGGAGTTTTTTATTGCAGACAGGATACATGTTCGGTAAAGGAGTTTATTTCGCGGATATGTCAAGCAAATCGGCCAATTATTGCTTCCCTCAGAAGTCGAAACCAGGTTTGCTCGTTTTGGCGGAAGTGGCACTCGGTAATCAGCGTGAACTACTCGACGCTGACTACAATGCTGATCGGTTGCCTGTTGGGAAACACAGCGTTATGGGGCTCGGAGCAGTGGGACCAGATCCGAGTGGCAAATTGACACTGTAATTTTGCTTTTGAAATATTTGCTTAGGAATTACTCGGTGTTATTGACAGCCGGTACCCGCAACCGGAGGCCTTAAGTAGAGAAAAGAGAATGGGAAAGATTAATGGCACTTGTTTACGAAGGCGTTTCTCTGAAGGCATTAATGATCTTTGACAGATACCACGGATTTTCTGTTAAAGAAGAAAAGTAGAGGAGGCAACTGTTGTCTCTGGTGAGCACTTCTGGAGATTTCTATTTGCATCAAATCACTTAATAACTCTTTTGTAAAGTTATTCAGTTAGTACTTCCTTTAGTACATAGCTGAGTGGGTGCTTACGCATTAACGGCTTTGTATTCGAGGCAGCAGTATGCTTTTTTGGCATCTCATTGTGGCTTTTCTAAATTATTTATTAGATTCATTATTTCAGTGTCCTTTTTCCGGTCTTTCAAGAATTAATGTAACGAAAATTAAGGCCCGATAAAGGTGATACAGTTGAAAGAAAGGGGGATATTGAAGCAGAAGCATATGAGGAATGAAAGCGAATCTCGTTACAGGGAAGACGGATGCGTTGTGCCTTATGGACAGCCGATAGCGTTGGAGGCGAATAAGGCGAAAGGATGCACGCTGAACTATAACGAATATGTTGTATACAATACGAATCAAATTCGGATCCGATATCTGGTTGAGGTGGATTTCATTTTTGATTTTTGAATCACTGTATTGCTGATATAATTGCAAGAGGAGGGGAGGGGGGCAAATGAGCGCCTGTCTAAAATCTTTATAAATCGTTGTTAGATATATCTAGCTCATTGTAATCCTCATTTATGCTTGCACTCTTTATATTTTCCATTTCCTGTTTAGCAGTAAACCTCTAAATATGAAAAAATTGCTCTGGCTGTGGAAAGTTGAGTTTTTATGAAAACTTTCATTTTTCCATCTCATCTCTAATGGTGTTTGACATGCACAATGAGTTGGTTACTCGTGGATTAGGTTGTAATATCCAACTTGTTCGGACTATAGAGTGTAATTAGCTTTGGTGGTCGTGATCGAATTTAGTGCTATTTTTTTACTTTCCTTCACTGGGATGAACTTGGAGGAATCGGACCGTCTCTGCTGAATTCGTTAGAAAAGGGTCGTATGTTTGATGCCAAAACAGATCGGTGTGAGGACAACTTTTGTTTTTCGGTGTTTGTACCATCTACGAGCGTGTGTGCATGTTTTGGAAATTCAGTGCATTATAAAGCGGTATGCTAATCTTTCACCTTTTCCAGCTATTACAAGTCTATCGAACATGAATTTGCATATTACCTTATTACCTTATTTGAATATTACAGTGATCTTTCGGTTGAGGTTTCTACCAAGTAAGATTTAGGGAGATATATGTAGTTATCTTGCATATTGAATAGTTCAACTAATTGCTGTTGTAAGAGAGGACAGAATATAAGAGGTGAATGTTTTCCGACTAAGATTTTTAATTAATACTTTGGATGGTATTTTCTTGTGGGTAATAGGACGCTTGTTACATAGTGTTGTTTTCTTTCTTATATTTTCATTTCCTTTGATCTCGATGTTGTTTCTCTTTTCGGTTGATTTAATTGCATTATCCGTTTTTGTAATTTTCATTACCTGATATATATTACTATGTACGTTTTCATTCTTTGATTCTATTGCATTTGCGAGGGTTGGCGAGTGAAGGAATAATGATGATAGATAGATTGTATTAGTGAAATTGCTTAATGCTTTTTTTCTACCGAATGCGGATTGCATCCGTATACACAATGAATTGTAGTCACTTGTTACAGTCGGAAGCTCAATCTGAGATTTGTCAAATTTTGTTGAAAATATTTTTATTGAAATGTTTCTTTAAATTTTTTTTTTATAGATTTCAAGTATTTGCATATCAATAGTCATTCTTTTGCTTTGGAATAGGAGAATTTCTAATGGCTTATTTACATGGAAACCTTTAATAATCTTGAGGGATTTTTTTTTTTGGGCTTATCAGCAGCAGTTGAGTCGGATAAGTTTGTAAGTATATAAAAAATTTTGAAGCCTTATCGTTGCTTGCAATCATTTTAGCAATGAAACTACCTATGTTGAGCAATGTTTGGTTTTAAGTGGTCATAAATATTTCTGTTATTGTTATAAAAGGTCGCTGTTCGTTACTGAATTTTAAATGTTTCTTATATATTCCATTGATGTATATAAAGTGTTTTTTTTTTCAATTTTAAACACAGTTCTCGAACATTGGAGATTCTAGCTTTAGCTTTTAAACTTTTAAACAATCCTAAAGCTTTTTATGTTCACTTGATAAAAGGTGATGCCCCCCCCCCCCCACCCCCCACCGTTTGGCGATGGATGATTTTATTGATTTCGGCAACTCTTATATATAGAATCAATTTTCTCAATATTACAATTTAAGAATTCGGAAAGTGAAACATTATGAATTATTTAGCACAAATAACGATTTAAATTTCGCAAAGTACTTTGGGACACGCGATTCCGTTGAATTTTTGCGGAAAATTTTTCGTGTCATTTCAAAACAACACTTCCGAATTACAAGCAGTGCTTCCTCATTCGCATAAGGTTGAGCTAGTAGATTCGATGAGAAGGTAGTATGAGGGATATGGATGAGTTCGCATTGATAAGGGTTAGATTAATCAGGTACGAAAGCTAAGATGAATAAGCTGAATGGATAGCGTGATGAAGTAAATCAACGATAAGGTATCTTCGAATTTCTGCACCTATTTAATTCTTTTCCCTATCTTCATTAAAACACGCAAATGATGAATTTTAAGTAATTTTTATATTGGAATTTCAAATTCGTTGTACTTTTCTCTCTTCATAATTTATGAAGTTTCGGCAACGGAATAGTTCCTTTTTATTAAGCACGCAAAAAAAAAGATTTACATGAGAGCTATTTTTTTTTTGTTTTTTATATTTATTCATAATATTTCCCACATTATTTTTCATATTTTAATGTAATTAAGAGATTTTTTAACATAAACCGTATTGGAAGGTGATGGATGAAATAATAAAAAATTTATGCATTTTTTAATATCCTCGGAAAAATTTTTACATTTTTCGCCGATGCAAATTTTATCATTTCAAAGAACGGAAGTAATCTTTGTCCTTTAGGTCTTGCAACCCTAAATCATATCATCTTCTTCTCATACTTTAAGGGTGGTAGTTTTGAGTTGATCTTACCTGTCTGATTGATAATCTATATGCTGCAACAGAATTTGTGGATTTCTCTACATAAAATTGCTCAATTATTAACATAATTTATTATAACACATTCAAATTTTTTATAACACAATTAAAAAATAACACATTTTTATGTTATGATTAGTTTTTTGCTGTTGTATTTCATCTATCTGCCTGTTTTGATTTAATGCATCATTGAAATTTATTATCTTTATGCAATTGATGAATATTTATTTTACTCACATATTTTAAATGTGAGAATGTAAAGTACCGTATATTTCTTGTAATTACCATATGTTACCGTATATTTCTTGTAATTACCGTATGTTTCTATTTGATATATATTGCGTGTGATAATCGTTACACATTATTATTCTTATAATATGTTTATTCATTAGTTATGAAATAGAAAAAAAAGGAGATCCATTCCAAGAAAGTTTTTTTTCGATATTCAAAAAGTTTTGTAATTAATAAAATTTTCATAATATTTTCTAATGGTTGTGATACGGTTACCTGGAAAAATCATAATACAGGTATTATTATTATCAGTTCCGCAAAAATTAATGCTAAAGCTTAGTGAGATTTTCATTGAAAGTGATGATTTAGATCAAAAATTGATCTGATTGAGAGTTGATTTATGAGGCAACTTCCTGTTCTTATTTGTATCAATTAAGTTCAACATCTCTAACTTCAATGATTGCTAACTAAGTTCAGGCTATACTTCAGACAGACAAACAACAAACAAATATCCATACATACGTATGGGAGCCGTCTTGCCATAACATACTTCACAAATACAATTTTTCAATACAATACTAGAATTTGAACTCGAGAATGAGCAAATTTTTTAAATTTTTTTTTTTTTCAATCAAACAAGCAGTATCTATAAATGAAAATCATATTTAATGATTAAATTCGGTATTTATTTCATAAAATTTAAAATTCAGGAAAAAATCCAAATTTTTTAGACGACTATAATTACAATAAAACGGAAATAATTGAAATTATGGTATATAATTCGCTTATAATTTCTAGCGATGTATTGAATCGTTGAGGTCAGCAATATCTGAATACAGTAATCATTACTGTATTAATCCGTTCGAGATGAGATTTTTCGAGATAAGGTGTTCGATAACTTGATTACTATATCATAGAGATTCTTAAACAAGCTCGGATGGCCTCGACCAACGTAGAGTGATAATTATACTCTTCGTTTTTGCGTTTTTATTTGAATTCACAATTGCCGACTCGAACGGCAATGGCTCATTCCATTCGCAACGCATTGTTCGCCTTACCGTTTTTCTAAATAGATTTTTAATCAAGCTGAGAAACAGGAAGCGATTATGTTACCTTAAATAGATGAAAAAACATAAATTAGCTCATTGTTTTGTTTTGTTTTTCTCGTTGAATTTTTACGAAAAAATTGTTTAAAATGGACTTAAATCTTTTGATTGAAAAAGTTATTCAATATCCGTTTGATTAATTTCTATAGTTCATCAAATTTTGGCTGGAGTAATTTTAAATAAAATTATCCAGGAATTTTCAAAATTAGAGTTCTTATAAGTTTGTTTGTAAATAAATATCATTGAAATATAAGTTTAAATTCAAAGATTCTTTAATTTAGAGATTCAAAGATGTGAGGTGGTTTTAAAATTTCAAAGCAATATGCAAAAGAAACGAACATCATAGCTCGTCTAATAGTCTTATGTTGCCAATTATATATGAAAAAACTACTACATCCATACATATGATATCCAATTGTTACAACTGGACCAGCTTCCATGAAAACAATCTAAATAAAGAGTAAATTTAATTTTCATAATTTTTTTTAATGGAAGAAATATTTAAATTGTAATGATTAATATTTTATATATTAAATCGATTAGCACTATAACTTTTGAGATTAATAAAAATCATACAATTGCTAGTAATGTTGTGAAAAAAAATTCATTGATAATTCATAAAGTGTTAATGATAACGATTTTCTTGAAAATTGCGATAGATTTTGTGACCATTAGTACTTTTTTTAACTTATCCATTGCCTATGAAATTCCATCATTACTAGAAATGAAAATCAGAAATCAAAAAAACAAATTTCAAAATCCAAAAAAAAAACCAAAAATTAGAAGAAAAATCCTCTATCATAATGCAATTTTCCTTGGAACGGTTGGAAAAATTTTATTGCCATTTGCTAAAAAAACGACAAACGTCTTTTTGACCATTATTATATCATGTTATGCGCATGTCAGTGATGAATTTTTTTTTTGAATTCTTTTATTACGTTTTTTTAATTTTTTTTTCATTTTTTTAAAATTTTTATTTACCTTTTTTTTTGATTAACGCAAAATGTGGTGATAAAAAATTCAGCATACTTGGATTTTTTTCGGTGAGGTATATAGGTATTATTCAGTAATTTTAGATTCTAGTAAAATAAGATATATTAATATTTCTAGCATTAATAGTTAGCTCATTTTTTTGAAACATAAGTCGATTATAATCTACTTTTTAAAAACTTTTTTTACTGTTTTCATTAAACATACAAACAATATGATGAATCATTTGCTGGATTTTTTATAGAAATGATCGATCATTTTTTCAAGCGGAAATTATGCCGGAAATTTGAGTATGAAATAAAAAAAATTTATTTAAAATATATAATGAGCTCGATTTTTTTTATTGAGACATGAGTTTATAACTGAGCTATAAGCTCGATTTTACAACTGAGATGAAATAAGTTTACAAGTTTAAGTTGACAAGTATAAGTTTATACTTCAGGAAAGCAATAAGTGATAATGATGAAATTAGATGAAAGAGGTTTTTCTAGAATCGGATTTGTGAAATACTTCATTTGACAGCTATGTTCTACATTATAATTTAATGCATTTTTTTAATATTATTTTTTTAATCGTGTGTATTTTAATATTGTAATTAAAATATAAATATAAAAGAAATTTCTTTTTTTTACTGTTTTATATTCGATAAGTTGAAAAATTTTTGAAGTTTTGCTCGCCTTATTCTCAATGAGATCATAAAAATAGAGAGCACAAGGCACAACCGAGAATAATAATACAGATAATACGACCATCGCTGCTAGTGAGTTTGCCTAGAATTATACTTATTGTTGAAGCAACGAATATCATCAATCAATACAAATTGCAGTTTTTGCAAGTTCGTTCACTCCAATTTTGCAAATATTTTTATTTCCTCTGTCTTTAAATTGCAACTTTGCAATATTTTATTGCAATATGCAGTAAAATTGCAATATTTTATTGCAATATGCAGTAAAATTGCAATATTTTATTGCAATATGCAGTAAAATTGCAATATTTTATTGCAATATGCAGTAAAATTGCAATATTTTATTGCAATATGCAGTAAAATTGCAATATTTTATTGCAATATGCAGTAAAATTGCAATATTTTATTGCAATATGCAGTAAAATTGCAATATTTTATTGCAATATGCAGTAAAATTGCAATATTTTATTGCAATATGCAGTAAAATTGCAATATTTTATTGCAATATGCAGTAAAATTGCAATATTTTATTGCAATATGCAGTAAAATTGCAATATTTTATTGCAATATGCAGTAAAATTGCAATATTTTATTGCAATATGCAGTAAAATTGCAATATTTTATTGCAATATGCAGTAAAATTGCAAAAATGCATGTCGTTTATTTTTATTTACTTTACTTTTACGAATTTCCTTAATTAAAGTGATAATTAAAACATTCTACGAAAATATTCCGCAATTCAAAAATTCCTATAATTAGCAACACAAATATTGTACGCCTAATTAATGCTTTATTATTTAATTTCAAGGTTTGCTTGTTATAAAGTAAGAAATTAGCTACTCTCATCTGTTATACCTGTAATTACTGTTCATTAATTAATATGAGTAATTAATGAGTGAAATATTTTATGAAGTAGTTTTATTGGTATCATTAAATGATTAAGAAAAAATAAAAATTATGAAAATAATAAAAAATAATAAACCTGTCGATAATTGGCTTTAACAGCATAGGCTTGAATATTATTATGAAGATTAGTGCTTGCCTCGGAAATCAAGCATAATTTTGCAACGAATAGAACATAGAGAAATAATAAGAGTATACCAAAGGCAATACTTGAAACAAGAAAATATGTATGAAAAATTGGTCCCGATGATGCAGTTGTTACACAGTGCATTCGAATCTAAAATATAGAAGGAAATTTTTTTTTTTTGAAATTTGATAATAAATAATTTTTAAAATTATTTAAATTTTTGTTATTATTTAAAATATATGTTCGATGGATTCTTATAATAGCCTATTGTTGTTGTTTTTTTTTCGAAAAGAGTGAGAAATTTGTAATATATTTGCATCTTTTACAAAAATAGATCTACTGTTGCAAAAAATATCCCCCCACCCCCTTCCCGTTCTGTCCTTCCCATTAAAAAAACGAAGGAAAAATTTTTAGCATATTGCAATAAACCTCGAATAAATCATCCTCAGCAACCATAGCGGTAGTATCACATAGACCCCAAAATGTTGCAAAAATGCAACATCGCTTTGCAAATTTCACATGATCCATGAGGTGATATTCAGACGGTAGATATACTGCATATAGGCGTTCAACAGCGATCGCTATCGTCAATAATTTTCGCATTCGATCTAGCGCTATTTCGAAACCTGAAATAGTAATTTCAGGTTTCGATTCTATTTTTTCAAAATATTTTTTTATTAATTTCAGGCTTCGATTTTATTCAAAAAAAATAAAATAAAATAACGCCAGATATTTCTATTTGCAACACTTTGATTGCAAAACATTTTCAAACTCTGCACGATAATAAATCTGATCCCTCTCATCTTATATTGTGATTAAAAACCTCTCAATTGTGATCATGTTTTTTTTTTCTAAAAGTTGCATTTTGTAGCATGAAAATGCGTTGTGTTGAAAGTTCATTTTCATTCATTCTTATCCATGTGCAGCATATTCTACTCTGAAAGTGTCTCATATGCACTTATTGAAAACGAAAGAACCAATCGACTTAAAACGTTTTGATTAGAGGAAGAAGAAAAGAAATACCGCCCTCCCCATCTTCCACCGTGAATAAAAGTTTATTTTTTTCCCTTCTTAACACATACGATAGAATATAATGGGTAATTTGACGGCATGAGGATGCATAATCATTTGAAAAAAATTGAGCCATAAAATTCCATTTTTGATGAAAAATCAAAAATCAAAAGAATTTAACGAATATTGCGACGTTTCCTCCATTGTGCGATTTCTATAGATCACATACTCCATAAATATGTAATAAATATTTAAATGAATTAATTAAGAGAATCCATCTTTGCACTCATTTGCCTTTCTAGTTGTTAATGATATAGTCTAGAATGAAATATGAATGGCGTATAGGAAAAAAAGAACTTTCAATGAAAGATTCATAGAGATTCACCGAACGGACATTCGAAAGACTTATCTTTAATTCTTAAAGCAAAGATATGTGAAGAATTCAATCCATCTAGATGGAATAAAGATGAAATAGATAGAATTCTATACTAAAGTGATTCAAGATAAAATATTGGTCGATAAAATTTCAAAGGATGTATTGCAAATCTCATTTATCATATCTATGATAATTAAACTTCCAATGTTAGAGCAATCAAGAACATAAACATATCGATCGCTTTCGCATCATTGCAATATTTGATCTAATTTGTACTGGAGGTCATTTGCGCCATTTTTTACTTTATTTCTAAATGAATTTATTATGCTCATAACGAATAGCATAATCAGATAGCGTGAAATCTTTTTTCAAACCACCATAATGTGATATCCAAGGTGAATAATGAAGCATAGCAGGTGAATGAACTTAACGCCTGCTTTTGCTCACCTGAACCGATGATGATGGTCCATCGAGGGCAATTTAAATTATTATGAAAGAAAAGATTGACAATAGTTGGGATAGTTGCGAAACCTATAAAACATCTAAATAAGTCATATATTGTAAATCTCAAGTAACCAGATATTTGACATCGATTTTTTTTTTTTTTTTGAAAGCCTTGGATTACATGACGCATCAAAGGTATATTTACCTTCTATTAGCATAATATAGATTAATTTCTTTAAAATACACTTTCGTGATGAAATTTTCATATTATGCAAATTTTTTGCTTCATTATTAATTGAAATAAGAATATTATTTAGTATATTTTTTAAGACCGCCTTGTTTGAATAATTTTTAGCTCATATCTTTGTGAATATGATCATTGCAAATATGTAAATTTTGAATGCAAAGATTTAGTTACAATTCGAATAAATTTTCTAGCTTATTTCTTACCATATATTATTCTAAAATTGTAGGTTTCTTATTCTTCTTTATGTTTTTTTTTTTTTTCAAAATTTCACTCTTTAATTCTTTGAATGGCTCAATTTCAATCTTCTAAAGCGTTGTAAACTTTTAATTTGATCTTGTAAATTTTTTAATTAAAAATTTTTCAATTTTCCAAATTTTGTGAAACGTTTTCTTTTTGATTATCATAAAGGCAATTTTTATCTATCGTAAATAAAAGGTCAAACCAGCTTAGAACTATACTGTAATTTGTTAGGAATAGAAATCTTATTCCATTATCGTACTCATTAAACTTCTTAAGGAATTAATTAACTATTGTACAAAGCACTACATAATCATACTATTCTATTCTATTCTTTGTTATTATAATGTAATTTCATTCTACTCTATTTAGCGTGTTATAATTCATCATTCATATTATAATGTGTTGTATCATGTTATATTTTATTATTTTATATAATAAAATAGTGTTATGTTACGTTGTACTATGTCATGTTGTGTTATATTACATTATGTTATATCATACGAAATCATGTTTCATTATGCCATATAGCACTATAATATATTCATTATTTTTTAACCATATTATATTTATTTCGTGTTTTCTATGTGAGTATTTATCGTAGAGTCTCTTTTAATTTATTTTTCATAACAATTAAAGAATAATTATTTAAGAAATTTCAATATTAGAAGAAACAAACCCGAGAGGGAATTGATAAGTGCAAATGCAAAAAATATATAAAGATGACATTTATAAAATAAATTCCGATTATAGTGAAATGATATGCAAATAAATCCATTAAGTAGAAAATTAATAACGCAAAGTACAAGTGCAGCAATATGCAAAGGCATTACACCAGCATGACCCGATACTTGCGTTGTTCGATTCCATGCATCGTCCAAAACCATCTACAAAGGGCGCAAATATCCCACCGTAAACGATCATTAACGCTGGGCAAAAATCGCTTGCTTATTGATTGATTGGTTGCAATTGGCGCTCATCATTTATAAAAAAAAATAAAAATTAATTAACAACAATCGCATTAGAAAGTAATGAAATAATAACTCTATACTGCGTTCCGTATAGACGATCGGCAGTTCTATATTCTATCGAAGGAGATAACGTGAGGCGCAATTGTCTGGCCATAAATGACAAAAGAATATTTCATACATACGAGCCATTTCCAAACGCTCATCGAAATCTCTCATGCAATTTGAACAAAAAAGAAATGTTGAATGCCTTTGCAAAAGTGATCAAAATTTACATCGCAATAAATGGACTCTATGACGTCATCTTTATGAAAATTTTTAAAATTTTTATGAGAGCATTTGAAAGAATAAAGTGCTTAAAATAAGTGATATTTGCAACGTCTATATCAGCATTGAAATTTAACTATTGAACAAAAAAAACCTGAAATTATCATATTAACATCGATCAATTAAATGGGGAAAACTTTACTTTCAAATATCAAGAAGAATATCAAGAAGCGGAAACATCGAAGAAACACTTACCAAGAAATGTGAAAAAATTCCGCAGCTTGAGCTATCAGAAAAACATTTAATAAAAATGAATTATTAAAAAAACAATAAATACTAAATATCAGCGAGATATCGATATTAGATTTCAATATTTGCATTATGTGTCGAGAAAATATTTACAAGCATAAAATATTCACAAAGGAGTAATATTCAAAAGGCCGAATAAACTTCAACAGAGGTCCCTGATATTGCAATGTGTACGTTCTGAAGGAAAAGGGCTTTATTAGCGAATAGGATGAAAGCCTTCATTGAGGACCGATTATCTAATTTAACGAATTTCCTGAAATTCATTGATGCATTTATACCATTTATCATTTAAGTTCGCAATTTGAATAGAAGCAAAATTTTGAGCCTATCTATTTATTAATTGTAATAATGAGGGAAAAATTTTTCATGGAAAAGAGGCGATTTCTATGAGATTTGGAGCATTTTTTAAATTTTTTTTTTGTACCATTAAATGGTATTTATCCATTATTTACTCATTCGTTCAAGGTAATTTGTAGTTGTTATAGATGTTTGTGCTGGTCTAAAAAGATTTTAAAATTTATATAACGTTGTATTCGGTTTATTACATATTATTATTAAAGTATGACGTTGATGCATTAAAAGAAAACAGGAAACTTTAAGTCTTCTCTTCATACTTCCGCTTAAAGCAATGAACATCAAAATTAAATAACTGATACAAATATCGAACACTAGCAAATGGTGACCTCAAATGAAACATAGAGAAAAAGTTTTGATTTGAAATAGCAGAGAGACAATTTTGGAGAAGCGAAAATTGAGCGTTAGAGAAACTCAGTTAGTAAGACGGCTTTCATTCTATGGCTCTTTTTTTTATGTGCTTCCGCCATTGCAATGAGCCAGTTCTATTGAATATCCTCCTTAGCGTGCAATAATGAACTATATCTTACGTCATCAAAAGTGCATTCTTAGCATTGAAACACTCCTAAAGGAAATAAAACAAGCATATCGACCCACATCACCATTCAGCGATACATAAATGATCTCTTTCGATTTGAATACAATCTACCCTATTAAAATTGAATTAACGCATTTGTAGCATAAGGTGCCCATTTATGATTAATAAAATTCTTGGAATATTTTATTTTGGAATTTGATGAATATTTTAATATATACTTCGAAAATTATTTCATCGTTGATATACAACTATAATTGGTTATATTTAGGTTATTTAATATGGACAATGTGCTTTTTCGATTAAAGAAAATGTGCTTTTTGGATTCTGTAACATAACTGTTTACAATTTTTTGTAATCCATTTTATTGAATCGAAAAAAGCGAATATTTTTTGTGCAAATATTGAACTAAGAGTAATGGAAATTTTTTATGCGAAGCTTTCTTGCTATTCTTCGAGTGGTAGGGAGGATCAACGTTTCAAAGTACCATTTTAAAAGGTACTTAAATTCACTTTTCTCTTCATTTTCTTGAACTGCCAAAGTCTCCCAGAAAGCTATATATATATATATATATATATATATATATATATATATATATATATATATACGAAGGCGGTTATTTCTATATGGTTATGTCTATATGGTACCAGTGAAATTTGCACAAATTCTAGTAGAGGTGGATGGTATTCCATTACAAATTTGCATAAATGGAGAGCAAAAAAATAGAAAACGATTGGCATATACAGAGCATAAATTAAGATAAATCCTCGGCGCCTCTCACATCGTTCATTGCTTAAAATTGTAAGCTTTAACCAATTCCAATTTCCTATTGTGCTAATAAATGCAATGATCTATTTTTTTTTTTTTTTTTTTTGAATTGTCGCTATACTCAGTGCAAATGGACTTTTAGCTCGTGGAGTCATTTAATCCACTTGGAAATTGAAAAAAGACCTCATTTATTGAGGGCGCTTCTCAATTTTTTTTTTTTTTTTTTTTGATGCACTGAATATGCACTCAATGAAACAATGATCGGTGAAAAAAAAAACTCGTGAAATGATCACTCAACAAATATGAATGCTTAAAAATTCTCGTTATTGTATCTTTTTCCTTTTTTTAGCTTCACAAAGACAAGTCATTATAAAACAAAACTCGCCAAGAAATTTTAAATCAATTTTTTTTTTCAATTTTGTGAATGTTTCTTAAAAATATAATAGCATCAAAAAAAATTTTTTTTGACGTAGTAAAAAATTTTTTGTGATTAAGAAAAAAATTCAACATAGTCGAAAATGACTGCCGAAAAAACATACGAAGAAAATTACAGCAAAGAATATAGGCTTGTTGCCAGAATAAGCTGGAGAATTAACGGCATCCAATTGTTCAAGTAACGTCATTGCAAGTTCACTAGTTCTCTTATAGTACCTTTTATGTCCCGGACAGGAAAGGTTTACGTTCCGGACAGCATGAGGTCACCTCAGTGGCTATGGTACCTTCCGGAAGACGATTATAGTCGTCAAAAGATTTATTTATACGACAATATAAATAAATCTTTAAATCAAAAGCTGCCAACCGGAAATGAAAACATTTCAACCTCTCTAACTTATGCATAAGAAACTGAAGAATTGTTCCTTTTCAAAAAAAAAAATCACGACGAAAAATTTTAGTGATCAATAAGGTACTGCACAGATTTATTGTTGAATAAATCATATTAATAAATTATAATATAACTGAAAGAAATATAAAAGATTGAAATGAGCAAAATTTACTGAAATATTTATTAGTAATTCTCATAGAATTCATTCGTTACAGTATGACAAGAACGTCATTCATTTCGAAAAAAAACGTATAATGTGGTCATTTCAAGAAGGAATTATGAAGTCTAATGATTGAGAGCAAAATTTATTCATATTTGAAACGAAAACTCATTTAATGCTCATAAATAAGTGATTAAAAAAAGTGCGCAAACTATTGGCAGTGGCACAAAGAAGAACGGAAAGAATCATAACAGGGATTAAATTGGTGGAGAGGAAAGCAAATGAATGTCTCCAAGGTGTAACAAAGATAAAAGATTGGATGACTAAGGCCACAATGAGGAAATTTAGATGGGCGGCGAAGATATTCGCACTGAAAAATAACGATTGGATGAAGCGAATAACAGAAAGGACACCACGGTTTGGCGAAAGAAGTAGACGCCGACCTGCAGTGAGGTGGAGTGATTCTTTAAGAAAGACGGCAGAAACCAACTGGATCAGAGAAGCATTGAATGGGGACAAGTGGAAGCGATATGAAGAGACATTTATTCATAATGACTGCTCTGTTGACTGAAATAAATAAATAAATATGTAAGTCTCTATTGAAATAACCGTATTTACTTTTACCGTATAACCGTACCGTATATTTGTTGATTACTACTTCGATACTTAGAGGATTCATCCATCTAAGACAGGATCATTATTATAGGTGTGCTAAAACCCATATCATTCTACTTGTTGATTAATTCTATAAACGGTCATATTTGATTTCGATCATTTACCTGTTGATCAACAATACCAATAAATATTTAAAAGTAGTACTTAGTATGACCGTAAGTAGGTGAAGCATATAGCACTGATATTGTAATCTAAATAATGATATATGACAATCGGTAGATCAAAGTTAATAAACGCACCTACAGTAGACTTTATTGCGATGAGATTTCAGGAAATATGGTAAAATTTAATGCAAAAAATACTTGATTGGCATTACATGCAAATTATTGATCTATGATAAGCAATTTTGTAAGCTTTAAAAATCCATTCTGTCTCGAATTATTCACCTTGATGTGTATTTTTTTCCACCTTTATCTTTTACCTTTTTTACTTTCGAATTTACTTTTAATTTTTGATAGTCCTTAAAAAGCTGCAATTTTATTGGTCTAAATTTTTAATAATCTTAAAAGGTGTCATGAAATATTGCAAATCAAACTTTATTTCAATAAAGCTTGTAATAAAAAATATTTTCATTCATTACGAATAGCGAATGAATAAATTAGAGAGAAGAGATAATCGGTGAAAGAGACAATTAAGCTCACTTATCGTTGGGAATTGATAAACAATGTAAAAGTTTACTG
Source organism: Baylisascaris procyonis (assembly GCA_037389465.1). Classification (NCBI taxonomy): domain Eukaryota; kingdom Metazoa; phylum Nematoda; class Chromadorea; order Rhabditida; family Ascarididae; genus Baylisascaris; species Baylisascaris procyonis. The sequence continues at coordinate 1,653,445 of JAZARR010000197.1, forward strand.
AAACAAATATTTTTTCTATTCACGAGATTCTATTTTGATCAAATGCATTCTATTTTCATGAATTGTTATTTCTAAGTCAACATCAATGAAATGATATTTGTAAAAGCATTCACGCCATTTGTGATCAACGATATTTAAGTAACAAAAGAAGGCTTATCGGATGTTAAGTGGCAATAACATCCGCTTGCTTACATATTCAAAGCTAGTATTTTTCAATAATTTCAGAAAATTTTAAGAATCAATAAATCTATGATTGAAATGAATATTCATATATATCTAAATCCGGTTTATTGTATCTAATTCAAAGAGAGCATATTTCATTGAGTATTAACTATCGAGATATAAATTTATCAACAATAAAATTATATAAATTTTCTTCGATGAGATTTCACATGCAGCATTGATAAAAGAAATGATAAACGATGAAATAGAAACTGAAAGTAAAGCATCAGGATTGAAGCAAAATCAGATGAAATCATGTATAAAGACCATTCCGCATGAATGCATCTTAACAGATGTTTCGCAGCCTACATTTAACATAGCCAAATAATTATGCTCTCGCGAAACATCACTAAATACATGATGGAAGAAAAAGCGGGGAAATCCCTTCCTACCGCCACCCCCCCCCCCCCCCCTCTTCTGTCCCCTTATGAATGCAATACAATAATAAGCCTCATGTTAGATCCGCAAGCGCATTATTCAATCGCTATGATAATATTAGGCTCCATTAGGTTTAATAATGTTACATATGCTGGTCATATATATATATATATATATATATATATATATTATATATATATATATATATATATATATATATATTCAGTCGCTTTCTATTTAATTCGTCTATAGAATTTTTATAGCTTTCTCCAATTTCTATATTCAATGATCTAGCCTATCTTTTTCTGAATCCTAGAAATCATTTTAAACATTTCTACGCCTTACAGTGATAAAAAACTCATGAAGTTATCATAAAAAAACGCAAATTGAAAATCATAATTAAGACAAAATATAAAATGCACTAAAAATTGCAATTTAATGCAATTCTTTGACTCCTAAACATCTTTGATCTTTGATTCAATTTTCAATTTTTTGACCAAACTTTATTTTTTAACTTTAATTTTTATACTAATTTTGAAAATTTTTCAAAAACTTCAATTTTTTTCGCTTTGATAATTGACACATCAACACATATTAGCAAATAGGCGACTCACTACACAACGTGTACATCTATAAACGCCTTTTAGCTGATAGGTCTCTAGAGAGACTTTTTGTAAAATGACGATAGATGAAAATAGAACTCAAATTTGATGTAAATTTCTATCATTTATGAATTCATCAACAAAAAATTTAATAAAATAGAATTTTATTGCACTTCATAAAAGATATTAAGGCGCTTAAAGTTTAAATCGGAAATGAAGAAAAAAAACTATAGGAGTATATTACATCAATAGACATTGCATATATGAATATGATGGAAAATCTCTCTTAATCAAATTTCCATATTGGATTCGAAAAAAAAAAATTGTTTTCATATATATGTATGGTTATTATGGTTATTTCATGATCGTATTTCTAGCCAATACTATGAGAGTAAAAAAATATTCGAAATATTTAAGGATAATGATTAATATATCTATCTTCACCATTCCTGTTGAAATTATAACGTATTCGAAGAATAAAATTCCATAATATAAGACTGGATTTTGATATTAAAACGTAGATATATAGATGCTCTTTAAGAAATGAAACTAATAACGCTATAAATCAACTTTCCAACTGAGCAAAATTTGTGCAAAACGAGAGGAATGGAGGGGAAAGATTTGAGAGAGAGGAGAAAAGGGGGAGGGATCTGAGAAAGAACAGTTATTTTGGCGTTGATGATATTGACAATAAATAAGACAAATCTTTGAGGTAAATTCCGATATAGGTTGCTAAATATATCGCCAGACATTTTATCATTATTTTTTTTTAAAGCTTTTTATTATATTATCGCTAACTCGATTTGTATGAATAAGGCAATAATGCAAACAATTTTTGCAAATGATTGATTTATGAAGAAAAAAATTTATTATAAATTAGTAAAACATTTCAGAAATTATTTAAATACTGCAATTTGCAAAAGGTGAATAAATTTTAGAGTTGAATAAGTGGAATATTTCATGCGTATATTTCACTCTTATCTTCAATTTGAATTATAAATTGAACACGGCTATCAATTTTGTGGGTCTTAACGTCATTTTTTTTTATATTATAGAAATCGTCATTGGGTATGTATGCTGTCACATTGCTCAGCATTAGTCGATTTTCTCGTGCTATTCAAACAAGCTGGTAATTGAATTCACCGCAATCACTTTATAGCATCGAGCTGTAAAGAAAAATAACATTTTTTGTTGCATCGCTCGTTCGCCAACTTTAGCGATCTTTGTCTTTCATCGTAAGAGGGTCGAGGTTGAAAATTTAGGATCCAGTTAGGTTGGTCGAATTACTCAACCCGTTACCTATAAATCAACCGCAGTGAAATGATGGGTATCATGAGGGAATTTTCGAAATCTTTGGGGTATTTATGGTTCTTAGTAGGCACCCGAAGACTAATCACAATACCTCATCGATTCATGAATCTATTGGAGTGATAAGGAACTGGAAATTATTTGCGAGCAGTTGATAAACTCTTCTCCTTTTCTTTAATTTTCGTTCATTTTTATTTTTCGGTTTAATTTAATAGCACAAATATTTCACTAAGATAAATAAGGTTTATTGAGTATCAGATATCATTGTCACAAATATTTTGAATTTTAAAAGCTTTGATTAACAAAGACAATTCTTCATTCAAATTTCCAGCAAGTATAGATTTGGTTCGATTAGAAAATAGGCTCTCTTTGATAGAAATATTTTGATACTTGCTAAACTTTCGATCGCACATTCCTGTTTACTTCTGCTTTGGCCAATAAGATTAATATATATGAGAAATTTTGAACAAAAGATGAAAAAAAAACGAAGGAGAAATACATATGAGTGCAAAAATCCGTAACTCCACCATACTCTGTACATAGATATAATAAAGAACAACGACGTCAAATTAAAGGCATAATATGCCACGGGTAAGTATATTTAGCAGGCAGAAGTAGAACACCTATGAGGGAAAATAGTGCCAAAATAGAGATCAAAAATCACAATCTTCAATTAACGACTAAACGAAGCAATAGTTCATCTTTGTGATTTATTAGCTATTCTTTGTTTATTGTGTAGAATTTGTTCGCCTCTAACAATTTCAATAATATCTAAACGTGCTTGCATAATAATGAATGAATTGCGTTCAAATTTTTATAGATGAATGAACAAAATTACGATGCATTAATTAGGCTGAACGATGATAATATTTTGAGATGTTTTGCAAATGATTGTTAGATTTCGCAATAAATTGCAACGATGCAATAATTTCGAGAGATTTTGCAAAGATTTCTAGAATTACTGCTGTTGTAATCCTTTAGAACATCATTCAAGCTTACCGCTTAGTAGATAGCATTGTTTTCATTCATATCTCTTTGATTCGTACGATAGCTTAGATCTTTCATGAATATAAGGAAAAAAGCTAGAAACAAAAGGAATCTCTTCAAAATTATAGATTTATAGTTGCTATTATTAAATGAAGCTGCAAAAAGTTAAGCGCGAACTCCGAGAAAGTTTAGAGCATTTTAACAGTAAACAAGGGATTAAAATTTACCAAAATTATGAAATTCAATTACTATGAAAAATTATATCGACAATTTCCATCCATAAGTTCTTATTATATTTCAGTTTAATTCAGTTGAATTTAATTAAAAATTATGTGGCATTCAGGAGGTTGGCAGCTCTATGATGCGTGCTATTTCATTGGAATTTCACAAGTACATTCTTATTGCTCGAGAAGTTTTTTTTTTTTTCAGTTTTTTTAAGGAAATAGAATTAAGATTGATGAACAGATGCGGCAGAAAGAAAACAAAAAAAGTATACATGATCGGTATCCTAAGCGTAACACTTCACAAAGGAAAATATAAAATAAATCATTCATAAGTACAAAGCGAGATAGTTGCAGATGCTTAATATATACAAGCATTGCCATTATACACGTAAAGTTACATTTAACGATAGCGGAGTGCGTTAAAGGGGTTGCATTCTATGTCTCATAAAGCGAAATATTGAAAGATTTTTAGAGCAGTTAAATTTATGCAAATTTCAAAATTTTTAAATACGTTTAAACTTTGAAATATTTATTAAATTTGCAGAAAATTTATAGAAAAAATTATAGAAAATTTATAGAAAATTCAAAAATCCATCACTAGGGAGTTGATAGAATTGCAGGTAGAACATTTTATTGACTGTCGCGATAATTTTTCTTTTTTTCAGCCTTCTTTGGCGCGTTTAAATTTTATCGCGGCTTGTATTAGTGCCCTATTTTTTAAATTTTACTGCAAATCTAGTTTTTAAATGTGAGATCTACTAATAACAATAGAAGGAAATAGGATATATAACATACTTCCGGCTTATTTTTGATGTCTCAATAATATTAAATCTGTAGTGAAAAAATTGCCAGTATATTGATAAAAACTCTTATAAAAAAATAAAAAATAAAAAAATTGTCCGAAATTTTTTGCCATTATATTTTCTGCTTATTTCGTGTTTTTTTTTTTTTGAGGGTGTCTTTTTAGCGTTAAAAAATTTACTCTAAATTTGTAGAAATTTTCGAATGCAAACTTTCTAGCGTGATGAAAAAAAAAAAACTTTCTCAATAATAGCATAAATCGATATCTGAAAACACATCACAACAGATGCGATAAAAGAAATGTGACGATGAGATGAGCGTGTAAAAATCTCATTGAAAAATAAATTTCTAAGCTCAATAAATGATCGAAATTTCTGTGAACGCTTAATGAATCGATATCGATGAAAATTTGATTGGGAAACAAGATCATATTTAATCGATACATACTTTTTTCCAATCAGTTGAAATATTTCAAGTTCATTAACATTAAACGCATGCAAATAGAACACTCGTATTGATTAAGCGATTTTATTTCTCAGTAGTATTATATTTCGACTGATATCATCGTTCGAAGGTATTCTTTAACAATCTGGAATTAGGAGAATGTTGAAAATAAGGGTATAAGAAGAAAGCATCGATGAAAGCGCTTATTTATTTATTTATTTTTTATTTATTTATTTATTTATTTATTTATTTATTTATTTATTTATTTATTTTGCTTAGAAACGTCACTCGTTAGCAGATTCGAGATGAATTAAGCGGAAATGAAAATATTTTAATGTAAGAGGATTGATAATAAAGGTTGTTTATGCATGACAACATCGATTATATATTCTATTCGCTTAGCCGTTTATCCCATCTATTCGCTTTGTTTGAGATATTCAAAGCTAATATCCCTCGTCTGAATATAATTGAACGACTCTTTTCAAAGATAAAAATTAATGAATAAAGCATTTTCTTATGAAGGGGTGGGGAGGGTTGGGAGATGGAGGGGAGGGGGAATAAGAAAGGCAGTGTAGGTATTAAGAACTACCCAACGAATCAACTTTCCAGATCTACTTTTCGTCAATTCTTTGCATCGCTCTTCCGATTTCCTTTCCAGAAAATTGATATCGCCACGTGAAAAAATATTGAATATATTGATATAAAATGAAAAATCGATGAGTGTAAAAATCTATGTAAAATTTTCATGTATTGTTGAATATGACGTTGAATGACCTAGAAAGCAAATTTCTAAAAGCGCATCACAACGATTCTTTTACGGTGGAATTACGCGAGTGGCTAAGTTAATTAAAATATAAAAGCATCATTTTGCCTACTATTAGCTGGTGAAAGTGGTTAGTCTAATGAGTGAAATGTAAAAAGCGCATATCGCGCTAACCCCTCTAGTAGACTTTTCCATTCGTTTTAAATCTCATCTAGAATTGAATTAATATCACAAATATATTTTCTTAATTAAATATAGTAAGTAAAAAAAATTCCGCCAAAGTTTTCTTTCTTTTCAGATGATTATGATTTATGCACTAATTTTGCTTTGTGTTGCGGGAATTTTGTTTTTGTACTCTCAAAATCGATTCAGTTTCATGCATCGAACCATAAAATAGCGATCGTTAAGCTCTAATTATGCCACTCTATTTGAATCTAAGTCCGAAAAAAAAGCGATAATATTTCCGCAACATTTTTAAATGATCATATTCGAACACCTAAATAGACTCTAAATCTGCCAAACATATATAGTCAAGATCCTAAAGCTAGATTAAGTACTCGAACATATTTTAGCTCTACGTGATAAAATACTAAGTTGTAAAAAATTTAAACATTTTCCATATTATTAACCTGGTTGTTGAGAGAGTCATAACCGTGAGGCGACTAAGATTTTTCGCATTTAGGAAAATATATGAGAGGACTAATTTATTTCTTATTCTTTTTTATATTTCTTTGCTAAAAACGAAAAAGTATAACAAAAAAAATTCGAGATTTTTTTTGTTGAAAAATATTTAACGAAATTCTTAAGGATTCAAATTAACCAAACAA